>CM038678.1:9266782-9680629 GCA_021605205.1 Aegilops longissima | reverse complement strand
GAAACTTGGTTTTACCCCAAACAGGGAAAATCCGCAAAAGGGGGAATGGCAAAAAGGGGGATGCCAACCCGGGGTTGGGGCGCAACGTGGGAAACCTGGGCCCAAAACGTGGAATATCCCAAAGCGGGAAATGGCCAAAACGGGGATGCCAAACCTGGCGGTTGGGAACCAAAAACCCGGGACCCCCAAAGGTGGTAATATCCACTCGGGCAACCAAATGCATTTGGGGCCAACGCAACGCATTGGGTTTAAAGGGGCCACCCGGGACCCCAAAACGTATAATGTCCACGCGGGGAACCCAAAGCGAATGTTATGCCGCATCAACTTGGGGTTTAATCGGAAAACCAACCCACCCGGGGTCCATGGAAACCAAATCGCCAAAAGGGGATGTTATGGGGCGGGGCCCTGGGTTGTTATGGGCCACCGGGCCCCAAAAGTATAATAGATACGGGAACCCCAAAACGGGTTATGCCCCGGGGCCACCTTGGGAAATCTGGGACTCCCCGGGCCCCCTAATATTGCCAACGGACCCCAAACGAGTTTGTCCAACGGGGCCCCCTTGGGTTAAACAAGTAAACACTTGGTCCCAAAATAATATTGTCCCAAACCAATGGGAAAACAGGGAGGGGCCGAACGAAAACACAGGTTTAACAGGAAAACTGGGCCCAAAAAATGGAAACCAAACGGGAAACCCCAAAACTGAGTTTAGCCCCAAGCGCCGGGAAAATGGAAATTATGGGACACAAAACGAAAAGTAAACGGGGAAATGCCAAAACACAGTTTGAGACGCCGGGCCACCTTGGGTTTAATCGGGACTTGGCCCCAAAATGGTTGTACAAGGGGCTTTCGGCAAAAAGGGTATGCCCCGGGCGACCGGGAAACAATTGAAAACACCGGGCCCCAAAATGGTAATGTAAAACCCCAAAACCCAAAACGGAGTTATGCCCCAAAAGGGCCCGGGAAAATCCAAAATCCTGGGACCCCAAAGCGTGGTAAAGTCCACTAAGGGGGACCCCAAAAGCGGAGTTTAGCCCTAAGCGGGGGAAACTTGGGAGGGCCCCAAAGCGGGGTAAAGCCAAGGGGAAGGGCAAAAAATATAACCCAAAGCAATTGGGGTTAATAATCGAAACCATCCGGGCCCAAAATTGAGAAACCAGGACGGGGAAATCCCAAAACCGGGAGGGAGTAATGCCCTTGGGAAACAAATGGGCCCTCCGGGAAAAAGGGTAAATCCACAAGGGGCCGGCCACGGGAAACCCAAAGCCATTGGGGTTAAACCAAAGGGCCACTCCGGCCCCAAAACAGTTATTGCCCGAAAGCGGGCCACTGGGTCTCATGGATACCGACCAAAAACCTTGGGGTTTAAAACGGAAATTCCCTGGTCCCCAAAACTAGGACCCCGAAGGGGCAGAATCGGGCAAAATGAGTTGAGCCACGGAAACCGGGGGAAATGGGCCAAACTCGGGAAAAACAAAGTAAAGCCCGGGGGAAAACCGGAAAACGGGGAAAACCCGGAAAACCCAGGGAAATCGGGAAATTACCGGGGAAAAAACCCGGGTAAAGCCGGGGGGAATCAGAAAACTCATTGGAAAAAGGGATTTGGTTTAACGGGGAATCCGGAAAAAAGGGGAAAGTAAAACGGGGTCCCAAAACAAAGTGTTATGCCACCCGGGCGATGGAAACCGTGAAAAACCCGGGCCCAAAACGGGGGTTGTCCAAAGGGAAAATCGGCCAAACTGAGTTATGCCAAACCTAAGCGGCCCGGGGCCAAAATCATGGGCCCCCAAAGCGGGTAAATCCACTGGGGCCAAACCGGCCCAAAAAGTGGTAAAGACAAGCGCCCGGGTTTAAACGGATTGGGACCCCAAACTAGAAACCGGGGGCGGAAATCGGAAAACAATTTGGACCCAATAAACCCTTGGGAAACCGGAAAATCGGGCCCAAAGCTGGAGTAATGTCCAGGAGGGGGAATGGGCCCTCATTTAGGCCCCCGAACCCCCGGGTTAAATCAACATGGGCCATCGGGCCCCAAAACAGTGGAATGCCCAAGAGGCCACTGGAAAATCATGGATACCCAAAAAAGGGGGTTAAATCCAGGGCCATCCGGGCCCCCGGGGTTTTGCCACAAGCGGGCCACAGGGAAATAATTTGTCCAAACAAAAGGCCCGGGGGCCAAAAAAACTCCGGTAAAACAAAGGTAAGCCCCAAGGGGGGTCGGGAAAACTAGGGGAAAACCCAAAAAACCCGGGAAAAGGGAAAACTAAACCCAAAGGGAAAGCCAAGGGGGAACCCAAAATGGGTTATGGGACCGAAAGCCCAGGGGAAATCAACAAAATTTCCCGGGGAAAAAAGGAAAAGCCAAAGGGGGGAATCGGGAAAAATTTTATTAAAACCCCGGGCCCGGGGTTAATCAACGGGGAAAATCGGCCCAAAAATGAGTTAGCCCCAACGGGCGGTGGAAACTTGGATACCGGGGGGGGTTAGTAATCCAAAAAACCCCCCAAAAAATATCCCAAAAGCCCAAAACCCGGCAAAATCGTTTATCCTGGGCCCCGGGGTTTAAAATTATCCCGGGGACCCCAAAAGGAGTTAGCCATAAGCGGGCCCGGGGAAAACTGGGTTATCCCCAAAGCCATTGGGGTTGTCCCAAAGGGGCCATCGGGCCCCAAACGGAGTAATAGCCAGAACGGGGAATCAAAACGGAATGGACCCAAGGGTAAATATTAAAATCCCGGGCCCCAAAAAGTGAGTAAAGTCCAAGGGGGTCGGCCAAACTGGATTTTGGGCCCCAAAACATTGGGTTTCAACATGGGCCATCCGGGCCCCAAAACAGTGATGTCCACAAGCGGCCCTGGAAATCATTTGGACCCGACCCCTTGGGGTTGTCAAAGGGCCACTCCGGCCCCAAAATATTGTCCAAACAGGCCCGGGGGCAAATTTGGAAAACCCCCAAAACATGGGTTTCCCAACGGAAAATCGGGCCCCAAAACAAGAGATGTCCCAAAGGGGCAAACCGGGGCAAAACCATGGAAACCGACCCAAAACCCTTAGGGTTGTCAAGGGAAAACCCGGCCCAAAACGCAAAACCCAAAGCGGGCAGTCGCCAAAATAAATTTATGGGACCAAAAGCGATGGTTCCAACGGGCATCGGCCCCAAAAACGGTGGTAATGTAAAGGGGGAACGGAAAAAAATGGATAAACCGGGCCCTAGGGTTATCAATCGTAAATCACTCCGGACCCAAAACGTGAGTAATAGTCCACAAAGCGGGCCAAATCGGCCAAACACTGCGGTGTTGATGACCGACGCGGCGCGCGTTGGGTTAAATCAATCGAAAATCACTCGGGACCCCAAAGCGTGAGTAATAGTCCACTAAGCGGGCGACCGGCCAAAACTGCAGTGTTGATGCCACGTAAAGCGACCGGGGTTAATCAATCTGGGACTCACTCCGGGACCCCAAAGCGTGAGTAATAGTCCGAGGCGGAGCCAAAAGCGAGAGGTTGATGCCGCACTAAGCACACCTGGGGTTCGTCAATCATGGAAACCACTCGGACCCAAACGTGAGTAATAGTCCATGGCGGCGAAATCGCCAAAGCTGCGAGTGTTGATGGTGCCGTAAGTGCACCTAGGGTTAAGTCAATCATGGGACTCACTCCGGGACCCCAAACAGTGAGTAATAGTCCCTACGGGCGCATCGGCCAAAACTGCGAGTGTTGATGACCGTCCGTAACGCACCTTAGGGGTTAATCAATCATGGGACTCACTCGGGACCCCAAAGCAGTAAGTATTAGTCCACAAGCGGGCCAGCATCGGCCATCTGCAGTGTTGATGACCACCGTAACGCACCTTAGGGTTAATCAATCGTGAAATCACTCCTGGTCCCAAAATCAATGAGTAGTAGTCCGAAGCGGGCGAATCGGGCAAAACTACGGAGTTGATGACCGAACCGTAAAGCACCTTGGGTTATCAATCATGGAACCAACTCGGGACCCCAAAACAATGAGTAATAGTCCGAACGGGCGAAACCGGCCAAAACTGCGAGTGTTCATGACCCACGTAAAGCGCCTTAGGGTTGTCAATCGTGGAAATTACTCGGGACAAAAACAGCATAATAGTCCACGAAGCGGGCGAATCAGCCAAAACTACAGTGTTGATGATCGACACGTAAAGCGCACCTTGTGGTTAAGTCAATCATGGGACTTACTCCTGGACCCCAAAGCAGTGAGTAATAGTCCACGGGCGAATCGGCAAAAACTGAGTGTTGATGACCGACACCGTGGCGCACCTAGGGTTCGTCAATCGTGAAAATCACTCGGACCCAAAACAGTGAGTAATAGTCCACAAAGCGGGCCAAATCGGCCAAACTGCGAGTGTTGATGACCGACGCGTAAGCGCGCCGTTGAGGGTTAATCAATCATAAATCACTCGGGACCCCAAAGCTGTGAGTAATAGTCCACTAAGCGGGCGAGAACCGCCAAAACTGCAGTGTTGATGACCGCGCGTAAGCGCCTTGGGTTAATCAATCGTGGGACTCACTCCGGGACCCCAAAGCAGTGAGTAATAGTCCACGAAGCGGGCAGAATCGGCGAGAGTGTTGATGACCGACACCTAAGCACACCTTGGGGTTCGTCAATCATGAAACCACTCCGGGACCCAAAACTGTGAGTAATAGTCCATGGAGCGGGCGAATCGGCCAAAACTGCAGTGTTGATGGTAGCACGTAAGTGCACCTTGGGTTAAGTCAATCATGGGACTCACTCGGGACCCCAAAACAGTGAGTAATAGTCCACGAACGGGCCAGCATCGGCCAAAACTGCAGTGTTGATGACCGTCACGTGGCGCACCTTGGGGTTAAATCAATCATGGGACTCACTCCGGGACCCCAAAACATAAGTATTAGTCCCAAGCGGGCCAGCATCGGCCATACTGCAGTGTTGATGACCAATACGCCCTTAGGGTTCGTCAATCGTGAAATTACTCCTGGTCCCAAAATCAATGAGTAGTAGCCCGAAGCGGGCGAATCGGGCAAAACTACGGAGTTGATGACCACACGTAAAAGCACCTTGGGTTGTAATCATGGAACCAACTCGGGACCCCAAAACAATGAGTAATAGTCCCAAGCAGGCAGAACCGGCCAAAACTGCAGTGTTCATGACCCGACCGTAAGCGCCTTAGGGTTAAGTCAATCGTGGAAATTACTCGGGACACCAAAACAGCGAGTAATAGTCCACGAAGCGGGCGAGAATCAGCCAAAACTACGAGTGTTGATGATGGACCGTAGCGCACCTTGTGGTTCGTCAATCATGGGACTTACTCCTGGACCCCAAAACAGTGAGTAATAGTCCACAAGCGGCGAATCGGCAAAAACGAGTGTTGATGACCGACCGTGGCGCACCTTAGGGTTTCAATCGTGAAAATCACTCCGGGACCCAAACGGTGAGTAATAGTCCACAAAGCGGGCCAAAATCGGCCAAAACTGCGGTGTTGATGACGGCGCGTAAGCGCGCGTTGGGTTAAGTCAATCATAAATCACTCGGGACCCCCAAAGCGTGAGTAATAGTCCACTAAGCGGGCGAACCGGCCAAAACTGCAGTGTTGATGGCCGGCAGCGCACCTTGGGTTTCAATCTGGGACTCACTCGGGACCCCAAAACAGTGAGTAATAGTCCGCGGGCAGAATCGGAAAACGGAAGTGTTTTTTTTTTTTTTTTTTTTTTTTTTTTTTTTTTTTTTTTTTTTTTTTTTTTTTTTTTTTTTTTTTTTTTTTTTTTTTTTTTTTTTTTTTTTTTTTTTTTTTTTTTTTTTTTTTTTTTTTTTTTTTTTTTTTTTTTTTTTTTTTTTTTTTTTTTTTTTTTTTTTTTTTTTTTTTTTTTTTTTTTTTTTTTTTTTTTTTTTTTTTTTTTTTTTTTTTTTTTTTTTTTTTTTTTTTTTTTTTTTTTTTTTTTTTTTTTTTTTTTTTTTTTTTTTTTTTTTTTTTTTTTTTTTTTTTTTTTTTTTTTTTTTTTTTTTTTTTTTTTTTTTTTTTTTTTTTTTTTTTTTTTTTTTTTTTTTTTTTTTTTTTTTTTTTTTTTTTTTTTTTTTTTTTTTTTTTTTTTTTTTTTTTTTTTTTTTTTTTTTTTTTTTTTTTTTTTTTTTTTTTTTTTTTTTTTTTTTTTTTTTTTTTTTTTTTTTTTTTTTTTTTTTTTTTTTTTTTTTTTTTTTTTTTTTTTTTTTTTTTTTTTTTTTTTTTTTTTTTTTTTTTTTTTTTTTTTTTTTTTTTTTTTTTTTTTTTTTTTTTTTTTTTTTTTTTTTTTTTTTTTTTTTTTTTTTTTTTTTTTTTTTTTTTTTTTTTTTTTTTTTTTTTTTTTTTTTTTTTTTTTTTTTTTTTTTTTGGGGGGGGGGGGGGGGGGGGGGGGGGGGGGGGGGGGGGGGGGGGGGGGGGGGGGGGGGGGGGGGGGGGGGGGGGGGGGGGGGGGGGGGGGGGGGGGGGGGGGGGGGGGGGGGGGGGGGGGGGGGGGGGGGGGGGGGGGGGGGGGGGGGGGGGGGGGGGGGGGGGGGGGGGGGGGGGGGGGGGGGGGGGGGGGGGGGGGGGGGGGGGGGGGGGGGGGGGGGGGGGGGGGGGGGGGGGGGGGGGGGGGGGGGGGGGGGGGGGGGGGGGGGGGGGGGGGGGGGGGGGGGGGGGGGGGGGGGGGGGGGGGGGGGGGGGGGGGGGGGGGGGGGGGGGGGGGGGGGGGGGGGGGGGGGGGGGGGGGGGGGGGGGGGGGGGGGGGGGGGGGGGGGGGGGGGGGGGGGGGGGGGGGGGGGGGGGGGGGGGGGGGGGGGGGGGGGGGGGGGGGGGGGGGGGGGGGGGGGGGGGGGGGGGGGGGGGGGGGGGGGGGGGGGGGGGGGGGGGGGGGGGGGGGGGGGGGGGGGGGGGGGGGGGGGGGGGGGGGGGGGGGGGGGGGGGGGGGGGGGGGGGGGGGGGGGGGGGGGGGGGGGGGGGGGGGGGGGGGGGGGGGGGGGGGGGGGGGGGGGGGGGGGGGGGGGGGGGGGGGGGGGGGGGGGGGGGGGGGGGGGGGGGGGGGGGGGGGGGGGGGGGGGGGGGGGGGGGGGGGGGGGGGGGGGGGGGGGGGGGGGGGGGGGGGGGGGGGGGGGGGGGGGGGGGGGGGGGGGGGGGGGGGGGGGGGGGGGGGGGGGGGGGGGGGGGGGGGGGGGGGGGGGGGGGGGGGGGGGGGGGGGGGGGGGGGGGGGGGGGGGGGGGGGGGGGGGGGGGGGGGGGGGGGGGGGGGGGGGGGGGGGGGGGGGGGGGGGGGGGGGGGGGGGGGGGGGGGGGGGGGGGGGGGGGGGGGGGGGGGGGGGGGGGGGGGGGGGGGGGGGGGGGGGCGGGGAAATCGGCCAAACCTCGATGTTGGCCGACGTAAAGCGCCCGGGTTGGGTTAAGGACCCCAAAACAGTGAGTAATAGTCCACGAAACGGGCCAGAATCGGCCAAAACTGCGAGTGTTGATGACCGACACGTAAGCGCACCTTGGGGTTCGTCAATCATGGAAATCACTCCGGGACCCCAAAACAGTGAGTAATAGTCCACGAAACGGGCCAGAATCAGCCAAAACTACGAGTGTTGATGATCGACACGTAAGCGCACCTTGGGGTTCGTCAATCGTGGGACTCACTCCGGGACCCCAAAACAGTGAGTAATAGTCCACGAAACGGGCCAGAATCGGGCGAAACTACGAGTGTTGATGACCGACACGTGGCGCACCTTGGGGTTCGTCAATCAGGAAATCACTCCGGGACCCCAAAACAGTAAGTATTAGTCCACGAAACGGGCCAGCATCGGCCAAAACTGCGAGTGTTGATGACCGGCACGTAAGCGCACCTTGGGGTTCGTCAATCATGGAAATCACTCCGGACCCCAAAACTGTGAGTAATAGTCCACTAAACGGGCCAGAACCGGCCAAAACTGCGAGTGTTGATGACCGACACGTAAGCGCACCTTGGGGTTCGTCAATCATGGGACTCACTCCGGGACCCCAAAACAGTGAGTAATAGTCCACGAAACGGGCCAGAATCGGCCAAAACTGAGAGTGTTGATGACCGACACGTAAGCGCACCTTGGGGTTCGTCAATCATGGAAACCACTCCGGGACCCAAAACAGTGAGTAATAGTCCATGAAACGGGCCAGAATCGGCCAAAACTGCGAGTGTTGATGACCGACACGTAAGCGCACCTTGGGGTTCGTCAATCATGGGACTCACTCCGGGACCCCAAAACAGTGAGTAATAGTCCACGAAACGGGCCAGCATCGGCCAAAACTGCGAGTGTTGATGACCGCCGTAAAGCGCACCTTGGGGTTCGTCAATCATGGGACTCACTCCGGGACCCCAAAACAGTAAGTATTAGTCCACGAAACGGGCCAGCATCGGCCAAAACTGCGAGTGTTGATGACCGACACGTAAGCGCACCTTGGGGTTCGTCAATCATGGAAATCACTCCGGGACCCCAAAACAGTGAGTAATAGTCCACGAAACGGGCCAGAATCGGCCAAAACTGCGAGTGTTGATGACCGACACGTAAGCGCACCTTGGGGTTCGTCAATCATGGAAACCACTCCGGGACCCCAAAACAATGAGTAATAGTCCACGAAACGGGCTAGAACCGGCCAAAACTGCGAGTGTTGATGACCGACACGTAAGCGCACCTTGGGGTTCGTCAATCATGGAAATTACTCCGGGACCCCAAAACAGTGAGTAATAGTCCATGAAACGGGCCAGAATCAGCCAAAACCGCGAGTGTTGATGATCGACACGTAAGCGCACCTTGGGGTTCGTCAATCGTGGAACTCACTCCGGGACCCCAAAACAGTGAGTAATAGTCCACAAAACGGGCCAGAATCGGCAAAAACTAC
This sequence comes from Aegilops longissima, assembly GCA_021605205.1. Lineage (NCBI taxonomy): Eukaryota > Viridiplantae > Streptophyta > Magnoliopsida > Poales > Poaceae > Aegilops > Aegilops longissima. The sequence goes on along the minus strand of CM038678.1, from coordinate 9,671,766 downwards.
GATGTTGATGACCGACACGTAAGCGCACCATCAGGTTCGTCAATCGTCAAAATCACTCCGGGACCCAAAACAGTGAGTAATAGTCCACGAAACGGGCCAGAATCGGCCAAAACTGCCAGTGTTGATGACCGGCACGTAAGCGCACGTTGGGGTTCGTCAATCATGGAAATCACTCCGGGACCCCAAAACAGTGAGTAATAGTCCACGAAACGGGCCAGAACCGGCCAAAACTGCGAGTGTTGATGACCGACACGTAAGCGCACCTTGGGGTTCGTCAATCGTGGGACTCACTCCGGGACCCCAAAACAGTGAGTAATAGTCCACGAAACGGGCCAGAATCGGCCAAAACTGAGAGTGTTGATGACCGACACGTAAGCGCACCTTGGGGTTCGTCAATCATGGAAACCACTCCGGGACCCAAAACAGTGAGTAATAGTCCACGAAACGGGCCAGAATCGGCCAAAACTGCGAGTGTTGATGACCGACACGTAAGCGCACCTTGGGGTTCGTCAATCATGGGACTCACTCCGGGACCCCAAAACAGTGAGTAATAGTCCACGAAACGGGCCAGCATCGGCCAAAACTGCGAGTGTTGATGACCGACACGTAAGCGCACCTTGGGGTTCATCAATCATGGGACTCACTCCGGGACCCCAAAACAGTAAGTATTAGTCCACGAAACGGGCCAGCATCGGCCAAAACTGCGAGTGTTGATTACCGACACGTAAGCGCACCTTGGGGTTCGTCAATCGTGGAAATCACTCCTGGACCCCAAAACAGTGAGTAATAGTCCATGAAACGGGCCAGAATCGGGCGAAACTACGAGTGTTGATGACCGACACGTAAGCGCACCTTGGGGTTCGTCAATCATGGAAACCACTCCGGGACCCCAAAACAGTGAGTAATAGTCCACGAAACGGGCTAGAACCGGCCAAAACTGCGAGTGTTGATGACCGACACGTAAGCGCACCTTGGGGTTCGTCAATCGTGGAAATTACTCCGGGACCCCAAAACAGTGAGTAATAGTCCACGAAACGGGCCAGAATCAGCCAAAACCGCGAGTGTTGATGATCGACACGTAAGCGCACCTTGGGGTTCGTCAATCATGGGACTCACTCCGGGACCCCAAAACAGTGAGTAATAGTCCACGAAACGGGCCAGAATCGGCAAAAACTGAGAGTGTTGATGACCGACACGTGAGCGCACCTTGGGGTTCGTCAATCGTGGAAATCACTCCGGGACCCAAAACAGTGAGTAATAGTCCACTAAACGGGCCAGAATCGGCCAAAACTGCGAGTGTTGATGACCGACACGTAAGCGCACCTTGGGGTTCGTCAATCATGGAAATCACTCCGGGACCCCAAAACTGTGAGTAATAGTCCACTAAACGGGCCAGAACCGGCCAAAACTGCGAGTGTTGATGACCGGCACGTAAGCGCACCTTGGGGTTCGTCAATCGTGCGACTCACTCCGGGACCCCAAAACAGTGAGTAATAGTCCATGAAACGGGCCAGAATCGGCCAAAACTGAGAGTGTTGATGACCGACACGTAAGCGCACCTTGGGGTTCGTCAATCATGGAAACCACTCCGGGACCCAAAACTGTGAGTAATAGTCCATGGAACGGGCCAGAATCGGCCAAAACTGCGAGTGTTGATGACCGGCACGTAAGCGCACCTTGGGGTTCGTCAATCATGGGACTCACTCCGGGACCCCAAAACAGTGAGTAATAGTCCACGAAACGGGCCAGCATCGGCCAAAACTGCGAGTGTTGATGACCGACACGTAAGCGCACCTTTGGGTTCGTCAATCATGGGACTCACTCCGGGACCCCAAAACAGTGAGTAATAGTCCACGAAACGGGCCAGCATCGGCCAAAACTGCGAGTGTTGATGACCGACACGTAAGCGCACCTTGGGGTTCGTCAATCGTGGAAATCACTCCTGGACCCAAAATCAATGAGTAGTAGTCCACGAAACGGGCCAGAATCGGGCAAAACTATCGGGAGTTGATGACCGACACGTAAGCGCACCTTGGGGTTCGTCAATCATGGAAACCACTCCGGGACCCCAAAACAATGAGTAATAGTCCACGAAACGGGCCAGAACCGGCCAAAACTGCGAGTGTTGATGACCGACACGTAAGCGCACCTTGGGGTTCGTCAATCGTGGAAATTACTCCGGGACCCCAAAACAGTGAGTAATAGTCCACGAAACGGGCCAGAATCAGCCAAAACTGCGAGTGTTGATGATCGACACGTAAGCGCACCTTGGGGTTCGTCAATCATGGAAATCACTCCGGGACCCCAAAACAGTGAGTAATAGTCCACGAAACGGGCCAGACTCGGCCAAAACTGCGAGTGTTGATGACCGACACGTAAGCGCACCATCAGGTTCGTCAATCGTCAAAATCACTCCGGGACCCAAAACAGTGAGTAATAGTCCACGAAACGGGCCAGAATCGGCCAAAACAGCAAGTGTTGAAGACCGACACGTAAGCGCACCTTGGGGTTCGTCAATCGTGGAAATCACTCCGGGACCCCAAAACAGTGAGTAATAGTCCACGAAACGGGCCAGATCGGCCAAAACTGCGAGTGTTGATGACCGACACGTAAGCGCACCTTGGGGTTTGTCAATCGTGGGACTCACTCCGGGACCCCAAAACAGTGAGTAATAGTCCACGAAACGGGCCAGAATCGGCCAAAACTGAGAGTGTTGATGACCGACACGTAAGCGCACCTTGGGGTTCGTCAATCATGGAAACCACTCCGGGACCCAAAACAGTGAGTAATAGTCCACGAAACGGGCCAGAGTCGGCCAAAACTGCCAGTATTGATGACCGGCACGTAAGTGCACCTTGGGGTTCGTCCATCATGGGACTCACTCCGGGACCCCAAAACAGTGAGTAATAGTCCACGAAACGGGCCAGAATCGGCCAAAACTGCGAGTATTGATTACCGACACGTAAGCGCACCTTGGGGTTCGTCAATCATGGGACTCACTCCGGGACCCCAAAACCGTGAGTAATAGTCCACGAAACGGGCCAGCATCGGCCAAAACTGCGAGTGTTGATGACCGACACGTAAGCGCACCTTGGGGTTCGTCAATCGTGGAAATCACTCCGGGACCCAAAAACAGTGAGTAATAGTCCACGAAACGGGCCAGAATCGGGCAAAACTATCGAGTGTTGATGACCGACACGTAAGCGCACCTTGGGGTTCGTCAATCATGGAAACCACTCCGGGACCCCAAAACAGTGAGTAATAGTCCACGAAACGGGCTAGAACCGGCCAAAACTGCGAGTGTTGATGACCGACACGTAAGCGCCTTTAGGGTTAAATCAATCGTGGAAATTACTCCGGGACACCAAAACAGCGAGTAATAGTCCACGAAACGGGCCAGAATCAGCCAAAACTACGAGTGTTGATGATCGACACGTAAGCGCACCTTGTGGTTCGTCAATCATGGGACTTACTCCTGGACCCCAAAACAGTGAGTAATAGTCCACGAAACGGGCCAGAATCGGCAAAAACTGAGTGTTGATGACCGACACGTGAGCGCACCTTGGGGTTCGTCAATCGTGAAAATCACTCCGGGACCCAAAACAGTGAGTAATAGTCCACAAAACGGGCCAAAATCGGCCAAAACTGCCAGTGTTGATGACCGACACGTAAGCGCACGCTTGGGGTTCGTCAATCATGGAAATCACTCGGGACCCCAAAACTGTGAGTAATAGTCCACTAAACGGGCCAGAACCGGCCAAAACTGCGAGTGTTGATGACCGACACGTAAGCGCACCTTGGGGTTCGTCAATCGTGGGACTCACTCCGGGACCCCAAAACAGTGAGTAATAGTCCACGAAACGGGCCAGAATCGGCCAAAACTGAGTGTTGATGACCGACACGTAAGCGCACCTTGGGGTTCGTCAATCATGGAAACCACTCCGGGACCCAAAACAGTGAGTAATAGTCCATGGAACGGGCCAGAATCGGCCAAAACTGCGAGTGTTGATGATCGCACGTAAGCGCACCTTGGGGTTCGTCAATCATGGGACTCACTCCGGGACCCCAAAACAGTGAGTAATAGTCCACGAAACGGGCCAGCATCGGCCAAAACTGCAGTGTTGATGACCGCCACGTAAGCGCACCTTGGGGTTAAATCAATCATGGGACTCACTCCGGGACCCCAAAACAGTAACTATTAGTCCACGAAACGGGCCAGCATCGGCCAATACTGCGAGTGTTGATTACCGACACGTAAGCGCACCTTGGGGTTCGTCAATCGTGGAAATCACTCCTGGTCCCCAAAACAATGAGTAGTAGTCCACGAAACGGGCCAGAATCGGGCAAAACTACGAGTGTTGATGACCGACACGTAAGCGCACCTTGGGGTTCGTCAATCATGGAAACCACTCCGGGACCCCAAAACAATGAGTAATAGTCCACGAAACGGGCTAGAACCGGCCAAAACTGCGAGTGTTGATGACCGACACGTAAGCGCACCTTGGGGTTCGTCAATCGTGGAAATTACTCCGGGACCCCAAAACAGTGAGTAATAGTCCACGAAACGGGCCAGAATCAGCCAAAACCGCGAGTGTTGATGATCGACACGTAAGCGCACCTTGGGGTTCGTCAATCATGGGACTCACTCCGGGACCCCAAAACAGTGAGTAATAGTCCATGAAACGGGCCAGAATCGGGCGAAACTACGAGTGTTGATGACCGACACGTAAGCGCACATTGGGGTTCGTCAATCGTGGAAATCACTCGGGACCCAAAACAGTGAGTAATAGTCCACAAAACGGGCCAGAATCGGCCAAAACTGCGAGTGTTGATGACCGCACGTAAGCGCACGTTGGGGTTAAATCAATCATGGAAATCACTCCGGGACCCCAAAACTGTGAGTAATAGTCCACGAAACGGGCCAGAACCGGCCAAAACTGCGAGTGTTGATGACCGACACGTAAGCGCACCTTGGGGTTCGTCAATCGTGGGACTCACTCCGGGACCCCAAAACAGTGAGTAATAGTCCATGAAACGGGCCAGAATCGGCCAAAACTGAGAGTGTTGATGACCGACACGTAAGCGCACCTTGGGGTTCGTCAATCATGGAAACCACTCCGGGACCCAAAACTGTGAGTAATAGTCCATGGAACGGGCCAGAATCGGCCAAAACTGCGAGTGTTGATGACCGGCACGTAAGCGCACCTTGGGGTTCGTCAATCATGGGACTCACTCCGGGACCCCAAAACAGTGAGTAATAGTCCACGAAACGGGCCAGCATCGGCCAAAACTGCGAGTGTTGATGACCGACACGTAAGCGCACCTTGGGGTTCGTCAATCATGGGACTCACTCCGGGACCCCAAAACAGTAAGTATTAGTCCACGAAACGGGCCAGCATCGGCCAAAACTGCGAGTGTTGATGACCGACACGTAAGCGCACCTTGGGGTTCGTCAATCGTGGAAATCACTCCTGGTCCCAAAATCAATGAGTAGTAGTCCACGAAACGGGCCAGAATCGGGCAAAACTACGAGAGTTGATGACCGACACGTAAGAGCACCTTGGGGTTCGTAAATCATGGAACCAACTACGGGACCCCAAAACAATGAGTAATAGTCCACGAAGCGGGCCGAACCGGCCAAAACTGCGAGTGTTGATGACCGACACGTAAGCGCCCTTAGGGTTCGTCAATCGTGGAAATTACTCGGGACACCAAAACAGCGAGTAATAGTCCACGAAGCGGGCCAGAATCAGCCAAAACCGCGAGTGTTGATGATCGACACGTAAGCGCACCTTGGGGTTCGTCAATCATGGGACTCACTCCGGGACCCCAAAACAGTGAGTAATAGTCCACGAAACGGGCCAGAATCGGCAAAAACTGAGTGTTGATGACCGACACGTGGCGCACCTTGGGGTTCGTCAATCGTGAAAATCACTCCGGGACCCAAAACAGTGAGTAATAGTCCACAAAACGGGCCAAAATCGGCCAAAACTGCGAGTGTTGATGACCGCACGTAAGCGCACGTTGGGGTTAAATCAATCATGGAAATCACTCCGGGACCCCAAAACTGTGAGTAATAGTCCACTAAGCGGGCCGAACCGGCCAAAACTGCGAGTGTTGATGACCGCACGTAAGCGCACCTTGGGTTCGTCAATCGTGGGACTCACTCCGGGACCCCAAAACAGTGAGTAATAGTCCACGAAACGGGCCAGAATCGGCCAAAACTGAGAGTGTTGATGACCGACACCTAAGCACACCTTGGGGTTCGTCAATCATGGAAACCACTCCGGACCCCAAAACTGTGAGTAATAGTCCATGGAACGGGCCAGAATCGGCCAAAACTGCGAGTGTTGATGACCGACACGTAAGCGCACCTTGGGGTTCATCAATCATGGGACTCACTCCGGGACCCCAAAACAGTGAATAATAGTCCACGAAACGGGCCAGCATCGGCCAAAACTCCGAGTGTTGATGACCGACACGTAAGCGCACCTTGGGGTTCGTCAATCATGGGACTCACTCCGGGACCCCAAAACAGTAAGTATTAGTCCACGAAACGGGCCAGCATCGGCAAAACTGCGAGTGTTGATGACCGACACGTAAGCGCACCTTGGGGTTCGTTAATCGTGGAAATCACTCCGGTCCCCAAAACAATGAGTAGTAGTCCACGAAACGGGCCAGAATCGGCCAAAACTACGAGTGTTGATGACCGACACGTAAGCGCACCTTGGGGTTCGTCAATCGTGGAAATCACTCCGGGACCCCAAAACAGTGAGTAATAGTCCACAAAACGGGCCAGACTCAGCCAAAACTGCGTGTGTTGATTATCGACACGTAAGCGCACCTTGGGGTTCGTCAATCATGGAAATCACTCCGGGACCCCAAAACAGTGAGTAATAGTCCACGAAACGGGCCAGAATCGGCCAAAACTGCGAGTGTTGATGACCGACACGTAAGCGCACCTTGGGGTTCGTCAATCATGGAAACCACTCCGGGACCCAAAACAGTGAGTAATAGTCCACGAAACGGGCCAGAGTCGGCCAAAACTGCCAGTGTTGATGACCGGCACGTAAGCGCATGTTGGGGTTCGTCAATCATGGAAATCACTCCGGGACCCCAAAACTGTGAGTAATAGTCCACTAAACGGGCCAGAATCAGCAAAAACTGCGAGTGTTGATGACCGGCACGTAAGTGCACCTTGGGGTTCGTCCATCGTGGGACTCACTCCGGGACCCCAAAACAGTGAGTAATAGTCCACGAAACGGGCCAGAATCGGCCAAAACTGAGAGTGTTGATGACCGACACGTAAGCGCACCTTGGGGTTCGTCAATCATGGAAACCACTCCGGGACCCAAAACAGTGAGTAATAGTCCACGAAACGGGCCAGAGTCGGCCAAAACTGCCAGTGTTGATGACCGGCACGTAAGTGCACCTTGACTCACTCCGGGACCCCAAAACAGTGAGTAATAGTCCACGAAACGGGCCAGAATCGGCCAAAACTGCGAGTATTGATTACCGACACGTAAGCGCACCTTGGGGTTCGTCAATCATGGGACTCACTCCGGGACCCCAAAACCGTGAGTAATAGTCCACGAAACGGGCCAGCATCGGCCAAAACTGCGAGTGTTGATTACCGACACGTAAGCGCACCTTGGGGTTCGTCAATCGTGGAAATCACTCCTGGACCCCAAAACAGTGAGTAATAGTCCATGAAACGGGCCAGAATCGGGCGAAACTACGAGTGTTGATGACCGACACGTAAGCGCACCTTGGGGTTCGTCAATCGTGGAAATTACTCCGGGACCCCAAAACAGTGAGTAATAGTCCATGAAACGGGCCAGAATCAGCCAAAACTACGAGTGTTGATGATCGACACGTAAGCGCACCTTGTGGTTCGTCAATCATGGGACTCACTCCGGGACCCCAAAACAGTGAGTAATAGTCCATGAAACGGGCCAGAATCGGCAAAAACTGAGTGTTGATGACCGACACGTGAGCGCACCTTGGGGTTCGTCAATCGTGGAAATCACTCCGGGACCCAAAACAGTGAGTAATAGTCCACGAAACGGGCCAGAATCGGGCGAAACTACGAGTGTTGATGACCGACACGTAAGCGCACGTTGGGGTTCGTCAATCGTGGAAATTACTCCGGGACCCCAAAACAGTGAGTAATAGTCCACGAAACGGGCTAGAACCGGCCAAAACTGCGAGTGTTGATAACCGACACATAAGCGCACCATGGGGTTCGCCAATCGTGGAAACCACTCCGGGACCCCAAAACAGTGAGTAATAGTCCACGAAACGGGCCAGAACCGGCCAAAACTGAGAGTGTTGATGACCGACACCTAAGCACACCTTGGGGTTCGTCAATCATGGAAACCACTCCGGGACCCAAAACTATGAGTAATAGTCCATGGAACGGGCCAGAATCGGCAAAAACTGCGAGTGTTGATGACCGACACGTAAGCGCACCTTGGGGTTCATCAATCATGGGACTCACTCCGGGACCCCAAAACAGTGAGTAATAGTCCACGAAACGGGCCAGCATCGGCCAAAACTGCGAGTGTTGATGACCGACACGTAAGCGCACCTTGGGGTTCGTCAATCATGGGACTCACTCCGGGACCCCAAAACAGTAAGTATTAGTCCACGAAACGGGCCAGCATCGGCCAAAACTGCGAGTGTTGATGACCGGCACGTAAGCGCACCTTGGGGTTCGTCAATCGTGCGACTCACTCCGGGACCCCAAAACTGTGAGTAATAGTCCCCAAAACAAAACTGAGTAGTAGTCCACAATCAAGCGGGCCAGAATCGGGCAAAACTACGAGTGTTGATGACCGACACGTAAGCGCACCTTGGGGTTCGTCAATCGTGGAAATTACTCCGGGACCCCAAAACAGTGAGTAATAGTCCACGAAACGGGCCAGAATCAGCCAAAACCGCGAGTGTTGATGATCGACACGTAAGCGCACCTTGGGGTTCGTCAATCATGGGACTCACTCCGGGACCCCAAAACAGTGAGTAATAGTCCATGAAACGGGCCAGAATCGGCAAAAACTGAGAGTGTTGATGACCGACACGTAAGCGCACCTTGGGGTTCGTCAATCGTGGAAATCACTCCGGGACCCAAAACAGTGAGTAATAGTCCACAAAACGGGCCAGAATCGGCCAAAACTGCGAGTGTTGATGACCGACACGTAAGCGCACCTTGGGGTTCGTCAATCATGGAAATCACTCCGGGACCCCAAAACAGTGAGTAATAGTCCACGAAACGGGCCAGAATCGGCCAAAACTGCGAGTGTTGATGACCGACACGTAAGCGCACCTTGGGGTTCGTCAATCATGGGACTCACTCCGGGACCCCAAAACAGTGAGTAATAGTCCACGAAACGGGCCAGCATCGGCCAAAACTGCGAGTGTTGATGACCGACACGTAAGCGCACCTTGGGGTTCGTCAATCATGGGACTCACTCCGGGACCCCAAAACAGTAAGTATTAGTCCACGAAACGGGCCAGCATCGGCCAATACTGCGAGTGTTGATGACCGACACGTAAGCGCACCTTGGGGTTCGTCAATCGTGGAAATCACTCCTGGTCCCAAAATCAATGAGTAGTAGTCCACGAAACGGGCCAGAATCGGGCAAAACTACGAGTGTTGATGACCGACACGTAAGCGCACCTTGGGGTTCGTCAATCATGGAACCCACTCCGGGACCCCAAAACAATGAGTAATAGTCCACGAAACGGGCTAGAACCGGCCAAAACTGCGAGTGTTGATGACCGACACGTAAGCGCCTTAGGGTTCGTCAATCGTGGAAATTACTCCGGGACACCAAAACAGCGAGTAATAGTCCACGAAACGGGCCAGAATCAGCCAAAACTACGAGTGTTGATGATCGACACGTAAGCGCACCTTGTGGTTCGTCAATCATGGGACTTACTCCTGGACCCCAAAACAGTGAGTAATAGTCCACGAAACGGGCCAGAATCGGCAAAAACTGAGTGTTGATGACCGACACGTGGCGCACCTTGGGTTCGTCAATCGTGAAAATCACTCCGGGACCCAAAACAGTGAGTAATAGTCCACGAAACGGGCCAGAGTCAGCCAAAACTGCCAGTGTTGATGACCGGCACGTAAGCGCATGTTGGGGTTCGTCAATCATGGAAATCACTCCGGGACCCCAAAACTGTGAGTAATAGTCCACTAAACGGGCCAGAATCGGCCAAAACTGCGAGTGTTGATGACCGGCACGTAAGCGCACCTTGGGTTCGTCAATCGTGGGACTCACTCCGGGACCCCAAAACAGTGAGTAATAGTCCACGAAACGGGCCAGAATCGGCCAAAACTGAGAGTGTTGATGACCGACACGTAAGCGCACCTTGGGGTTCGTCAATCATGGAAATCACTCCGGACCCCAAAACAGTGAGTAATAGTCCATGAAACGGGCCAGAATCGGCCAAAACTGCGAGTGTTGATGACCGGCACGTAAGCGCACCTTGGGGTTCGTCAATCATGGGACTCACTCCGGGACCCCAAAACAGTGAGTAATAGTCCATGAAACGGGCCAGCATCGGCCAAAACTGCGAGTGTTGATGACCGCCACGTAAGCGCACCTTGGGGTTCGTCAATCATGGGACTCACTCCGGGACCCCAAAACAGTAAGTATTAGTCCACGAAACGGGCCAGCATCGGCCAATACTGCGAGTGTTGATTACCGACACGTAAGCGCACCTTGGGGTTCGTCAATCGTGGAAATCACTCCTGGACCCCAAAACAGTGAGTAATAGTCCACGGGCCAAGCGGGCGAGAATCGGGCAAAACTGAGTAATAGTCCACGACGAGTGTTGATGACCGACACGTAAGCGCCTTAGGGTTCGTCAATCGTGGAAATTACTCCGGGACCGCAAAACAGCGAGTAATAGTCCAGGAAACGGGCCAGAATCAGCCAAAACTACGAGTGTTGATGATCGACACGTAAGCGCACCTTGTGGTTCGTCAATCATGGGACTCACTCCTGGACCCCAAAACAGTGAGTAATAGTCCATGAAACGGGCCAGAATCGGCAAAAACTGAGAGTGTTGATGACCGACACGTGAGCGCACCTTGGGGTTCGTCAATCGTGGAAATCACTCCGGGACCCAAAACAGTGAGTAATAGTCCACAAAACGGGCCAGAATCGGCCAAACCTGCCAGTGTTGATGACCGGCACGTAAGCGCACGTTGGGGTTCGTCAATCATGGAAATCACTCCGGGACCCCCAAAACTGTGAGTAATAGTCCACTAAACGGGCCAGAACCGGCCAAAACTGCGAGTGTTGATGACCGGCACGTAAGCGCACCTTGGGGTTCGTCAATCATGGGACTCACTCCGGGACCCCAAAACAGTGAGTAATAGTCCACGAAACGGGCCAGCATCGGCCAAAACTGAAGTGTTTGATGACCATCACGTAAGCGCACCTTGGGGTTCGTCAATCATGGGACTCACTCCGGGACCCCAAAACAGTAAGTATTAGTCCACGAAACGGGCCAGCATCGGCCAATACTGCGAGTGTTGATGACCGACACGTAAACGCACCTTGGGGTTCGTCAATCGTGGAAATCACTCCTGGTCCCAAAATCAATGAGTAGTAGTCCACGAAACGGGCCAGAATCGGGCAAAACTACGAGAGTTGATGACCGACACGTAAGAGCACCTTGGGGTTCGTCAATCATGGAACCAACTACGGGACCCCAAAACAATGAGTAATAGTCCACGAAACGGGCCAGAACCGGCCAAAACTGCGAGTGTTCATGACCGACACGTAAGCGCCTTAGGGTTCGTCAATCATGGAAATTACTCCGGGACACCAAAACAGCGAGTAATAGTCCATGAAACGGGCCAGAATCAGCCAAAACTACGAGTGTTGTTGATCGACACGTAAGCGCACCTTGTGGTTCGTCAATCATGGGACTTACTCCTGGACCCCAAAACAGTGAGTAATAGTCCACGAAACGGGCCAGAATCGGCAAAAACTGAGTGTTGATGACCGACACGTGGCGCACCTTGGGTTTCGTCAATCGTGAAAATCACTCCGGGACCCAAAACAGTGAGTAATAGTCCACAAAACGGGCCAGAATCGGCCAAAACTGCGAGTGTTGATGACCGGCACGTAAGCGCACCTTGGGGTTCGTCAATCATGGAAATCACTCCGGGACCCCAAAACTGTGAGTAATAGTCCACTAAACGGGCCAGAACCGGCCAAAACTGCGAGTGTTGATGACCGGCACGTAAGCGCACCTTGGGGTTCGTCAATCGTGGGACTCACTCCGGGACCCCAAAACAGTGAGTAATAGTCCACGAAACGGGCCAGAATCGGCCAAAACTGAGAGTGTTGATGACCGACACCTAAGCACACCTTGGGGTTCGTCAATCATGGAAACCACTCCGGGACCCAAAACTGTGAGTAATAGTCCATGGAACGGGCCAGAATCGGCCAAAACTGCGAGTGTTGATGACCGGCACGTAAGTGCACCTTGGGGTTCGTCAATCATGGGACTCACTCCGGGACCCCAAAACAGTGAGTAATAGTCCACGAAACGGGCCAGCATCGGCCAAAACTGCGAGTGTTGATGACCGCCACGTAAGCGCACCTTGGGGTTCGTCAATCATGGGACTCACTCCGGGACCCCAAAACAGTAACTATTAGTCCACGAAACGGGCCAGCATCGGCCAATACTGCGAGTGTTGATTACCGACACGTAAGCGCACCTTGGGGTTCGTCAATCGTGGAAATCACTCCTGGTCCCCAAAACAATGAGTAGTAGTCCACGAAACGGGCCAGAATCGGGCAAAACTACGAGTGTTGATGACCGACACGTAAGCGCCTTAGGGTTCGTCAATCGTGGAAATTACTCCGGGACCGCAAAACAGCGAGTAATAGTCCAGGAAACGGGCCAGAATCAGCCAAAACTACGAGTGTTGATGATCGACACGTAAGCGCACCTTGTGGTTCGTCAATCATGGGACTCACTCCTGGACCCCAAAACAGTGAGTAATAGTCCATGAAACGGGCCAGAATCGGCAAAAACTGAGAGTGTTGATGACCGACACGTAAGCGCACCTTGGGGTTCGTCAATCGTGGAAATCACTCCGGGACCCAAAACAGTGAGTAATAGTCCACAAACGGGCCAGAATCGGCCAAAACTGCGAGTGTTGATGACCGACACGTAAGCGCACCTTGGGGTTCGTCAATCATGGAAACCACTCCGGGACCCCAAAACAGTGAGTAATAGTCCACGAAACGGGCTAGAACCGGCCAAAACTGCGAGTGTTGATGACCGACACGTAAGCGCACCTTGGGGTTCGTCAATCATGGAAATCACTCCGGGACCCCAAAACAGTGAGTAATAGTCCACGAAACGGGCCAGATCGGCCAAAACAGCGAGTGTTGATGACCGACACGTAAGCGCACCTTGGGGTTCGTCAATCATGGGACTCACTCCGGGACCCCAAAACAGTGAGTAATAGTCCATGAAACGGGCCAGCATCGGCCAAAACTGCAGTGTTGATGACCGACACACCTAAATCATGGGACTCACTCGCACCTTGGGGTTCGTCAATCGTGGAAATTACTCCTGGTCCCAAAATCAATGAGTAGTAGCCCACGAAACGGGCCAGAATCGGGCAAAACTACGAGAGTTGATGACCGACACGTAAGCGCACCTTGGGGTTCGTCAATCATGGAACCAACTACGGGACCCCAAAACAATGAGTAATAGTCCACGAAACGGGCCAGAACCGGCCAAAACTGCGAGTGTTCATGACCGACACGTAAGCGCCTTAGGGTTCGTCAATCGTGGAAATTACTCCGGGACACCAAAACAGCGAGTAATAGTCCACGAAACGGGCCAGAATCAGCCAAAACTACGAGTGTTGATGATCGACACGTAAGCGCACCTTGTGGTTCGTCAATCATGGGACTTACTCCTGGACCCCAAAACAGTGAGTAATAGTCCACGAAACGGGCCAGAATCGGCAAAAACTGAGTGTTGATGACCGACACGTGAGCGCACCTTGGGGTTCGTCAATCGTGAAAATCACTCCGGGACCCAAAACAGTGAGTAATAGTCCACAAAACGGGCCAAAATCGGCCAAAACTGCCAGTGTTGATGACCGGCACGTAAGCGCACGTTGGGGTTCGTCAATCATGGAAATCACTCCGGGACCCCCAAAACTGTGAGTAATAGTCCACTAAACGGGCCAGAACCGGCCAAAACTGCGAGTGTTGATGACCGGCACGTAAGCGCACCTTGGGGTTCGTCAATCGTGGGACTCACTCCGGGACCCCAAAACAGTGAGTAATAGTCCACGAAACGGGCCAGAATCGGCCAAAACTGAGAGTGTTGATGACCGACACCTAAGCACACCTTGGGGTTCGTCAATCATGGAAACCACTCCGGGACCCAAAACTGTGAGTAATAGTCCATGGAACGGGCCAGAATCGGCCAAAACTGCGAGTGTTGATGACTGGCACGTAAGTGCACCTTGGGGTTCGTCAATCATGGGACTCACTCCGGGACCCCAAAACAGTGAGTAATAGTCCACGATACGGGCCAGCATCGGCCAAAACTGCGAGTGTTGATGACCGTCACGTAAGCGCACCTTGGGGTTCGTCAATCATGGGACTCACTCCGGGACCCCAAAACAGTAAGTATTAGTCCACGAAACGGGCCAGCATCGGCCCATACTGCGAGTGTTGATGACCGACACGTAAACGCACCTTGGGGTTCGTCAATCGTGGAAATCACTCCTGGTCCCAAAATCAATGAGTAGTAGTCCACGAAACGGGCCAGAATCGGGCAAAACTATCGGGAGTTGATGACCGACACGTAAGAGCACCTTGGGGTTCGTCAATCATGGAACCAACTACGGGACCCCAAAACAATGAGTAATAGTCCACGAAACGGGCCAGAACCGGCCAAAACTGCGAGTGTTCATGACCGACACGTAAGCGCCTTAGGGTTCGTCAATCGTGGAAATTACTCCGGGACACCAAAACAGCGAGTAATAGTCCACGAAACGGGCCAGAATCAGCCAAAACTACGAGTGTTGATGATCGACACGTAAGCGCACCTTGTGGTTCGTCAATCATGGGACTTACTCCTGGACCCCAAAACAGTGAGTAATAGTCCACGAAACGGGCCAGAATCGGCAAAAACTGAGTGTTGATGACCGACACGTGAGCGCACCTTGGGGTTCGTCAATCGTGAAAATCACTCCGGGACCCAAAACAGTGAGTAATAGTCCACAAAACGGGCCAAAATCGGCCAAAACTGCCAGTGTTGATGACCGGCACGTAAGCGCACGTTAGGGTTAAATCAATCATGGAAATCACTCCGGGACCCCAAAACTGTGAGTAATAGTCCACTAAACGGGCCAGAACCGGCCAAAACTGCGAGTGTTGATGACCGGCACGTAAGCGCACCTTGGGGTTCGTCAATCGTGGGACTCACTCCGGGACCCCAAAACAGTGAGTAATAGTCCACGAAACGGGCCAGAATCGGCCAAAACTGAGAGTGTTGATGACCGACACCTAAGCACACCTTGGGGTTCGTCAATCATGGAAACCACTCCGGGACCCAAAACTGTGAGTAATAGTCCATGGAACGGGCCAGAATCGGCCAAAACTGCGAGTGTTGATGACTGGCACGTAAGTGCACCTTGGGGTTAAATCAATCATGGGACTCACTCCGGGACCCCAAAACAGTGAGTAATAGTCCACGAAACGGGCCAGCATCGCCAAAACTGCGAGTGTTGATGACCGCCACGTAAGCGCACCTTGGGGTTCGTCAATCATGGGACTCACTCCGGGACCCCAAAACAGTAAGTATTAGTCCACGAAACGGGCCAGCATCGGCCAATACTGCGAGTGTTGATTACCGACACGTAAGCGCACCTTGGGGTTCGTCAATCGTGGAAATCACTCCTGGTCCCCAAAACAATGAGTAGTAGTCCACGAAACGGGCCAGAATCGGGCAAAACTACGAGAGTTGATGACCGACACGTAAGCGCACCTTGGGGTTCGTCAATCATGGAAACCACTACGGGACCCCAAAACAATGAGTAATAGTCCACGAAACGGGCCTGAACCGGCCAAAACTGCGAGTGTTGAACAGCACGTCCCTCGAAGATGAAAACAGAATTAAAAGAAGTTGCTTTTGCCCTGATCTCCTTAATTATTGCCCCATGAGCCCCTAAAGTTCCTTTGGAGATGTTGGACACCATTTGCTTGCAGTCACTGGAGATCACGAAATTCATCAAGTTCAGGTCCTCCGCGAGTGCAAACGCCTCCCTGCACGCTATTGCCTCCAACGTGGTTAGGAAAGACTGCACAATCGGGTCAATGGGAGAAACACGGCCCACACCGTATGTGGCGTACACACACAAACGCAAAACACGTTAAGAAAATTTACCAACGGAAGCCAAAAGCCACAGTGAATTCTACCCAATGGGGTACCAAAGAAATACACGCGTCACATAACCATAGGTCCATACATCCCGGCAAGACAAGTGGGTAAACGTGGTGAGAAAATCTTGACGGGAAATAGGGATTTTGGTATATATGCAGCATGACAATTTGTCATTAGACAAATACGAGAAGGTATAGAACAAGGTTCCAAACAGAATGACATTTGTTTTAACATGGCTATGATCTACTTTTGGAACCATCTTATATGCTAACCAAAATTATTACTTTTGGAAGTGATTATATAACTGTGGCAGGGAAGCATATTTCCCCACTTTACCGTACCAGACCTCCCTTTGTAGACGAATTAATAAGAAATAGCAAAATTCGTAACCTATGTGTACCAAGAAAATAAAGCAAATAGGAGTACGTATAGATTGTTGTAGAACAAAAAAGTGAACAATTACAAAACAACCACCATCACCAAAAATCATATATCTGCGTATCCCTCATTTCAACTAATTCAATCTAATCTGTAGGTGTAGCAAAGGTCTCACCATCACATACTCGTCTCTCTAGTGAGTTGCAGCACATGGCAATTTGATTCATAGCTACTGGTACTCTTCGCATCCCTCGGCTCCGATCTCTGTGAAGGCTGTCATGAGGCTTGGCACCACGTTGGTAAGTGCAAGCCTTAACCCAGCCGAGCACGACCGCTTCCTACTCGCTTCAGTGTCATGAGCATTGTCGACACTATTTCCCTGCAACCACGCATTGCATGTCCTGAGCACAAACCTTCCCCGAAGGCAGAAGTGTTCCTTCACGAATTCCTCAAATCCCTGAGGTGGTCGACGTAAAAGATGTTGCATTGTCCGAAGGGTAAGCAGGTAAGCATTCTCATTGTAGGGCAGCGCATTGCGGCGACCCTCTGGTTTGTTGACCAGTGTTCCATAGCCGGCCTCGTTGTAGTATGGTTGGTCATTGAGGACAAGGCCCTGGATGGAGACAACGACTTGGAGGAGGCTTGATTTCGTCGAGGACCAGACCTCGGTGCCCTCGCCACCGAATGTGTTTAGCAAGCTGAGGCACACCGTACCAGACTCATAGAGGTTGGGATTGAGCCGTAAGCCGAAGGAGTGGTAGTACACTTGCGGTGGGGCAGACGGGTATGACGGAGGTAGCTGCAGATCGAAGAAGAAAAGGCCGTGATGGTATGGTGTCCCGCTCACACCCACCATCACCACCCGAAGCAGATCCATGCGGTCCTCGAATGCTCGCACGTAGATGGTTTCTGCACATTAAATGGTTGGCTATTCATTTGTAACCAAGCATATGGACCGTGTATTTTCAGGTGCACTCACATACCTGGTAAGTCGTTCTCCAGAATTTTCCATTCCTTTTGCACTGTTTTGGCCCAACTCTTCCCACGACTAGCGCCCTGCATTTCCTTGAAAAAAAGAGCATTGATTAAAGTTCTACATTTAGTAAAATTCGTTTTATAATGACTGGTAACATGTTGTGTGGTCATTTACTTATTTTAAGTCAGAGAGTTTAGTTTTGCATTAAAAAAAGAATGCCATAAGATGGATTCCACCGTTAGACAAACCATACTGTGCATGTAAACATCCCTTACTCTAACCTTAATTACCTCCGTTCTTCATCATTTTCTAACATATATATAATTACCTGGTCCGTAATCTCAAGGTAGTGGTGATCCAGAGGGCTCATCTGCACTACATCGAAACGTGGAAAGCAACAGGTAGCATCCGCAGCCTTCGTCCCCCCGGCAAAACCGTGACAAATCAAATCTACAGCAGCATCGTTGGTCCCCATTGCAGCAGCACCACCGATACTATCATCGTTTGCGGGCGTGGGTAACACTGAGCTTGGTGACAACGACGAGGGGCGCCAGTTCATCAGGTATCCTTTACCTCGAGCTACCACGTCACTGGTGAATTGGAGCAAAGACCGGAATGGAAAACCTAAAAGGCTTGTCCTTGACATTGCCGGGCTGACGCTTTCGACATCATTATCTAGATTCTGAAGATCAATGTCCTAAAATAAGATAACACATATAACCACATCAATTGCCGGGCTGACGCTTTCCATATAATCATTTATCATAGAATAAATAGTACTTTGCTGCCTACCAGGAGAAACCAAAATAGTCCCCACACCTCACTGTTTGTCGAAGTGGACAATGTTTAGAAAGATAGATATATACCGTACTGGCAGCAACCAGTTCTTTGGGTGTGTCATCGATGCCATCGTCCTCTACCCAGTCGCCCATTTCAAGCAATAGCTCGATGTAGTGCTCGTCCTTGACGACAACGATCTCATCGGGCGATACCTGCAGCATGCCCAAACAAATCAACAAAGTTGAGTAGAGAACGTAACATATATGTAAATCTAAGAAAGGTACTAGAAACTATCCATGTACCGTTGACGTGCTACCATCACCCCACTTGACTTGGATGTGCCCATTAGGAAGTTCAACTACCCACCCCACCCATGAAAGATCGGCGAGAACGGCATTTTTCTTCTTGTTTCCTAGTAACAAGGGTGCACTTTCACCGTCATCTGTTGATCCCGATGGTAGGACACGAATGACAATGTCACCATAGTAAGCAGAGTGGTTAGAGTCCAATTTTAGGTCATAAGCACTGACAGTTTGGTCGCAGTCGACTTCCCTAGCCTCATCTGGGTGCCCTGACGTCTTGAACCATGATACACAAACCGTCTGGTCCTCGTATTGCAGGCTCTTGACGATGCCCACACGCTCCGTTGGTCCAATTCCGGACGCATCAATGTTATTGTTGACACTAGTAGTTGCCACATCATCATGGTCACCAGTAGCTTCAACGGCAGCGCTAATAGGAAGAACGTTGGCGACAACACGCTGTCCCGGGAAGAACTCTTGCTCATTCCAGATCCCAAAGGGAACGACGGTCGCTGAACGTCTGCCATGTTGCCGTGTGCCGTCCTGCCACAACACATCGATGGTGGTGCAGGTGTCGGCGACGACCATAGGAAACTGCACCTCCACATGTCTCATGAGTTGTGGCCGTTGCGCCCGTCTATGGCCCTCAAAGACGACCTTCCTTAGCTGCTTCCGATAAAACCTCTCATCCTTCTGCTTGGTGGGTGGTACCACCTGAGAGGTTGATGCTTCACACGCCTCTTGATTTTCTTCTGAGCATGTGTTGCATTCCTCGTCGTCGTCCTCGTCGTCCTCCTCCTCCACCACCTCATCATCGTTACCATCGTGTTGATCAGGAGCACAAGCTGGATCCTCTTTGGTGGAACTAGTTTCTAGAAAAAAACAACGGTCAGCAAGCCCCCAGCAGCAATTGTATGAGGCGCAGAAGAACGTAAGATCATCTGGGTTCTGGTAGGCTGGAGGAGCGGATGCCTCCACTAGCCCCTTGTCGGTGCCACAATGTCTGGATGCAACCCAGTAGACGAGGATGCCGGACGTCTCCACCTTCATGATGGTGCCTACTTGTCGGTAAGGATGCCAGTAGCCATTAAGCCAGCGAGCATCCTTGAAGAGTGAACAAGCGCCTGGCAAGGTGACGTGCTGCCCCTGGTGCAATACACTGTTCATTTGGCGGCGATGCATGGTCACCATGGTGCCGCTTTCATGCACTCTCGCCAGGTTCGTAGACTCTGCGTCGGTGATCCTGCAAACAGCTCCGTCATCGAACAACACATCGACGTCGATCGACACCTCGACGACACGGCCGAGCCACGGCCCGGACACGACAAAGTCTCCAAGGTTGATGCTCCTGACGCGCCGCAGGCTAGACGGGGACACCCCCCTGATGACCTTGGTCGGCACGCCGTTGTTGTCGAGCTTGGCTAGGCTGAGCACGGTGTTGACGCCGGTGACGACGCCGATCTGGCCGCCCATGTCGGATGCCGACCCGACCACCTGTCCAGGATACAGGTGGCTCCTGTCGACCACCTTGATGTCGCCGACGTTCTTGTACTCAACACTGTCATCGATTCGCAGAAGCTTGAAAGTGTCGACAGGGAGATAGATGTTGTCCACCTGGCCGTTCGCGAGAACGAGGCCACGGTCGATGAACCTGCGGCCGGTTTTCACGAGGTCGAGCAAGTAAAGATTGGGAGATGCTGCCGCGGGGACGACCATCGTAACCGACTTTTCCGGCGAGCGCGTACGTAGCAGAAGCTTGCGGCTTTGTGCCGATTGCTTTCCGGCCAGAACCTGGTGTCGACTGATCTCGCCGGAGCTTTGCTAGATCTCGTCCGGCTAGATACGCACGGTGGTATATATGCTACTCGGAGAAAAGTACCACGGCCTGCTTAATTAATTCCAACAGATCGATCGCACACTACGAAAGCTTTATATATGGAGTAGAAGAGGCTCCTGAGTTCTAGCCTTATACGGATGAGATTTTTGTTCCTTATACAAAAGCAACACAATTTTTTTCTTTTTTAAAAAGGACAGATCATAGGCGTCTCGCAAGCGTTCGTCTCCTCGTCCCCCGATCGAAAATTCCCACCGCCTCATGCGACGTGCAGCTCCGTCCCATGGCAATGTAGATGGAGAGAAGGAAGTACACTCTTTCGGGAGATGAAGAACCCATCTCAATAGTTTCTTCCCCAGACCTTAGGCGGTCAAAGCAAACTCTCACTCCAGACTTTACCGGTGACCTCATGGATTCGCCTTCCCTTTGCCTTCCGCTCCGGTGAGTGGTGGTGGGGAGGAGAATCCCAATGCCTCTGTTCCGATTAGTATTTTATAGATTATGGTTGTTTAGTCCTCGTCGGTTATAGATGAACAAATTCATGATAAATTCCAGTAAGTACTCTAATAGAAAATAGCATGCAACAATGTAGCATACTAGATGAATAGAAAAACATGCATAAACAACATTGCACAAGTAACAACAACTATAGGTAGACACATGAACATATCACGATGGACGTACGGTTAATTAGTTGCTGCGGGCAGTGGCGGAGCTTCATGTAGAGCAACGGGGGCAATGGCCCCCCCTTAACTTTTACAACGTTTGAAGAATATTATCTATTTTAGGCCTAACGAGTGTTTAAACTAGAGAATAGCCCCTCCTTCCCTATTAATTTACCTCCCTTCAGCAAATGGCCCTCCCTTGGATTATGCTCAAGCTCCGCCACTGGCTGCGGGACCGACATTATTGGTGACGATCTATTGCTGACGATGATGATAAGTAGCACCACCCGACTTGGACGGAAGATGACCCATGATGAAGAACTTGGGTAGTCACGCAGAGCGCTTCCCAAAAAACCTAATTCATGCTCACCTGATGCAGGATTGCAAGAATGAACGGTTTCGGACACCTGCTCTCCCGCACGCCGGTGTTTGGGATAGAGTAGACTACGGTGACGGTGCCAGGTGCAAGATGAGACAAAACCCGAGGTGTTTTCGATGTATCTTTGGCTGCGGCCCGGTAGCAGTACATATAAGAGGACCAGAGGCGGTATCGTGTCGCGATCATGATCTCAAACCGACTTGAATTCTAAGTCGTATACTTACTGAACAAGAAATAATTAACTTTTCTGCCAAGACATCAAAAAATAAAATGGAGAGGCGAGCGTGCACGCATGCGGTCTCCTTCACACCTCAATAAGTGTGGTGTAGAGAACCAACTATATAAAGAGGTCCCTCACTTCCTCAACTTTCAGGGTGGTACTAAACTTCAGAATCACCACTTGCTATTTTGTACATGAGCCACTTTGAGATTTCAGACATTGTTAGTGGGTCAAGCCCATTCATTTCTGACAGGATAGGCTAGGGGCTAGGAGAAAACATTAGGGTGGAGGAAGAAGAAAGAAAAGAAGAACACTGCGCACTTGATGGTTGTTGGAAGTTGATTGTACTGTTAAAAGAAAAAGTGACTGACGGAAGTGAGGATCCTTTCCCCAGCTGATCGACTATAATTATATTGTGCTCAAATATAATCCTTTATCAGAGGATTCCAAGCAAAAAAACTGATCCATCTTTATTATCTTTGCCACCTTTTTTTGAAAGAAGGCAAAAGATTTGCCATTTCATTGATTAAGAAGGAGGTTTAGACAGGCCACGAAGTGGCTAGAAATAAAATCTACTCTCGTGGCATTACAATATTTAAATGCTTGGCGCCCGCCAACGCCCAAAGCGAAAACTCCTCTTTTATCTTACTAATGACGACCGTCGTAGGTGCGGCCGTGTTGCGGAAAACTCTAGCATTGCGCTCCTTCCAAATTCCACAGGAGATTAGCATCATGAGTGAGGCAAGCGCCTTGGGGGATTCAGAACGAAGATATATGTTTCCATTCCACCATTCCCACACCGAGCCCCTCGCTGACCAAGTAGTAGTATGAATGTGATTCATGCCAAGCCAGTGAAGAATATCGTTCCACACACGAAGAGTGAAACGACATTGGAAAAGTAAGTGTGCTGTCGTCTCTGGACTTTGCTTGCAAAGAGGCCATAGCCCGCAGTTGGGCCACCCACGTCGAGCAAGGCGCTCCGATGTCCACATTCTATCTTGAAGAACAAGCCAGGTAAAAAAAAATTGCATCGCGGAGGAGTCCACACCTTCCACACCGATAGGACCATTGCCGACGTAGTTAGGCCCTCAAACTGCGCCTTGTAAGCCGAGGAAGCTGAGTACGATCCATCCTTGATGAACATCCAAATAATGGAATCGCCACACTTTGGGAGAAGATTGACTGCACCTTTTTTTTATCTCATTTTGTTTTCAGTACTCAGAAACTGAATGGATGTGACTGAGACATCTGATGATCACCACTGGATGGCCTATACCCGGCCGGCTGTCCATGAATACGTTTGAACCCATGTTTGAATGTGTTCGCGGATATTTGGTGGCATTTGTTTGATGATTTATTTTGAGATGCCCTAAACCGAGCAGGGTTTTTTTGGGGAGACCGACCAGGTTATACGCATAAAGGAAAGGTCGTGGGTCTATGCTAGTCCGACGGCGAATCGAAGGTATACATGCAAATTTCTGCGTCTCCTGCTGTGCCTAATCGGGTAAGGATTCCTCCACCTGTACGGCTGGTAGCTGTGACGGGCACGAGTTCGGATTGGACCTCTATATAACCACAATCAGCCTTGCTTTGGTTGTATATAAAAAGCTCGCCAAGGACCCAGCTGAGTACGTATATCGGCAGGCGGCAAACACATCGATCGTTCTCGAGCATCTGCTCTTACAGATTGATGAAGGAGACTAGCAGCGGTGTGAATCGAGACGTCAGGTATAATCCTCAGCTTTTTACATGGGTTGACATGAGTTTTTTTTCCCAGGAGCATGCGTGAATTTCACGAATCGATCTTGGTAGTCCCGTCCTTCGCTATATTTTGAGCATCAAGGCTAATTAAGAGTCTCATTTTATATTGTGCAGCAAAAGTCATGGAAAGAAAAAATTCAAGATGCCAAGAAAAAGTTTTAGACTTTGCCGAAGGGAGGAGAACGGTACCTTCCCAATGGTTAACCGGCACCTTATTCTCAGGACCACATCGTTGTACCGTGAATCGTACAAACGCATCTTTTTTAGATCAGCGCTCAAGGTCTACGATGAACTCGTGAGAGATGGCATGCTTACGTGGGACGTTTATGAAGAGCATCGCTTCGCCATCGAAAGCTCAATGCAATCTATCAGGCATAGCATTCAAAGATACAAAGAGCGCCGCTTGCAGGCTGGGTTATTTTACTTTGCGCATGATTTAGGCGGAACCAGGCTGACTACCCATACGCACTTGTACAAAATGCCTCTTAGAGAAGCGTTAAGGAAACATCGACAAGAAAATAAAAGGAGGAAACAGCTACTGAATGCTTTCAACAATTCAAAGAAATCAAGCATCTTTGACACCATCATGCAGAGACCATCTGTGAAAAGGCTAGTCATGTATACAGTGTCTTCCCTTGTATTGGGTTGCCTTATAATTTTTCTATGAAAGCTCATGAATAGTGTGGAGTATGGTTGTGTTCTAGGCTTATTGCTGAGTTAGAAAAAGAAAAAGAAATTGTGTCATCTCCCCTTATTGAGAGTCTCCTCTAGGACCTAGCAGAACACATCTTTTCTTCAATGTACGGGATGGGTTGTAGTTCATGTAAGAAAATGTGTCGTATAACACATTATTGTCAGCCCTAAATGAACTGTAGAGATGAAAGGTAGTTTTCCCTTCTGTGTACATATTCTTAGTGGGTTCGGAAAACAACAGGGCAGCAGGGAATTTTAGTAGAACGCATCAAAATCGAGGATTTGCTGTCAACGACTTTATTTAGGGGCTACGACTTTATTTAGGGGCTACCTTGTATCGTATGTACATTCCAAGTAATTAAGCACCTTCACGCCGCGATATGGGACACACCGTATTCTTTTGTGAAGCCGGATCCTTGTTAAGCACGGGGATAATTTGAAAGTTGACGGGGTTTGGTGTTGTTAGGGATAATTTCTCTACTCTTTAAGGGAGAGTTGGTAGGTCGGTACCCGTGATATTTTTTTCTGTCTCATCTCCCAACTATCTATCTTGTTTGGGTTTTTTTGTCTCTCCTCCCACCACCCTCTTCGAACTGGAGTAGTTTTTTCTCCCTCCCTAAAAAACCCAACCAGCCGCCGACACGGCGTTGTCTTCCTCCTCTTTCTATTCTTCCAACCCAGCCGCCTTATCATTTAAAAAAAACAAGCCGCCTCCTCCTCTCCCCCAACCCCGGCCTCCGCCCTATACCCCACTGTCGGCGCCCTACTCCTCTCCCATTCTCTCACCTACGAGCTTAGGCCGCAACCAGATCCGTGCCCGCGCCACACACAATCCCGTCCTCGTTGTCTCGTTCACACGAGCCAAACCCTAGCCCCCTTTCTCCATGATCCTCGCAGCTGTCGCGCCCTCCCTCCCCATCCTCCTCCATCTCCCTTCTCTCCTTCCCCCGTCAGCCGTCGCCGCCATCCCACCTCTTTCGTTCCGGATCGGATGCAGGTCATCTTCGTGGGAAAGCATGCCGGCAAGGTCTTCACAACGGCCATGGGAATGATATGACAGAAGTCTTCACGGCGTGGGAAAGCCTTGCCGTTCCTGCGGACTCAAATACTGGGTCTGGTCGCGCTCAACAACTCGGCGGTCATGGGAATGATATGACAGGAGTTGGGGACCGCCATCGTCAGGATGCATCACCGACGAGGTCGGCTCAGTCGACTGACAGAGTCAATCCAGAGGCACCTAGGCGGACAGAAAGGTGTGAACACAAATCCTCCCGCTGTTTGTCTGTCACTGTATGTTCAACTCCACTGCACAGTACTTTGTCCGGATTTGTGTACATTGCTAATCGTTAGAAATGAAGTCCATAGCAGAAAGTAAGCTTGGTCATTGCATCCCATCCTTAGTGGTGTTTTGTTTGACAGTCAGAAGCACATTCATCATACTTTTAGTATTCTTGTAGTACAACTATTAGACTGAATATATTTTTTTGAGAAAGACTGAATATACTCATAGACTGAATATGTACATTGCCAACGGTTGGGCAGTGCGCCACCAGACCGAATATAGTCGACTCGCAAATACGCAAAGAAACCTATAAAGCATGTGATACATCCTGCCCTTGGCTTAGTTTCGATTCACTGGGTGAGGCATACGACTTCCACAATCTGTATTCCTAGGAAATCGGTTTTGGTATTAAATATTGTAAAAGCAGACTAAACGCCATAGAGGACAATATGCATGCAGGAGATTATCTGTGGTTGCTTGGTGAGTAGTGACCTTTGTTCAGATTTATTAAGTGTCAGGTAGGGATACGTATATATTCAGTAATCTGATGAAGTCGGAAAATATTGGACTGGTGACGTAGAAATCAGAAACTCAACTATGATTAGAATAAATAAAAGTGTGACTCAGGATTTATTTATTTTGTGGCAAACAATCCATACAAGAACTGTCTTTCGTATTTAAGTGTAAACATCTGCAAAAAATGCGCGCAGGGGGTGAGGGGACTGTGAGTGTTGAAATCATTAGTAAAAAAATTGTGTGCTCTTAAATTACAAGCATAATACCATGCCAAAGGTGTATTGCATCTGATATCCAACCGGCATTCTGCTTGGCTGGCATTTTCATTATCCTAAGTACCCCTCTCCACCCCCTTTCTGGAATCTGTTGGCACCAGGATATCTTGAAGCATGATGTCTTGGAAGTTCTACAGCAAATGGTTGGCTGTGATGAAAACGTCCTGCGGAAGTAAGTATTACCAAATAATTTCAATAGTAAGAGCATCTCCGGCCGTTAGCCCCCCAGGCGGCTCGAAAAATCGCCGCATGGGGGCGAACCGGCGCTAAAAATCGGCATGGGGGCGATCTGCTTCCCATCCGACGCCCCCAAGGTCGGCCCCAAGCGGCTGTTTTTAAAAAATTTAAACAGTTACTTGTCTAAAATTCGGCAAACGGGACAAATATTCGGCGAGACATTACATTCTCTCGGCGAACTTAAATAGTTTTTTACATAGATAAAATACTTAAAAAAACAAAGCAGGGCCGCGACTACAGGCTGAAAAACGCGCTGAGAGAGGCAAGGTCGCCGTCATCGCCACCGCGTCGTCGTCCTTCTCCTCCTTCACGCGGACGCCGCTGCTGGACCCCTGCCCGGGGTCGCCCTGGCGGACCGGCGGAGGCGGCGCGTCGTCGCCGCCATAGTTGTCGAGGACGACGACACCTCCCTCGTCGTGGCCACGGCGCCGAGCGGCGAACTGCTCGAAGGCGCGGCGCTGGCGCTCCAGCTCCGTCCGCGCCCACTTCAAGGCCGCCGCGTCGTCGAGCCCTGGCTCCGCCTTCACATCGGCGAGCCCTAGCTCCGTCTTCACGACGGCGTGGCCCGGCTCCGTCTTCGGCTTTATGAAGCGGGGAGGAGCCGAGGAGGAGGAGGCGCACCCGCCCTCATTGATGACGATGCCGGCGCTGCGGGTGCACCGGCCGAGCGGCGTCTCGGCAGTCTCCACGGGCTCGGCCTTGACGCCGAGCAACGCGGATGAGCCGGAGGAGCGGGAGGATGAGCAGGAGGAGGAAGAGGAGGAGCCGGTCCGGTGCGACATCCATTGGCCGCTGCTCAGGCGGGGGACCGGGGCGGCAGGGTACATCAATGGCGGGTCGTTGCCGCCGTCGAGGTGCTGGAGGACGGCGTGGAGAGTGCGGTCGGGGGCACCCCACCATAGGCGGCGGCCCTCGCTGTTCTTCGACTCCCGCACCACGGCGCCCCGTTGGTGGAGGCCAGCCGTTGCGCCTGTCGGTGCTGGAAGTATGCTGCCCAGGCCTCGTGGTTGCCGGCGGCGTACTGCGGAAGCTGCTCCTCCGTCAGCGACCCCGCACGCGGTCGACCTTGTCGGCGAAGTAGTCAGGGTGCATGTCGACGTCGGGCAGCGGGGGGATGGGGACGCCACTGGCACTGAGCCTCCACTGCCCCGGCGCACGTATGTTCGGCGACGCCGGCACGTTGGCCTCGAATAGGAGGTACGCTTCCCACTCGTGCAGCGAGCGGCGGCCGAAGCCATTGGCCGCCGCCCCATCGCCAGGGAACCTCTCGCCCATCGCCGTAGCTTGGAAAGATGAGAGGGGAGGAACGTCGGCGGCGTCGGCGCGCGTGGACAGAGCTCGGCGGCTGTGGGTGGGGTGCGGCCTCAGGCGAGGGGGGCGCGCTTATATAGCGGCCGGGGGGTGGGCGTCGTGTGTATGCGTGGCGGGAGGTAGGGCATCGCCGCCCCCGCGCTGCCCGTGAGGAATCAATGGAAGGATGACCGCCCATTGATTCCCCGTGGGAAACCGAGGCTATGAGGATGACGAGACGCGTGGGTCGCTGACTCGGCGGGCCCGCCTTTCTTTCACGCCAAATTCGATTGCCCCGGCGCCCCCAAGCACGCCGGGTTCGGCCTGGGTCCGCCGGCGCCAATTTCGACCAACCCGGCCAAAAACAGGCTCCTGGGGGCACGACTAGACCGACTTTTGGGCGCCGCCGCTAAAAAAACGTCGGGAGGGGGCTGTTGGGGCGCGGCTGGAGATACTCTAAGGTCGGTACCTCCAGCGATTGCATGACGTACTGATTGAAAAATGCCTAAATTGTTCCCAGGAAATGGTTGAAGCACTTCCATCCGATTGCTGCTGTTGCATCCGGCCAAGACCTGAAGGACGAACTGAGCAACTGACCCCAGGTGGTGAGGTCACGCTGAATGGCTGGAGATGCATACATCGCATGCTAAGTGTAAAGGAAATGAAGATGTACCGCGGCTGCCTTTCAAGATGGAGAGGGATTTTTGATCCACGCTTTGCGGTTAGTTGGTCGTGGTGGTTGTCGTTGTTTCATACTCCCTCTATAAACAAATATAAGAGTGTTTAGATTGTTGGAATTAACCACATTGTCGTGTTCGGAACGGATACGTTCAGTCATCCGAGTAGGTTTGGGTTAGCTAGCTTTGTACTAGTATAAATATAGTTGTACCCTATGCCTATAATCAGACAGATCAAATCAATACAAACCAAAGGCGCGACACGAGCCTTTTGTGCGATACAACTCGAGGTGTCTCATGTGCTTGTTTCTTGTGCTAAGCTAGCTCGACATCCAAAGCATCCACTAGGCTGCCTGCTTGCTAGCTTAGCTAGTACGTGCGTATTGTGTCTCCGTCGTCCGGCGACTCGGAAGCTAATCGGACAAGCTCGTACACGTATATTGTCGGAAGGTACTCGGCAGCATCGTGATATGGGCCAACAATTGGTATCTAGAGCAAGGTTGATCTTATAGTAACGGAAGATCATGGCGAACGACGAGAAGAACAAGCAGTTGGCGGAGTACTCCGGTGCAGCTAAAGTATTTGCTGCTCTGGAGAGTTTGTCGTACCCACGATTTGATCACGAGAACTTCGGGGTCTGGAAGGCCCTCATGGAGTGTGGTCTTCGCGCCAACGAGCTATGGGACGCGGTCGACCCAGGAGGCGACGCGTTCAAGATGGAGGGAGCCGAGCACCGGAAGGATCGGCAGGCGGCGTCAGCGATTTACTCGGTGATGCCGATGGATGTCCTCCAACACCTGATCGCCAAAGAAACGGCGAAGGAAGCGTACCTTGAAGCTCATGTTCGAGGGACACACCCGCGTCAAGCAAGCCAATCTCCAAACTCTCCTAAGGAACTATGAGACTTTGGTCATGGGCGAAAATGAGTCCGTGGATGCGTTCGCTTCACGGGTGGCTAATCTCGTCAATCGGATCCGCGCACTTGGTGAAAACCTTACGGAGACCTCGGTTGTCCGGCGGTTCTTGCGCGCAGCACCTCCCCGGTACCTGCAAATTGTCACGGCGATCGAGCAGTGCGTCGATCTCGAGACTCTCTCCATCGACGACCTCGTCGGACGCTACAAGGCTCACGACGAGCGTATGCGGTATAGTCTCGGGGATGGGAGGAATGATGAGAATGTCATGCTCACACGGGCTCAATGGCTGACGCTGGACTCAAGGAGAGGTGGCGAGGGCTCTAGTAGCAACACTCGCCAAGATCGTGCGCCAAAAGAACAAAGTAAGAAGAACGCCGGCAACGGCGCTCCGAAGAAGAAGAGGTTCGACAAGCGCAAGATCAAGTGTCACAACTGTGGCATCATGGGGCACTTCAAGTCGGAGTGCAAGAAACCACCGAAGGAGAAAGCTCTCATGGCCAAAGGAGGCGATGATGGAGACATGATGCTCATGGTCGAAGTATGCGAGCTAATGGATGAGGATAGTCCAGCTCCAAAGGTGTCGGCTACAGAGGTTGTCATGCTCATAGAGGAGGCAGTTTATCTTCACGATAAGAAGAGGATGAACACGTCGAGGCACGTGTGGTACCTCGACACGGGCGCTAGCAACCACATGACCGGAGACAATGACCAGTTTTCTGAGCTCAGTGTTTCGGTGGGAGGCACGGTTCGGTTCGGTGACGGACGGACCGTTGACATCGCAGGGCGAGGTACTGTCCTGTTTGAGTTGAAGAATGGCGGTCACAAGGTACTCACAGATGTGTACTATATTCCCAAGCTAAAGAGTAGCATCATAAGTCTTGGCCAGCTCGAGGAGCGTGGTTGCAAGATTGTGCTCGAAGATGGCTTTCTATGGGGGTATGATCGTCAGAGGATGTTGATTATGAAGGTGCAAAGGTCACCGAACAGGCTCTACGTCCTCAACTTGGATCATGTGGATCCGGTATGTCTGTTGTCGAGCATGGACGACTCGGCATGGAAGTGGCACGCGCGCTACGGTCATCTAAATTTCCAAGCTCTTCGGCAACTTGGACAAAAGGAGATGGTACGTGGTCTACCGTGCATCGATCATGTCGACCAAGTGTGCGACGGTTGTCTCATTGGGAAACAAAGGCGAGCCCCGTTCCCAAGAGAGGGAAACTTTAGAGCGAGTAAAGCTCTTGAGTTGGTCCACGGAGACTTGTGCGGACCGATTAGACCGGCCACCCCTGCCGGAAACAGATACTTCTTTCTCGTCGTCGACGACTTCAGCAGATTCATGTGGATTGTGTTGTTGAAGACGAAGGATAAAGCTTTGCAAGCCTTTAGGATAATAAAAATGGCGGCTGAAGTAGAATCTGAAGCCAAGCTGAAGGCCCTCAGTACCGATCAGGGGGGTGAGTTCAAGTCCCGTGCATTCACAGGACTTTTGCGAAGCTCAAGGGATCAAGCGGTATCTTACGGCACCATATTCACCGCAGCAAAACGGTGTTGTGAAACGGAGGAATCAAACCGTGGTGGCGATGGCACGAAGCATGTTGAAAAGTAAAGGCATGCCGGGCAAGTTTTGGGGTGAGGCGGTTAATACGGCCGTTTATTTGCTGAACCGGGCTCCAACCAAGAGTGTGGTTGGGATGACGTCGTACAAAGCATGGTACGGACACAAGCCCACGGTTGATCATCTTCGCACTTTCAGGTGCGTGGCGCATGTGAAGACAGTGACCGGGCATACTAGCAAATTGGCAGATCGGAGTATTCTAATGGTGTTGGTTGGCTATGAAAAAGGTACGAAGGCATACCGTGCGTGCAACCCCTCTACCAACAAGGTGGTTGTGACGCGTGACGTGGTCTTCGAAGAAGCAAGGTCATGGAACTGGAACTCCGCCGAGCTGGTATATCCGTCTTCCGATGAAATTTTCGATGTTGTTTACGATGATTACGAGCATACAGACATTGATGATCAACCGAAGACTTCGAGCATCGCGAGCGGCGCGGCAGAAAACGATGGCGCGAGGCACGCGCCAGAAGCAGCGGCGGCCGACGCACACGAAGCTGCGTGCGGCACGCCAGGCAGCAGCGCGCGCAGCGCTTGTCCTGGTGGTGTTGTTCCATTAGGACCAGAACATGCCACCCCATCTCGTGGCCCAGCACCGGCCAGCCCGGGAGCAAAAAGCCTGTCCACTGGAGGCGTTTCCAGCAGCTCACGTGCTACACCACAAGGACATGAAGGCCACGTACGTGAAGGCCATGTACGTGAAGATGATACACATGTTTTGGATTGTTCATCTCATGGAGATGCAGCCAGTTCGGAGGAACAGGATTCGCCAGAAATTGGGAGTTTGGCAACTCCGGATGAAAATTCCTCGTCTTCGACTGAACAGGAGACAAGGGAACGTCCGCCGACACTTGTACGTCTTCGACCAGTGGTGGATTTATATCCAAAGGAAGCACTTCTAAAAGTAAATCCTGTGAAAATTAAAGGAAGAGGACGGCGGTGTCTGCTTAGCGTCGAGGAACCGACGAAATTTGAAGATGCAAACACGGAGGAGTGTTGGCGTCGTGCTATGAACGAGGAGTTGGGATCGATCCAGGACAACAAAACATGGGAGCTCGTGGATCCACCCAACGACCATAAAATCATAGGGCTCAAGTGGGTGTACAAAGTCAAGAAAGATGCCGAAGGAAACTTGATGAAGCATAAGGCAAGGCTCGTAGCCAAAGGATACGTGCAAGAGCAAGGTGTAGACCTCGAGGAAGTGTTCGCTCCTGTCACAAGGATGAAATCGATGAGGCTAGTTATAGCTCTCGCGGCTCAAGAATCTTGGAGGCTACATCACATGGATGTAAAATCCGCTTTTTTAAACGGGGAGTTAAAAGAAGAAGTATATGTGAAGCAACCACCGGGTTACATCAAAAAGGGAGAGGAGCACAAGGTGTTGAAACTACACAAGGCATTGTACGGGCTATGCCAAGCTCCTCGGGCATGGAACATCAAGCTTGATAGTACACTAGTTTCTCTTGGTTTTGAGAAAAGTCCACTGGAGCATGCTATGTACAAGCGAGGTAAAGGCAAGGATCGTCTCCTAGTGGGAATCTATGTTGATGATCTCTTGATAACTGGAGCAGATGAGGAGGAGATTGCTAGATTCAAGCTACAAATGAAGGAGATTTTCAAGATGAGTGATCTAGGGCTCTTGATTTACTATCTCGGGATCGAGGTACATCAAAAGCCGGAGGGAATCATACTATGCCAGGAGGCATATGCAAAGAAAATTCTTGAAAGTTGTAGCATGGAGGACTGCAATCCAAGTCATGTTCCAATGGAGCCTCGACTTAAACTTAGCAAGAGGAGCCAAGCACCCGCAGTTGGTGCAACGGAGTATAGAAGTGTGGTCGGAAGCCTAAGGTATCTTGTGAATACACGACCAGACTTGGCCTATTCTGTTGGCGTAGTGAGTCGCTTCATGGAAGCACCCACGATAGAACATTGGGCAGCTGTGAAACAAATACTCGGGTACATCAAAGGGACAACTAATTTCGGTTGTGTCTATTTGCGAGAAAAGCGGAAGGAGATGGTGGAGCTACTTGGCTACAGTGATAGCGACTTGGCAGGAGATATTAACGACCGTAAAAGTACCTCGGACGTGGCATATTTCTTGAGAAGAAGCATTGTGAGTTGGCTATCACAAAAGCAGAAGGTGGACGCATTATCATCCTATGAAGTGGAGTATATTGCAGCTGCAACCGCGGCAGGTCAAGGTGTGTGGCTAGAAAGGCTACTCGGTGACCTCACTGACAAGGAACCGGAAGGAGTGGTGCTCTATGTTGACAATAAGTCCACGATTGCTCTATGCAAGAATCCAGTGCATCATGATAGAAGTAAGCACATTGATATAAGGTATCACTACATACGAGATTGCGTGGAAGAAGGCAAGATTGAAGTCAACTACATTTGCACCGACGATCAGCTTGCAGATATCCTGACCAAGTCTTTGGGACGACAGAAATTCACGGAGATGCGGGGAAGGATCGGCGTCCAAGCTGTGAAGTGAGGACATCGTGTTTAGGGGGTGATTATTGGAATTAACCACGTTGTCGTGTCCGGAACGGATACGTTCAGTCATCCGAGTAGGTTTGGGTTAGCTAGCTTTGTACTAGTATAAATATAGTTGTACCCTATGCCTATAATCAGACAGATCAAATCAATACAAACCAAAGGCACGACCGACACGAGCCTTTTGTGCGATACAACTCGAGGTGTCCCCTGTGCTTGTTTCTTGTGCCAAGCTAGCTAGACATCCAAAGCATCCACTAGGCTGCTTGCTAGCTAGCTTAGCTAGTACGTGCGTATTGCGTCTCCGTTGTCCGGCGACTCGGAAGCTAATCGGACAAGCTCGTACGTATATTGTCGGAAGATATTCGGTAGCATCGTGATCTAGGCTAATATAGATCACTACTTTAGTGATCTAAATGCTCTTATATTTCTTTACGGAAGGAGTAGATATGTTTGTAAGGTTCGTATGCATGAAAAGTTTTGATGATGACGAACTCTACAGTTATGGGTTACAGGATTGACTGGTTGAAGGAGCATATTGGGTTCTGACGTTAATTACCATTGCACCGTGTGATGTCAATCAACTGCGATGGCTCGTAACTTGTTCTTGCTGTTGATTGCAGTTCATCTTCCTAGTGCTGTTCATGGACTGCTGGTCGCTGTACATTCTAGACATGGAGAAGAAGCAAGTTTGGTGCTTGATCGAACTGAGACGGATCCAACAGATGAGATGATGATAAAGCATGAGGCCTTGGCAAAGAGATTCCAGTCCAGATTTTGCAACCGCTTCAACGACATGTATGGTGCTGTCTTGGTAGAGACTACTGGGTGGACCTTTATTTACCCATTAGTTGTACAGCACGAACCGTGTATGTACGAGGTGAGTTCGGCCATAAAAAACGAATAAATTTATTATGGTCCTTCCATATATGGCGAGACAATAATGTGAATACACTTGTTACCAGGGAAGAGAGCGGGGTGTACATTGTCCACTACATAATGGACTTCACAGGGCTGCGCCTTCGCTCATCACGAAGCCTGGTAATAGAAATTTTGTATTTGAGTGGTTGACTAAAAAACACCGAAAATGAACAATGCTGTCAGTGCACTAAGCCGTGTTTGCTATTGTTTGTTTTGCTTGGCACAGGAGAAGCTTAGATCACCTCCGGAAGAAGATTGCATATGCTATTGTGACCATGAAGGGGAACAAGGGTGATCTCCCTGGTTTCCTGTGCGAGGAGATCATTGACTGATGGGGAATGAATCGTGGTTCAGATGACGTGCGGGCTGTTAACATCTTTTTTCCGTGCGCGCGGCGAGTGTGGTCTGTCAATTCTGTGTGGTGTATGTTCCACGTCCTACATGGTTTTTCTCATGTGGAGTTGAAATCACATTTGGTTGGTCCAATAGAAAATAATCATATGTTTCACCCTGAAATCATATTGCATATAGAGTGATATTGTGTTCGTATGCAAATTATTGCACACATATACATGGAGTAACCTGAGAAAGTCTCACACTTAGGCTCCTGTAATAAGTAACACTATCACTCGCTTGTAGAGTTTGCAAGTGGTGATATTTGTCATACTCCCTCCGTTCCATAATATAGTGCCTATAAATTTTTACAAAAGTCAAACATTACAAACTTTGACCACGTTTATAGAGAAAAGTAGATACATCTAGAATACCAAATGCACATCATTGGACACATCGTGAGTTATATTTTCAGAGTGTACTTGTTTGGTATTATAGATGTAGACAGTTTTCTCTATACACTTGGTTAAAGTTGGCAAAAGTTTGACTTTCATAAAAATCTATAGGCACTACATTGTGGAATGGAGGGAGTACTACTCGGTAAGAGCCTTACTCTCATCAATCTTGACCTTGTAAAATATACATAATGATTTGGTTCATGGTATTTTTTTAGTGAATTTGTTCAAAACTTTATTATTTTAAGTACATTTGTACTTCAGTTGTTCATTCAAATAAATTTCCTGGTAAGTTGATTTTCCACGTGGTCATAAACGTTGACAGTACAAATTAGAAAATATTCAGTTGCTACCTTGATGGATTATTATAATTTATTTGTGAAACACAAAAACACAATAACAGTGGGGAGGACTGCTTCGTATCCCCAGACCCACCACCCACAGCTGACCGCCTTCTCCCTCTTCGGCCGCCTCCCTCCAGGTAACTCTCCAAACTCTAACCTTCCCTCAGGTTCACAATTTATTACTATACTATACTACAATTTGAGCCTTTCAACTCGACTGAAATTTTTATTTGTACAGTATTTACTGACTTTTAGCTCCTGTTTTGCAGGCTATTTGGAATGATTGCAAATCCCCGTTAGGTGGACTGGCTCAAAATGGAGAAGCAAGATTGTATTAAGCATTTAATCTCTTAGCTATTCAGAATGTCAATAACTTCGGTCTGCCTTGCAATATTTTAGGAACCTGTATTTTTTATGGACATTATATATATATATATATTTGTGGGAAGGGACATTTTATATTGCCTCGCAATGAATTAGGAGTATAATACCTACTGATGAGACTTGAAAGTTCTCACTGTGTGCTAAGGTCCACCCTCACATATAGGTTTATTCACCCTTAAAATTCTATGATGATAAATGAAATGCATTTATTTTGTTTGATTTTACCATGAAAGGACAAAAAAAAGAGAAAAGGTGGTCCGGCCTGATGTGTCGTGCTGTCTGGACACGTCTTGACCCCATTCCCTCCCCACATATGGTCTAGGTTTGGGGTTTTGCGGATATCCCGAACATATGATATGACAATTTAGGGGATCTGATTAGGTGTTATTGTCATTTGTAATTCCATGCACAGTAAAGAGTTCAATGTGTTTGTACCATCTTATTTACTTTGTGCATCAGATATGATAAGTCTTTCTACGTATATGATTGAATTATATTTTTATCAAAATACATTGCAAACGAAGTGGATCTCAGTTATTACTTTTGTCTGTTATTGGCTCCAATGCACCGATACTTCAGGCGACTAGCGAATCGGTATGGGATACCGTATCCGATACCGATACGCCCCCGATATGTATCCAGGGAGTATCCGTGAATAAACGAAATAAAATAATTCGGATACTTGAAGGATACTTTCTTGATTCGTTTTGGATACGACCCAGCCCATATAACAGCCCACTCAGCCCAGATAAGAGGCAGACAGAGAACCCTAGTACCCCAATGCGCCCCCATCCTTTCCCTCCCAGTTTTCTTTCCTCCCTCCCTCCCGACCTCACACCAGGCGGCGGCTGGTGGCTGCATACGTAGCAGCTGCTCACCCAGGGCCGGCGGCAGCGGCTGCTAGCCGGCGAAGAGCTTCCCTCCTCACCAACACCTCCTGCCACGTAGCAGGTATGCACACATCTCCTCTCCTTTTCTCCTGCCAAGCCAAGATCTCCCCTCTTTTTCTCCTCTGGATCTCATTTTCTCATCTCATTCAGATGGCTCCTCCTACTAAACCTCCTGCTGTACCTACAAATTTAAGGGCACCATTGTGGAGCCATGTTCAAATCATAGAGAAATCACCTGGAGGGGGCAACACTAAATGGAAATGCAACTATTCTGGTCATGAAGCTTTGAGTAGCTACTCTAGGGTTTCTACTCATTTGCTAAAGAAGACAGGGAACCATGGAATCCATTGTTGGAAATATGCCCTAGAGGCAATAATAAAAGCATTATTATTATATTTCCTTGTTCATGATAATTTTCTTTTATTCATGCTATAATTGTATTATCCGGAAATCGTAATACACGTGTGAATACATAGACAACAATACGTCCCTAGTGAGCCTCTAGTTGACTATCTCGTTGGTCAACAGATAGTCATGGTTTCCTGACTATGGACATCAGATGTCATTGACAACGGGATCACATCATTAGGAGAATGACGTGGTGGACAAGACCCAATCCTAAGCATAGCACAAGATCGTGTAGTTGATTTTGCTAGAGCTTTTCCAATGTCAAGTATCTCTTCCTTAGACAATGAGATCGTGTAACTCCCGGATACCGTAGGAGTGCTTTGGGTGTACCAAACGTCACAACGTAACTGGGTGACTATAAAGGTGCACTACAGGTATCTCCGAAAGTGTCTGTTGGGTTGACACGGATCGAGACGAGGATTTGTCACTCCGTGTGACGGAGAGGTATCACTGGGCCCACTCGGTAGTGCATCATCATAATGAGCTCAAAGTGACCAAGTGTCCGGTCACGGGATCATGCATTACTGATGCGAGTAAAGTGACTTGCCGTAACGAGACTGAGCGAGGTATTGGGATACCGACGATAGAGTCTCGGGCAAGTAACATACCGTCGACAAAGGGAATAGTATATGGGGTTGCTTGAATCCTTGACGTCGTGGTTCATCCGATGACATCATCGAGGAGCATGTAGGAGCCAACATGGGTATCCAGATCCGCTGTTGGTTATTGACCAGAGCCGTCTCGGTCATGTCGCATGTCTCCGAACCCGTAGGGTCTACACATAAGGTTCGGTGGCGCTAGGGTTATTAGGAAGACTTGTATGTGATTACTGAATGTTGTTCGAGTCCGGATGAGATCCCGATGTCACGAGGAGTTCGGAATAGTCGGAGGTAAAGATTTATATATGGGAAGTTGTCAAGCGGACACCGGAAAGTTTCGGGGCATATCGGTATTGTACTGGGGCCACCGAAAGGGTTCGAGGTCCACTGGAGGGGCCACCTCGGGGGGCCAAATGGGCTGCGTGGGGCAGGAGCCAGCCTGGTGGGCTGGGCGCCCCCATGGGCCCATGCGCCTAGGGTTGGGGGAACCCTAGAGGGCCCCCTTGCTTGGGGGGCAAGCCCCCTCTCAGCTGCCGCCCCTCTAGATTCCCATCTAGAGGGGCCGCCCCTGCCCCTTCCCCTATAAATAGAGGGGTGAGGGAGGGCTTCATACACAAGCCAAGGCGCAGCCCTCCCTCCCAACACCTCTCCTCCTCCGTGCGTGCTTGGCGAAGCCTGTTGAGATCTTGCTGCACCAACAACACCACGCCGTCGTGCTGCCGTTGGAGCTGTCTTCCTCAACCTCTCCTTCCTCCTTGCTGGATCAAGGCGGAGGAGACGTCGTCCGTGCACTGCACGTGTGTTGAATCGGAGGTGCTGTCCGTTCAGCACTTGGTCATCGGTGATCCGAATCACGGCAAATCGACTCCGTCATCACCATCCCCTTGAGCGCTTCCTTTCGATCTACAAGTGGTATGTAGATGCAAACTCACTCCTTGACTCGTTTCTTAGATGAACTCATAGATGGATCTTGGTGAAACCGTAGGAAAATTTTTAATTTTCTGCAACGTTCCCCAACAGTGGCATCATGAGCTAGGTCTATGCGTAGTTCTCTATTGCACGAGTAGAACACAATTTTGTTGTGGGCGTAGATCTTGTCAACTTGCTTGCCGCTACTAGTCTTATCTTGCTTCAGCGGTATTGTGGGATGAAGCGGCCGGACCAACCTTACACGTGCGCTTCGTGAGACCGGTTCCACCGACTGACATGCACTAGTTGCATAAGGTGGCTGGCGGGTGTCTGTCTCTCCCACTTTAGTTGGAGCGGATTCGATGAAAAGGGTCCTTATGAAGGGTAAATAGAAGTTGACAAAATCACGTTGTGGTTATTCATAGGTAAGAAAACGTTCTTGCTAGAACCCAATTGCAGCCACGTAAAAGATGCAACAACAATTAGAGGACGTCTAACTTGTTTTTGCAGCAATTGTCATGTGATGTGATATGGCTAGAAGTTGTGATGAATGATGAATGACATATTGTGATGTATGAGATCATGTTCTTGTAATAAGAATCACGACTTGCATGTCGATGAGTATGACAACCGGCAGGAGCCATAGGAGTTGTCTTTATTTTTGTATGACCTGCGAGTCATTGAAGAACGCCATGTAAATTACTTTACTTTATTGCTAAACGCGTTAGCCATAGAAGTAGAAGTAGTCGTTGGCATGACAACTTCATGAAGACACGATGATGGAGATCATGATGATGGAGATCATGGTGTCATGCTGGTGACAAGATGATCATGGAGCCCCGAAGATGGAGATCAATGGAGCTATATGATATTGGCCATATCATGTCACTACTATATAATTGCATGTGATGTTTATTATGTTTATGCATCTTGTTTACTTAGAACGACGGTAGTAAATAAGATGATCCCTTACAACAATATCAAGAAGTGTTCTCTCCTAACTGTGCACCGTTACTAAAGTTCTTCGTTTCGAAGCACCACGTGATGATCGGGTGTGATAGATCCTAACTTTCACATACAACGGGTGTAAGACAGTTTTACACATGCAAAACACTTAGGGTTAACTTGACGAGCCTAGCATGTACAGACATGGCCTCGGGACACGGAGACCGAAAGGTCGAACACGAGTCGTATGGAAGATACAATCAACATGAGAATGTTCACCGACGATGACTAGTCCGTCTCACGTGATGATCGGACACGGCCTAGTCGACTCGGATCGTGTAACACTTAGATGACTAGAGGGATGTCTAATCTGAGTGGGAGTTCATTAAAATAATTTGATTAGATGAACTTAATTATCATGAACTTAGTCTAAAACCTTTGCAAATATGTCTTGTAGATCAAATGGCCAACGCTCATGTCAACATGAACTTCAACGCTTCCTAGAAAACCAAGCTGAAAGATGACGGCAGCAACTATACTGACTGGGTCCGAACACGAGGATCATCCTCATAGCTGCCAGAAACAATATGTCCTAGAAGGACCACTAGGTGACGCTCCGTCCCGAGAACCAAGACATTATGAATGCTTGGCAGTCTCGTCTTGATGATTACTCCCTCGTTCAGTGCGGCATGCTTTACAGCTTAGAACCGGGGCTCCAAAAGCGTTTTGAGCAACACGGAGCATATGAGATGTTCGAGGAGCTGAAACTAGTTTTCCAAGCTCATGCCCGGGTCGAGAGATATGAAGTCTCCGACAAGTTCTACAGTTGTAAGATGGAGGAAAACAATTCTGTCAGTGAACACATACTCAAAATGTCTGGGTTGCACAACCGCCTGTCCCAGCTAGACATAAACCTCCCGGACGAGGCGGTCATTGACAGAATCCTTCAGTCGCTCCCACCAAGCTACAAGAGCTTTGTGATGAACTACAATATGCAGGGGATGGTGAAAACCATTCCCGAAGTATTCTCAATGTTGAAGTCAGCAGAGGTTGAAATCAAGAAAGACATCAAGTATTGATGGTTAATAAGACCACTAAGTTCAAGAAGGGCAAGGGTAAGAAGAACTTCAAGAAGGACGGCAAGGAGGTTGCCGCGCCCGGTAAGCCAGTTGCCGGGAAGAAGTCAAAGAATGGACCCAAGCCTGAGACTGAGTGCTTTTATTGCAAGGGGAAGGGTCACTGGAAGCGGAACTGCCCCAAATACTTAGCGGATAAGAAGGCCGGCAACACCAAAGGTATATTTGATATACATGTAATTGATGTGTACCTTACCAGTACTCGTAGTAACTCCTGAGTATTTGATACCGGTGCCATTGCTCATATTTGTAACTCACAGCAGGAGCTGCGGAATAAGCGGAGATAGGAGAAGGACGAGGTGACGATGGGCGTCGGGAATGGTTCCAGAGTCGATGTGATCGCCGTCGGCACGCTACCTCTACATTTACCTACGGGATTAGTTTTGAACCTTAATAATTGTTATTTGGTGCCAAGTTTGAGCATGAACATTGTATCTGGATCTCGTTTGATACGAGATGGCTACTCATTTAAATCCGAGAATAATGGTTGTTCTATTTATATGAGAGATATGTTTTATGGTCATGCTCCGATGGTCAATGGTTTGTTCTTAATGAATCTCGAGCGTAATATTACACATATTCATAGCGTGAATACCAAAAGATGTAAAGTTGATAACGATAGTCCCACATACTTGTGGCACTGCCGCCTTGGTCACATTGGTGTCAAGCGCATGAAGAAGCTCCATGCTGATGGACTTTTAGAGTCTCTCGATTATGAATCATTTGACACATGCGAACCATGCCTCATGGGCAAAATGACCAAGACTCCGTTCTCCGGAACAATGGAGCGAGCAACCAACTTGTTGGAAATCAACATACCGATGTGTGCGGTCCAATGAGTGTTGAGGCTCGCGGAGTATATCGTTATGTTCTCACTCTCACAGATGACTTGAGTAGATATGGGTATGTCTACTTGATGAAACACAAGTCTGAGACCTTTGAAAAGTTCAAGGAATTTCAGAATGAAGTAGAGAATCAACGTGACGAAAGATAAAATTCTTACGATCGGATCGTGGAGGAGAATATTTAAGTCACGAATTTGGTACACACTTAAGAAAATGTGGAATCGTTTCACAACTCACGCCGCTGGAACACCTCAAGCGTACGGTGTGTCCGAGCGTCGTGTCGCACTCTATTGGATATGGTGCGATCCATGATGTCTCTTACCGATTTACCGCTATCATTTTGGGGATACGCTCTAGAGACAGCTACATTCACTTTAAATAGGTCACCGTCTAAATCCGTTGAGACGACACCGTATGAATTATGGTTTGGGAAGAAACCTAAGCTGTCGTTTCTAAAAGTTTGGGGATGCGATGCTTATGTCAAGAAACTTCAACCTGAAAAGCTCGAACCCAAGTCGCAAAAATCGTCTTCATAGGATACCCTAAAGAAACCATTGGGTATACCTTCTACTTAAGATCCGAGGGCAAGATCTTTGTTGCCAAGAACGGATCCTTTCGGAAAAAGAGTTTCTCTTGAAAGAAGTAAGTGGGAGGAAAGTAGAACTTCGATGAAGTACTACCTCTTGAGCGGGATAGTAGTGCAGCTCAGAAAATGTTCTGTGATGCCTACACCAACGAAGAGGAAAATAATAATGATGATCAAGGTACTTGGATCAAGTTGCTACTGAACCCAGAGGTCCACTAGGACACGTTCCGCGCCCGGTGTGGTGCGGCAACCCTGTCACGGAAATCATGTTGTTAGACAACGGTGAACCTTGAACTATGAAGAAGCGATGGCGGGCCCAGATTCCAACAAATGGCTTGAAGCCATGCAATCCGAGATAGGATCCATGTATGAAAACAAAGTATGGACTTTAACTGACTTGCCCGATGATCGGCGATCGATAGAAAACAAATGGATCTTTAAGAAGAAGACGGACGCGGATGGTAATGTCACCATCTATAAAGCTCGACTTGTCGCTAAGGGTTATTGGCAAGTTGAAGGGATTGACTACGATGAGACTTTCTCTCCCGTAGCGAAGCTTAAGTCCGTCTGAATCATGTTAGCAATTGCCGCATACTATGATTATGAGATATGGCAGATGGACGTCAAAACAGCGTTCCTTAACGGATATCTTAAGGAAGAGCTGTATATGATGCAGCCGGAAGGTTTTGTCGATCCTAAGAATGCTAACAAAGTATGCAAGCTCTAGCGATCCATTTATGGGCTGGTGCAAGCATCTCGGAGTTGGAACATTCGCTTTGATGAGATGATCAAAGCGTTTGGGTTTATCTGAGACTTATGGAGAAGCCTGCGTTTACAAGAAAGTGAGTGGGAGCTCAGTAGCATTTCTCATATTATATGTAGATGACATACTTTTGATGGGAAATGATATAGAATTCTTGGACAACATTAAGGCCTACTTGAATAAGTGTTTTCAATGAAGGACCTTGGAGAAGCTGCTTAAATATTAGGCATCAAGATCTATAGAGATAGATCGAGGGCGCCTCATAGGTCTTTCACAAAGCACATACCTTGATAAGATTTTGAAGAAGTTCAAAATGGATCAGTCCAAGAAGGGTTCTTGCCTGTATTGCAAGGTTGAGATTGAGCTCGGCTCAATGCCCGACCACGACAAAAGATAAAGAAGAGATGAGTGTCATCCCTATGCTTCAGCCATAGGATCTATTATGTATGCCATGCTGTGTACCAGACCTGATGTAAACCTTGCCGTAAGTTTGGTAGGAAGGTACCAAAGTAATCCCGCAAGGAACACTGGACAACGGTCAAGAATATCCTGAAGTACCTGAAAAGGACAAAAGACATGTTTCGTTTATGGAGGTGACGAAGAGCTCGTCGTAAAGGGTTACGTCGGCGCTAAGCTTCGACACAGATCTGGATGACTCTAAGTCACAAACCGGATACGTGTATATGTTGAATGGTGGAGCGATAAGCTGGTGCAGCTGCAAGCGAGCGTCGTGGCGGGATCTACATGTGAAGCGGAGTACATGGCAGCCTCGGAGGCAGCACATGAAGC
The DNA here is from genome assembly GCA_021605205.1 of Aegilops longissima. NCBI lineage: Eukaryota > Viridiplantae > Streptophyta > Magnoliopsida > Poales > Poaceae > Aegilops > Aegilops longissima. The sequence continues at coordinate 9,627,717 of CM038678.1, read as the reverse complement.
AATATGGGTGAAGGAGTTCATCACCGACCTAGGAGTCATACCCAATGCGTCGGGGCCGATCAAACTCTTCTGTGACAACACTGGAGCTATTGCACTTGCCAAGGAGCCCAGGTTTCACAAGAAGACCAGGCACATCAAGCGTCGCTTCAACTCCATCCGTGAAAATGTTCAAGATGGAGACAGAAATTTGTAAAGTGCATACGGATCTGAATGTCCCAGATCCGTTGACTAAACCTCTTCCGCGGGCAAAACATGATCAACACCAGAACTCTATGGGTGTTCGATTCATCACAATGTAACTAGATTATTGACTCTAGTGCAAGTGGGAGACTGTTGGAAATATGCCCTAGAGGCAATAATAAAAGCATTATTATTATATTTCCTTGTTCATGATAATTGTCTTTTATTCATGCTATAATTGTATTATCCGGAAATCGTAATACACGTGTGAATACATAGACCACAATCGTCCCTAGTGAGCCTCTAGTTGACTAGCTCGTTGGTCAACAGATAGTCATGGTTTCGACTATGGACATCGATGTCATTGACAGCGGGATCACGTCATTAGGAGAATGGCGTGGTGGACAAGACCCAATCCTAAACATAGCACAAGATCGTGTAGTTCGTTTTGCTAGAGCTTTTCCAATGTCAAGTATCTCTTCCTTAGACCATGAGATTGTGTAACTCCGGATACCGTAGGAGTGCTTTGGGTGTACCAAGCGTCACAACGTATCGGGTGACTATAAAGGTGCACTACAGGTATCTCCGAAAGTGTCATTGGGTTGACACGGATCGAGACAGGATTTGTCACTCCGTTATGACGGAGAGGTATCACCGGGCCCACTCGGTAGTGCATCATCATAATGAGCTCAAAGTGACCAAGTGTCCGGTCACGGGATCATGCATTCTGATGCGAGTAAAGTGACTTGCCGGTAACGAGATTGAGCGAGGTATTGGGATACCGACGATCGAGTCTCGGGCAAGTAACATACCGTCGACAAAGGGAATAGTATCGGGTTGCTTGAATCCTTGACATCGTGGTTCATCCGATGACATCATCGAGGAGCATGTGGGAGCCAACATGGGTATCCAGATCCGCTGTTGGTTATTGACACGAGAGCCGTCTCGGTCATGTCGCATGTCTCCGAACCCGTAGGGTCTACACACTAAGGTTCGGTGGCGCTAGGGTTATTAGGAAGACTTGTATGTGATTACGAATGTTGTTTGGAGTCCCTGATGAGATCCCGGACGTCGAGGAGTTCGGAATAGTCCGGAGGTAAAGATTTATATATGGGAAGTTGTCAAGCGGACACGGAAAGTTTCGGGGCATATCGGTATTGTACGGGGCCACGGAAGGGTTCGAGGGTCCACCGGAGGGGCCACCCCTCCGGGGGCACATGGGCTGCGTGGGGCAGGAGCCAGCCCTGGTGGGCTGGGCGCCCCCCTTGGGCCCATGCGCCTAGGGTTGGGGAACCCTAGGCGCGCCCCTTGCTTGGGGGGCAAGCCCCTCTCTGGCGCCGCCCCCTCTAGATTCCCATCTAGAGGGGCCGCCCCCTGCCCTTCCCCTATAAATAGAGGGGTGAGGGAGGGCTGCATACACAAGCCAAGGCGCAGCCCTCCCTCCCAATACCTCTCCTCCTCCGTGCGTGCTTGGCGAAGCCTGCCGAGATCTTGCTGCACCAACAACACCACGCCGTCGTGCTGCCGTTGGAGCTGTCTTCCTCAACCTCTCCTTCCTCCTTGCTGGATCAAGGCGGAGGAGTCGTCCGTCTGCACTGCGTGTGTTGAGCGGAGGTGCTGTCCGTTCAGCACTTGGTCATCGGTGATCCGAATCACGGCGATCTGAATCCATCATCACCATCCCTTGAGCGCTTCCTTTTCGATCTACAAGTGGTATGTAGATGCAAACTCACTCCCTTGACTCGTTGCTTAGATGAACTCATAGATGGATCTTGGTGAAACCGTAGGAAAAATTTTACTTTTCTGCAACGTTCCCCAACATCCATGCATGTAAAAAGGTCACAATAGACATTCTAAATGCACTTAGAAGTGAAGTTGCAATGGCTCAAGCTGCATTAGCACAAAACAAGCCAAAAAATGTGTCTTTGCCTAGTGGTTCAGCAAGTGTTGCTTCATCAAGTGCAAGCACTAAGAAGAGGAGAGGAGATGGACCAACTAGTGCACTCGAGAAAGCTTGGCTGAATGATTTACGCAAGCAATTGGATGAAAAAATTGCTAGAGCTTTTTATTCTGGAGGTATGCAAAACTATGCAAGTATGCAACAAATGTATTGTACAACTATGTATTTCATTTCGTGCATCTTGTTGATTACTTCTTTTGTTGTTTTGTAGGGTTAGCTTTCAACTTTGCAAGAAATCCACACTATCAAGACTCATATAACTTTGCTGCAACCCATAATATTCCTGGTTATAAGCCTCCTGGATACAATAGGCTTAGGACTACACTTCTAAAGAATGAAAAGATGCACATTGACTAGTTATTGGAGCATGTTAAAAGCACATGGATTGAGAGGGGAGTAACAATTTGTGCAGATGGTTGGTCTGATCCGGCTAGGCGCCCACTCATCAACTTTGTGGCCATTTCTGAGAAAGCACCAGTGTTCTTGAAGGCTGAAAATTGTGAAGGTGATATGAAGTCAAAGGAGTACATTTATGAGAAGTTGAAGTCTGTGATTGAAGAAGTAGGTCGCCACAATGTGGTCCAAGTCATCACAGACAATGCTCCAAATTGCAGAGGTGCTGGCCTACTTGTGCAGGCAGAATATGACAACATATATTGGACACCTTGTGTTGTCCATACCCTCAATCTTGCGCTGAAAAATATTTGTGAGCCCAAGCAGCGGACACTTGAAGAAATAGAAGCCTTTTATCAATTTGAGTTTATTGCCATTGTGAAAAATGAAGCTTCAATGATCAAGAATTTTATTATGAACCATGGCATGCGACTCTCCATGTTTAATGAATTCAGCCACTTGAAGTTGCTTGCTATTGCTGAAACAAGGTTTGCCTCGGTTGTGATTATGTTGCGGCGGTTTGTTTTGGTCAAGAATGCTCTCCAATCCATGGTAATTAGTCCTCAATGGGATATTTACAAAGATGATTAGCAAGTGTTGTCAAAGAGAAGATACTCTCTGATGTGTGGTGGAGCAAGGTGGAATATATTCTCAAGATTACTGAACCACTACATGAGATGATTCGTGTGGCGGACACGGACAACCCATGTATGCAATGTCTTGGTGGACAAATCATGGAGTGTCCATTCCTTTATTGCAGAGTTTGGCTATCAAATTGGTTAGCCAACCAGCTTCATCTTCTTGTTGTGAGAGAAATTGGAGTACATATGGATTCATCCATAGTGTGGGCAGAAGTAAATTGACTCCTCAACGAGCCGAAGACTTGGTTTTTTGCCATTCAAACCTTAGACTTCTCTCAAGAAGATCAGAAGCATACAAGAAGGGGGAATCACTTATGTGGGATGTGGGAGGGGATTCCCATGAAACTCTAACTGGTGATGGTGTTCTTGAAGTTGCTAACTTGTCTCTTGATGAACCAGACTTGCAAGGCATTTCTTTTGGGGATGTGGATGCTAGTGTTGTCAACTTGGATGATGAAGCAATGAATCTAGATGAGGAGGACGAGGACGAGGCCTAGCTTATTTAGTTATTTATTTCTTTTGGTGTTTGAACTTGGAGTTGGAACAGGGCAAAGGCACCAACATTGTCAACTGGAGAAGCTAGTAGATGCATGTTCAGGAGAGCAAACATGAAGGTAATCTGCTATTCCTAACTTCTGTACCCTATATTTTTGAATTTTTAAAAGAATAGTACAACGTATCCGTATTGGCACTTTTTCAAAATGACGAATTTACGTATCCGTATTGGCCCGATACTGATACCCGTATCCGTATCGGTGCATTCGAGGTTATTGGCCATCTTTTCTATCCATGTAAAATTTGACATGAAAGCGGTACAAGTTTTTAAAAAGCCGTGGGAACGCAGAGACAGTCTACTAGTAGAACATGAAGTTTCACTCTAATTGGCAAACTGACATTAACATTTGTAAATACCATTAACAGTTTAGGTTTTGTTTAGCACTGCAGCAATCACTATCACTCTCAACCAGTGGGAATCATGTTAGTTGATTTTAATCACTTTTAATCCTCACACGCTATCATCACTGCTTCTGGCAAGCAACATCGAAGTGAAATAAGGAGAAAAGAAATGTGGGACGAATTCAAGGGATTAAACCGCACGCTCTTGTCTTCACCTTTGTTCAGTTTCTTCCCCTGGGGAGCCATTGACCCGCCTTTGCTAGCTGACACCACCATGTTGGCATTCGTCGCTGTCACGATCCAAGCAACCACCCTCATCGCTGCTTCTTTGTGTACCATCGTGGCCTAATTATCCAACATGGGAATGCCCACTGTGGTGCTCAAATCTGCCACACTGCTACCGTGCTACGCTGGTGCACCATGCAGGACTAGTGCTCGATCGTCGCTGCGAACCACGCCGAACCAACGGCTCTGAACTTCACCGTTCCTCCATTGGGCTGAATCCTCACCGGTCCGATGGAACCATTCCTGGTGATTGAAACAACACCCATAGGGAAAAGGATATTGTGGAACACAATCCTATAAAAAAACCTATGAAACAAAGCATGCCATAGTAGTAGTACGAGTATAATTACTTGCGTAGGATTACTTTTTTTGCGGGGATTGCGTAGGATTACTTACTACTCTTTTCGAAAAGACTCATCAGGGAATCTCCAACAGCAACCAACAAATTTTTTGCCGCATCCGTCCATGGACACGGATGCGGGAGGCCCCATCCAACACTGTCTGTATACATCCGGCCAACAATCCAAACTAATCGGACGGAATTCATTCAAACACAGCCGGATTTCATATAAACATGACGAATTACATTACATTTACATCAATTAAGCGGTGCTAATCCGACTCTGGAGGTATAATTAATACCTAATCTAAATAGTCGCCGGCGTCTGTTCCCTGTGTCTGGCCATGAACCCCGAGAACTGAAGCTTAGCCTTCTCCAACTTGCCTCGGCGGTCTCCGGCTTTGCCTCCTTAACCTCCGCCTTCGGAGCCATGGAAAGCGAAGCTGTCCGCCTCCACGTCGCCGCCAAGCGGCTAATCAGCCTACCAAGCTTGGCTCCAACTAGAGGGGAGGAGCAGTGGCCTTCCTAGGGGCCGAGTGGCGGTGACCTACCGTGCAATACTCTTCCTTGTTGTCGGCGGCGCCCGCGGACATGCCGACTTCATGGTCGTGGTGGTGAGGCACGGCCTTAGTGATGTCCTCCTCCTCATCGCCGGTCTCGCCGAACACCGCCTGGCCCGCCTCGTCACCCCCTTGTAGGCGGCCACCACCTCCACCACCCGCTGGTGGTACCGCCAGCGGGCGAGGCGGATCTTGCGGGCGGAGTGGTAGGACTCAAGCAGCGCCACTTGCTTTGCTACGTCCGTGTCCAACACTATCTCCCTGCCGGCATTGAGCTGCTCCTTCGCCAGCCAGTGCTCGTGGAGGATGTGCCTCCTCCAGCAGGTGCTCCTGGAGTAGGTGGTGTTTGTAGGCGGCGTCAGCCTGCGCCTTCCAGAACTGCTCCTCCCGCACCATGTCCACGTAATGGGCACGAACCTCGCCAATGGTCATGGTGCAGTGCACCGGCGAGGGTGGTGCGGAGGAGGAGGAGGGTGGTGCCAACTCGTCGTCGGCGCGTCCTCCATTGGGACGTCATTGTCTTCCGGCTGCCTGCATCGGGAAGCGGCGGCCGGCGCCCCTCTTCAATGATGGCGCCATTGAGCGGTCGCGTCCGCTCTAGCCGGGCATGAATGTGGGCACTAACGCTTTGGACCGACGCTGGCCGTTTCAGGTGGGAAATGCACTCGGGAGTGGGTGGGCCAGGGCTGTCAGAAGCTGGCGTGGGAGGTTTGAGGATCGGCGTTGGAGATACCCTTAGCACGTCCCCATGCAATATAATATAATAGTAAAAGCAAATATACGAAACTAAAAATCCCTGCAATAATAAAAGAAGAAAAGACGGAACCAGGAAGGACAGCAACCATATCCAACGAAGACACAAAGTGTATATTAAAGTAGTCGTAGCCATGGGAGAGGGCAGATCAGGAAACGGCAACTGCCACGAACTGTACTCGCTGGGCAGCACAACCACTGTTGCACGGGCGGGGAGAACGACAAAAACGGGGCTTTCCTGCACGTAAACGCACGGCCGCGTCTTGGGTCTGCTGCCCGTTCCCTCCGTTAGCCTACCTGACGGTGACGGACGTTATCACGGGAACGCACACGACTACACGAGGAGACACGAAGATCTCTTTTGCTTAGAAAATGGTGGGCACCTGTGGGAATGGGGTGCAGACTTGTCTTCGGTTCTTTAAACAAAAGAGATCTTCTGTTTTGTCTGGTAGTACTTCAAAGAATATTCCAATAATTAATTAAGCTTTCGTTCTATATTTGCTTTCAAAATATAGGTACTACGTAGCACAGTGATTAATTAGCCGACAGTTATCTCCGGTCAATAATATACTCCTGGTTGGTTACTCGTATATTCTTCTTCCTTTTTTAGAGGAAGGTTAATCGTATTCTGGTTGGTTTATTAATTATTAGTGATGCCCGCGGGCCCACCGACCTTTTCGTTTAGGAAAATATCACCAATTTATGTTTTGCTTTTTGAGAAAAAATAACAAAGCATCACCAAGTAATAACTACTCCCTCCGTTCCGAAATAATTGTCTTTCTAGAGATTTCAACAAGTGACTACATACGGAGCAAACTGAGTGAATCTACACTCTAAAACATGTCTACATACATCCATATGTTATAGTCCATTTGAGATGTCTAGAAAGACAATTATTTCAGAACGGAGGGAGTACTCCACACACCTAGTCTACTGTTCTATGTCTGTTTTGGATGATATTCTTTTTAGCAACTTCTAGTGGCTCGACTTTTTCCATTTAATCGGAACAGAGTTCCTAATTGAGCCGATACATGTGCAATGTAAACAACCAAAACTAAATAAATAAAATAAACAACCGGCCATGAGGCCGCCCACTAATTGAGCCATTGACTCTACCGGCAAAAATGGGGTCGACAAACCACGGTGGTTTTCGGAGCCGTTGCTTACACTTTCACATTGACCCTGAGGACACGTGCCACCTTGCCAGTGGTGAAACTACAAGGTCTCTCAAGGCGTAGTTTCTGGGAGTGAATGAAGGGAACGCCGTCGGCTTCTGCTCCCACCTAGGGCAAAATATGGGTTCACCCGAGACATCCCAGACTCCCTTGGCGAGGGAGGTTGATGGGCCCTATAATGATGTCCTCAAGAAGAGGAACCACGTCCTAGGGTGTCATTAATGCTGGCATTTAACAGGTTGGCATAGGCTTTCACCTATAGTTCAACAAAACGAAATTCACTTTGGCCTTCCTAGCTATCCCACGACCGATCTGTGGTAGCCACCGCCAAGTGCAAGCGATATAATCGTCCATATGAGGTCCATCGCCAATGCCCCCAGTCGGGAGCAACGAGGCCCTCTCGTCGCGTCGTCATGTGCACTTCGTCCTAGCTCCGACAACATCTGTTGGTTCCCACTCAGATCCTACTTGTGTGGGTCTACTATGTCTCCATCGCTCCTCTTCTACCTCTAGTTATGTGTCCACCCAGTTCTCTCGCCTCGCCCTCGCGGGTCGCAACTGTCCAGCCCGACAAGAAAATCATTAGTCTCGATCTACCAAACCGGCTTGACCAAGAGTTGCCACACATTGTGTGCTAGCATTGGTGGCCCCAAAGTGATCGCAGATCACCCCCAAAACTCGGTCTAAATTGACATCTTGCACCATGGTGCTCATTAAGTCACTCCAGAATAAAGGCCTCCTATACCTTGAAATTGTATCCATAGTTTTTTTTTAAAATACAACATATCTCTACATATTTTTGTTCAGAAATTATAAGCTAGTGATTTATCTAACCTTGCACTCAAATTTTGCAATTTCTAGCATTTTTCTAGTGGGTTTTTTTGCACATCTTATCGCAAATATTGTACACTGCAGATCATTTGCACTAAACAAAATTGTTTCTTGCTTAGTATGTAAAATCTATCACAAATTAGACAAAATTTGCAAACATCTACTAGTACTAACTACAGCTTGGGACAGAAAGTAGATAATCAGCCAAAAGGTGGTGGACCCCATCGCACACGTGTGTCGGTCCTGTGCGCCCTCGTCCCTCCAAGTGGACAAACAGGAGTACCTAACACTTTCTAGTACTACTACTCCTCTCAGCAACCCTGATTAAGTAATGTTTATGCAATTAATAAATCATAACCAGTGCATTCCAATCATTAGTCTCTTTTGACGTACTAGACACTAGTATAATGACCAGTGCATGCCAATCATTAGCAGAATAATTAGGAGTAGTAAGTAGTGTATTATTTAACATCTCGATTAACTCAGTTTCTTAATGGCGTGCATGCATGGATCGCATCGAAGTTGATCCCCACTTTCTTTAATGATGTGACATATTTGTATGCATGGACCACATCCAAGGAGTATCAACGGATGTGGTTGCTTACTTTTCTTTTGTTGAGACACTGAGGAAAGAATAGATCCAAATAGGAATAATGAGAGTTCTATAAGTGGACATATTTGTCATATATGTGTCATATCAAAATGAAAACCATGCATATACTAAGTACAAAAAGAGACAGCCCATGTGTCACTCCTTTCGACGACTCATGCGAGAAACCCTAGCTTGCACCGTTCCCCCTGCCATCCCTTCCCACTGTCGCTACCACGACGGAAGTAGGTCATGTCCCTCAAAGTGAGTGGGGATCCTCCAGCCATTCTCGCATGGCGGAGACTAGATACGAAGGAGGTGACCCCAGAGATTGTGATGGCAGAGCGACATGCTTGGGGATGGTGTGCGGCGCTGGTCAGGCGGCGCAAGGCAACGGGAGGAATCGATCTCACGGCGATGTGATCGCGTTTGGAGGCGAAGGAAGGCGACTCAACACTGGCTTGTCTGGCGCCCTATGCCACCCGGTGTCGTGGACGTGTAGCATGTGGGCTCCGTTGTCTCGGTATTGCGACGCCACCACTCAGGCCGGTTGGGGGTCGTGTGGCCCTATTCATGCAAAAGGTTGGGATGTCATGCATGGTGTTGTGGAGGTGGCGACATCAGGTGGGTCGACTGGATGGTGGAAGCTAGGGCGTCGGCCTCAGGATGTGGATAACTTACGTACATCGATGCAACAACCCCGAAATCTATGGTGGCATGAGCTCCGTAGGGAGAGATTATCGAGCCTCCACGGTGTGGACGACAAGTCGGCATTGCGTGGACGATGGGTATGTGTACGTTAGCTTGGCTGATGTGGCCATCTGGGCTCGGATTATTGTGGTGATCGTTTTTGGTGACGATAATCTGCCTGTGACACATGGCTATTATGTCTTCAATGGATGACTAGGTGTGATGCGACGACCCTAGGCCGGTGGTCTACAGGTGAACGTCTAGCATCCACTTCGGTCGATGCCTACGAGGGCGACATCCTTGGATGTTGTAACTTTTCTTGGAGGCGTCATCGAGGAGCTCCTTCACCTTCCCGAGGAAACGCGCCCACCTGGATGGTGATGAAACTACAAGGTTCCTAACGGTCCCTAGGACGAAGTAATGAACACGTCGTTGTCGCCCGCTCCAACCTAGGCAAAAACTTGGGGTTTCACCTAAGAGAGCCCAGACTCCATTGACGAGGGAGGTGAAGCAGCTCCATAATGATGTCTCCAAGGAAAGGAACGACGTCCTAGGGGCATCGTCGATGCTGGCATATAACATGGCCGGCCTAGGCTTTCGCCCATAGCACAAGAAAACCATTGTGACTTCAGCCTGCCTAGTCGACCGTCAGCAACCGAACTGTGTAGCCATACGTGCTAGTCGGCTCCCCATCCCTGTCCTCCACCAAGGAAGCCACCAAGCCACGACGACACCACACACCGCCATGCCGGCCTCCATCCAAAGTCCAAACCCTCAAGGGTGGGCGAGCAAAGGCGACCCTCTAGTCGCGCTACCATGCGTGACTAGCTACACATGAGGTTCTAGCTCCGACAACATCTGTTAGCTCCTACTTGGCTTGTGTGAGTTCGTTTACTGCGTCTCTCATGGCACCACTTCCGCCTTTAGTTGTCGTGCCGCCCCTCTTCAAGCACCCCCTTACTAGTCATCACACATCCAACACGACAAGCAGACATTACTCTCGATCAATCGAACGGCTTGACGAAGAATTACCACACATTGCGTGCTAGCGTCGGCAGCCCTGGAGCGGTCGATGTCTGATCACCCCAAATCTCGGCCTAAGCTGCCATCCTGCACCACATAAACTCACTCTGGAACTGGCCTGCCATGTTTTGGGCATGTAACCATAGCGTTTTAAAATGTCTGCACAATATATCCGTATATATTTGTTGTGTAAAACTTACAAAATTGTGATTTGTCTAGCGCTGCACTCAAATTACTAATTTGTAGCATTTACGTAGTGATTTATTTTTTCTATACATTGTGATACATAAGTTTTTACCCTGCAGACCATTTGCACAATTGCACTAAGAGCATCTACAACCACATATGACAAATATGAGCCCTCAAACGTCCACGGACGCGTCCGGGCACGTCCGCGGGCAGTGACCGGGCATGCCTCAAAATTCACTTGATGCATCTCGACATCTCATACTAGATTCTCAAATTCATACAAAGAGATGCAAACTAAAATAAACCTATGTACGTTGATCAACTAGGTACTCGTCGTGGGAGATGTCGACGATCTCCGTGCCCGGCTCCGGCAGCATGGGCGGCAGCTGCAGCTCCACCTCCTCCGGCTGCTCTGCTTCGGCCTCCTTCGCCTCTATCTCCGCGTCGAGCTCACCGAAGAACGTGTCGGTCTACGCCTGTTGCCGCCGGAGGAACGTCCGGTTGGCCTCCACATAGGCCTCATCCTGAATGGACTCCAGGATGGCCTGCTGCTCGGCCATCTCGTCAGACTGGACGACGGCGAACTCCGCCTCCGCGTGCTCCATGTTGAAGGCCGGCACCTGCTGGTCCGGCTCCTCCACCTCTTCCACCTTCATCGGAGCCATCTCCTCCTCCTCCTCCTCCTCTTCCCCTGGCTGCTCCTCCTCCTCCGGCTCCGGCTGCTCCTCCTCCTCGGGCGGACCACAGTGGACCAGGTGCGGGCGTGGGTCCAGGCGCGACTTCCCGCACGCCTCGCCAATCCTCGCCTGCGCAGTCTGCGGCTGTCGAACGCGCGCGCTGGGGACTCCTCGTCTGCCACATCGGCCGATCCGGTGCGCCACCAGATCGAGGAGCAGCGCACATCTTCCTCGGATCAGGAGCCGATCCACCATGTTGGATCTTCTGTGGACGCCGCTGAAGCTGCTGGATCTCCTGTGCCGCAGTCCATAACTACTAATTTTGTGGCTCCTTCACCTCCTCGTCGACACACCAGGTCTCGGTTAGGTATTGTCAAGGAAAAACAATATAGTGATGGTACAATAAAGTATAATCCGACTAAGCGTGCCTTTCTTGCCACTACTGGTGAACCTGTTAATTTGCATGATGCACTTGCTAGCAAGGATTGGAAGGAAGCCATGGATAATGAGTACAATGCACTCATAAAAAATCAGACTTGGCACTTAGTACCACCACAACGTGGTGCTAACATAATCGATTGTAAGTGGGTATACAAGATAAAAAGGAAATCTGATGGTAGTATAGACAGGTACAAGGCAAGGTTGGTTGCAAAAGGTTTTAAGCAAAGGTTTAGAATTGATTATGATGATACTTTTAGTCCTGTGGTTAAAGCAACTACCATTCGCCTTGTTTTGTCCATTGCCATTTCCAGAGGATGGAGCTTACGACAGCTAGATGTTCAGAACGCGTTCCTTCATGGTGTTCTTGAGGAAGAAGTGTTCATGCGGCAACCACCAGGTTATGAAAGTCATAGCACACCACATTATGTATGCAAGTTGGATAAAGCATTATATGGACTTAAGCAGGCTCCAAGAGCATGGTATTCTAGGCTGAGCATGCAGTTACAACATCTTGGGTTCACACCATCCAAAGCAGATACATCCTTGTTCTTTTACAGCAAAGGGAATATCACTGTTTTTGTGCTTGTTTATGTTGATGATATAATTGTTGCTAGTTCAAGTCAAGAGGCCACCACTTGTTTGCTTAAGGATTTAAAACTTGAATCTGCTCTCAAGGATCTAGGTGATCTTCACTATTTTCTTGGCATAGAAGTAAAGCAAATCAGAGATGGCATACTTCTCTCACAAGAAAAATATACAGCTGATATTCTAAAGAGGGTGGGATTGGAGAATTGCAAACCTGTCAGCACACCAATTTCCACCTCAGAAAAACTTGCGTTTGATAGTGGAGAAGCTCTTGGTCCAGAAGATGCAACAAATTATAGAAGTGTTGTTGGTTCTTTGCAATATTTAACACTTACACATCCAGATATTTCTTATTCAGTGAACAAGGTATGTCAATATTTGCATGCTCCTAGAACTACTCATTGGACAGCGGAAGAATCTTAAGGTATCTTCAGTATTCTCAAGGATTTGGACTTCAAATTGTCAAGTCCCCTTCCCTGCTTGTTACTGCATATTCTGATGTAGACTGGGCAGGGTGTGCTGATGACAGAAGATCCACTGGTGGCTTTGCTGTGTTTCTGGGGTCTAATCTTGTGTCATGGAGTGCAAGCAAGCAAGCTACTGTCTCAAGATCAAGTACAGAGGCTGAATATAAGTCATTAGCAAATGCCACAGCTGAAGTAATGTGGATACAAACATTACCATATGAGCTTGGAATTAAATCTCCGAAGGCTGCACGGTTATGGTGTGACAATATTGGTGCAACTTATCTTTCAGCAAATCCTATCTTCCATGCACGAACAAAATATATTGAAGTGGACTTTCATTTTGTCAGAGAGAGAGAGTAGCTCGAAAGCTACTTGAGATACGGTTCATTCCTACAGGGGATCAACTTGCAGATGGGTTTACTAAACCCTTGACAGAGAGAAGATTGGATGAGTTCAAATACAATCTCAACCTTAGCAAGGCTTGAGGTTTAGATTGAGGGGGAGTGTTAGAATTATTGTATAGGGATAGGAGAGGTGTTTAAATTGTATCTATCTCTTCTTCTCTCTATCTCTTGTAACGACCTCCTCCTGGTCGATCTCTTTCTGTTCCTTTCGATCTCCTCCTGGTCGATCTCCTTCTCTGTAACTTGTCAACCAAGGCTTTGCCTCAATATATACAACGCGGCCCGAGACAAAGGGTTCTACGCTGCCCAAACTACTTTACAACATGGATAGTCCTCGCCATGCCTGCCCTTACCCATCCATCGAACCCTCATAGCTGCTTTTGCTTGCGCCCTTATCCCACCACCACTTCCCCTACTGCCACGACACGGAGAGAGGAGACACAGGAAGGACGTCGTTAGAGCTAGATGAGAGGAAAGAGTGTTTACGTACTACTACCGATGCTACAACCGATGTTTTGATGCTATCGCCATGTTCCGTAAGTGATGCAACTCTCCCGCTCGCCCTCGCAGCCTCACCCACCTTGTTAGGAGCTAGGATGGGGGATCGATGTATTTAACTGGTAAAAGTCTCTCGGAGTACAAGGTATGGCGATTACAAGCAATCTCAGACGAACTAGGGTTCATACAAAGAGGAACAAGGAGGAAGGGAAGAGCGCCGCCGCCAGGTTCGTGTCGTGATCCACTGGATAGCTGGCGAGGGTGTGAGCGAGTGGTTAAGTAGGTGGTTGCCTGGGCTGGGCCAGCTTACACCCACTCGGGCCCAACCACTCTCTTGTTGGCCTTGCGAGCCCGCACCGGCCTGGGAAGCAGAGGCGAGCTCTGGCCGTCACCGCCAGGTGGGCCAGGGGTGCTGACACACTTCCTCCCCCTCTTCCCGTCGTCGGTGGGCGTGGGAAGAGTAGATGGCAAACTGCAGCGGCATCGGGGTGTGTTGGAGGCGAAGGCGGCCGTGATCAGGACTTGAGGCGTTGCCCTTAGAAGGAACGGAGACGTCGAGGAGATGTGGCCTGCAGCGGCAGCAGGAAGTTCGAGCGTGTCACGGCAGCCGGAAATCGAGTTGGATGTATCTATACTACTATTAAAAGAGCAAACACAACTCCCCCTAAGACCACACAACAAACTGTACACAGGATAACCAGAGCCCTCTGATCAAATTAAGTTAAACACATCCTACTTATTACGTCAATGTTTCGCAACCCAAATCAATGGCTCGGATTAATTGTTCTGCCGGCAGACGACGTGGTCTGCCCATTGTGCTAGCGCTCCGTGTCCCCCGGTCCTCGCGGCCCCATTACCTCAGCCCTCTCCCCGATCCAATCTCCCTCCTGAAAAATCGCCATCGCCAGCCCGCCGCTCGCCACTTCTCCTCTTCTGCCAGATGGGCGCTAGCGAAGGATTGCCAGCCACCCGAAGCGACCAGAGCGGCGAGCGGCGGAGGAAGGGAAAGATGGCGGGGCGGCGGCGGGGGAGGAGACGTTGCGGGCGGCGGGCATCCTGATCAAGCACGAGGGGTCCCGGCGCAGGGCGTCCTGGAAGAACCCCGAGGGTCGGGTAATCTCCGCCACCACGGCCACCGCACGCCTCGGCGAGCTCCGCAACTAATCCTCGCCGGTCGCGCCTCCTTCGCCGACCTCGAAGCGCAGCATTCCACCCTCCGTAGATCGTGCTGCACCATCTCCTTTCGCGTCGCCGCCGTCCCGTATCCTATCTCCCTGACCCGGCCCATGCCACATCTCTCTCCTTTCTCTCTCCTCGATCGGACTTGTGCCGGTGTACGCGCATCTCCCGCCAGCGCATGTGGCGCCATGCCGTCACGGTGGAAGATGAGGTCGGGGCCCCGGTGCAAAGAATGACCACAGTTGCGCAGTCCCACGTTGGTGGACGTAGCCTGCGGAGTATAGCAGAGGAGCGTGTGGACCAGGGAAGCGGGCGAAGCTCCGGCAACACTGCAGCCGTCGTTCTCTGACCTGTTCTCTGAACGTGTTAACCTGCTTTCCTGATCTAACTGACGGTGCAAGTAGTCATTTAACTGCAGGTCGGCACATATCTATGTCCATTTAACTGGTGGCGCACTGGTTCTTCTGGCCAGCATCGCAGTCGGCGAGCCTGCCGAGTGGCGTGGTGGGGCAGCCCTTGGCCGGCTAGCACATCACGAGCGGCTGTGGCGTGTGAAATCCTTAAGGATTGTAACCGCAGGGGAATAGATAAGAGACCATGTCTCTTTGACTTTTTTGGTACTGTATTTTATACAGAATGGCAAGGATAGGCCAAAAATCATGGATATGTTATATAGTCCTTGTTCATACTTGGGGACTCCAGTATGATGGATTGTGCTTGCTATTATTAAACATAACGATATTATTCTTTCTTGTATTGCAGATTATCAAGACATTGGTGATCACATTAAACCAACACAGTAAGCTATCATATTTCTTAGTTACGCTGAAGTAAGTACAACTATTGGTCATACTTCGCCCATGGAGATGGATGAAGTAGGTACATGTACTGAAGGAATGTTTAATTAGCTCATGCAGCATGCCACAATGTAAAGAATTACATAGCAGATCATAATATTGGGAGCAACCCAGAAGCCTTACCTGGGGTTTAGTGATGTTGATTAATATACTCCCTCCATTACATAATACTTGTCCTGGTTTTAGTTTTAGTTCAAATTTGAACTAAAACTACGGCAAGTATTTTGGAATGGAGGGAGTAGCATATTTGTCTTCATTGTTTCGGTTCTACCCACACTACTAGAAAAAGGGCTATAGATGGGATTGACACTAATAGCGCACCAGACAGTTGGTGCGCCATTAGTATATACTAATGGCGCACCACCTGCTGATACGCCATTAGAGATGAAATTACTAATGGCGCACCTGGCAAAGGGTGCGCCATTAGTATCAAAAATTTTTTTTGAACTAGTGCGCATGTCCAAACATACTAATGGCGCATCCAGATGAAGTGCGCCATTAGTAGTTGTAACTACTAATGGCACACCAGGCAAAGGGTGCGCCATTAGTATAATTTTTTTTTGAACTAGTGCGCCTGTCCAAACATACTAATGGCGCATCCAGATGAAGTGCGCCATTAGTAGTTTAAACTAGTAATGGCGCACTGCGGATCAGTGCGCCATTAGTTTTTTTTTACAAAACTACTAATGGCGCACCGCCAGAAGGTGCGCCATTAGTAAACTGGATTACTAATGGCGCATTTAGTGCTGGTGCGCCATTAGTAAGTGGGCAGCAACAAGATATTTTGGACAGCCTCTCCTACCCACACTCACTTTCTCCCCAATTCATTCTCTCCACCTCCTCCTTGTCTCGGGTGCCTCCTCTTTTTCACCTCATTTCCACCATAGATTCATTCAAATTAAGTGGTTAAATTACCTTGTTTTAATAGGTAAGTAAGGGGGGAAGCTATATTTATGTTGTTCTCCCTACAACAATGTGCACATGCACTTTTTATGGCCTAGCTAGATCTATGTATGTTAGTGGTGTTGCATATGTTTGTGGTGTTGCATATGTGTTTGTGTTTGGAGGTGTACGGTATTTGAAATGCGATAGTTGCCAATATTTTGCGGAATGTTGATTCATTTCCGCTTGGCGAGAATTTTGGCATTAAGCATTCTTTTGGTCCTATTTTTAGGGAAAGTCATGCCAAATTTTTGTTTGGTTCTAAAATATTGTTTTGCTCTACCCAGCGGCGACCATGGTCCGCATACGATGACCGAAGGCATCGTGAATAGGTTTTGAGGTCCTTGAAGGCGAGATGCTTCAAAAGAACGAGGCGGAGATAAGATGTCCGTGTCGAAGATGCAAGCTGAAGAGCCTTATGGCGGACCCGGATTCGGGCAGGTGCGGGACCACCTGCTCTTGCGTGGTTTCATGGATGGCTATCGGTGGCAAGGTGACGAAGATGACTACGAAGTCGTCCATGGGGGCGGGCAAGAAATGAGGAAGGGCAGCAAGACAACCACAGCGGCTCGGGCGGGCGAGAAGACGAAGAATCCCGGAGATGATCACGGCGGTGATGTTGTACATAGTCATCATGTAGAAGATGCAGGACATGATGATGAGGAAGATGCCGGAGCAGGCGGCGGGCATGATCATGAAGATGATGATGCGGCGGAGCGACGACGCTGGACCATCGATGGGCTGGGTGCAGGACCCTCATATTCAAGAGCTGCTTCTCAAGCGGACGGATAACGCCAGAGCTGCCGCCGAGAGAAAGCCAAGATGGATCAACTTGAGTTAGACGCGGTTACTCCATTGTATGAAGGATGCAGGCCGAGGATACCGCTGAAAGTAACGCTCATGGATCTGGAGATGAAGGTAAAACACAAAATGACCAACGCATGCTTCGACGAGAACATGCCATTCTGGCACGAACGTCTTCCCAAGGGGAACAAGTGCCCGACCAGTTTGGAGGCGAAGAAAATCGTGTGTCCTCTCGATTTACCGCCGTGAAATACCATGTGTGCATGAACAATTGCATCATTTATCGGGATGAGCACGCGAGTCTACCATATGTCCGGTGTCGCGTCACTCGATACAAGAAGAGGAAGAAAGCTCCTCGAAAAGTGGTGTGGTACTTTCCGATCACTCCTCGTCTGCAGCGGTATTTCGCGGACCCTAAGGTAGCAAAGCTCCTGCGTTGGCACGCGGATAGGGAGGAGAAGAAGCGAGAAGATGACGCAAATGATCCGGAGATAGATAAAAAAGACAAGATGCTGAGTCACCCTAAGGATGCGAGCGATGTGGCAAGCGTTGAACTTCAAGACTCAGAATTTGGGAACGATCAAAGAACATCGTGCTGGGCGCGAGCACCGATGGAGTCAATCCGTTTGGCAGCGAGAAGCACACATAGCACCTGGCCTGTGTTTGTGTGGATGTACAACCTTCCCCTGGTTGTGCATGAAGAGGAAGTACATTCACATGAGTATGCTAATTGAAGGGCCAAAACAACCAGGGAACGACATCAATCTGTATCGGGGCTGCTAAAGAGGAGCTTGACACGCTGTGGAAAACGCCAGTCAATACGGGGACGCCGCAGAGAAAGAATATTTCCCTATGAGAGCCGCACTGCTCACGACGGTGCATGACTATCTCGGTTACGGATATCTCGCAGGCAGGTAGTCCACGGATTTTCTGGATGCGTAAGGTGCATGGATGACACAACGTATCGCCAGCTAGATAGAGATCCGGGTCTTCGAAAACCGTGTTCATGGGACATCGAAGGTGGCTTTGCGGCGATGACCCGTGGAGGAAACGCAAGGATCTGTTCGATGGTGAAACCGAACCCCGAAAACGCCCGTGTACGAGGAGCGGCGAGGAAATAGACAAGCTGTTGAAAAATTGGAAAGACTGCCCACTGCCGGGAAAGAAGCAAAAGGCGCCAGAGCCGGGAAAGAAGCGAAAGGCGCCAGAGCCGCTGCTGGAGGTATGGAAAACGAGGTATGTTTTCTGGGACTTGCCGTACTGGAAGATCCACCGTGTGCCTCACAGCCTTGATGTCATGCATATCACGAAGAACGTGTGCAAGAGTCTGCTTGGTACCCGGCTCAACATGCCAGAGAGGACCAAAGATGGGCCGAAAGCAAGGGCAGACTTGAAATCAATGGGCATCAGGCAGGAGCTTCACGCTAATGATGATGATGATGATGATGATGATGAGGCGAAGCAGGACACAGAAAGTCGCCGCAAAGGCAAAAAGGCCAAGAAGACCGGAAATGACTACCCTCCCGCGTGCTTCACTCTAAGTCGAGGGAGATCGAGCAGTTTTCACCTGCCTCCTAGGAGTAAAACTTCCTTCTGATTCTGCTGGGAAGATAAGCAGATACCTAGACCCAGTGAAGCGAAGTTCAGCGGGATGAAGTCTCACGACTGTCACGTGCTGATGACGCAGATACTTCCAGTGCAATCCGTGGGATCATGGACACGCACGTCCGTGAAACGCTATTTGGCCTATGCAACTTCTTCGACGTCATCTCTCGGAAGTCGATTGGCGTGAGGCAACTCAGAAGGCTACAGGAAGAGATCGTGGTGATACTATGCGAGCTTGAGATGTACTTCCCGGCCGCATTCTTCGACGTTATGGTGCATCTGCTGGTCCATATAGTGGAGGATATCATCCAACTCGGGCCGACGTTCCTGCACAACATGACGCCGTTCGAAAGGATGAATGGTGTCATCAAAGGATACGTTCGCAACATGTCACGTCCAGAAGGAAGCATAGCCAGGGGCTTTCTGACCGAAGAGTGCATCTCCTACTGCACGAATTATCTAGGCATCGAGAACCCGTTGGTCTGCCCGTCAACAGGCACCTCGGCAGGCTCGCTGGATGGGGTTACCGTGAGGGTCGCCGCGAAATGCATGTCGACTTCGAGGGTCGACTCGCCGACTTTGAAAGAGCAAACCTAGTCACGCTACAACACATAGACGTGGTCGATCCTTGGGTGGTAGAGCACAGAACCTTTATTAAGAAGACATACAATGACCGAGGCCAACAGAGGACGGACGGAGATATACTCAAAGAGCACAACTAATGTTTCACGCGTTGGTTCAAGCAGAAGCTTCTGTCGTACCCTTTACATGAGGATTCTTCCGCGGAAGAACAACTCATATTCGCCTTGTCACGTATGCGCGAGCACAACCTGATGACCTATGAGGCGTCACGATATCAGCGACTACACATTCTACACCAAGGCCAAGGACATGAAGAGCGATGGTTATCGAACTCCGGGTAACGATGGAATCCTACACGGTAACGACAAGGACAGATACTACGGAAGGATCGAGGAGATCTGGGAGCTGAGCTACTGTTGGAGAGAAGGTCCCGATGTTCCGTGTCGATGGGCCAAGAACGTCATAAAAGAAGACCGGTATTTCACCACCATGGTTATACCCGGCCAAATCAAGACCATGGCGCAAGCGTCACCGCGAAAAATGAGCCATGGGTACTGGCTTCCCAAGTGGACCAATGCTTCTTCATTACCGACCCGCCAAAGCCCGGTCGTGTTGTCGTGAGGAGAGGCAAAGGAAGATCATCGGAATGGATGGAGTAGCCAATGAGCAAGACTTGACAAATCGGCGACCGAGGATCGAACATGACGACGATGATGAAGTAGCAGCATACACCACAAGAAGAAGCAGGACCACCCTACCTAAAGGACGTCCGTTCCATAGAAGAACTCCATTTGCGAAAAAGAAGGGCAAGAAGATTGTGAAGAGATAGCTAGCTAAGATCGATTGTATTTAAATCGTAGACTTCATTTCTCGATTGTATTTCATGGGCACTTTTTGAACTATCATGAATATTTTTAATTTCATGGACACTCGATCCCCTCCATCTCGATCCCCTCCATCTCGATCGCTATCCCACCTCGCCAGATCCGGTCCACGGCCACCGCCGCCGACCGCCCGCACCCTCGATTCCCCTCTGAACCGCCGCCCGATCCCCGCACCTCCCTACTCAACCGCCGCCGCCGACCCCCGCACCCTCCCTACTCAACCGCCCGCCGACCCCCGCACCCCCGCACCTCCCGCTCCACCGGCATTACTGTTTGATGATATTTTTCTAAAAAATATTACTGTCTTATAAAAAATATTACTGTTATGATTTAAACAAGTTTGAACATATTTAAACACAAGTAAGTATCAAACAACATTTTTAATGCATAAAAAATTTGTGGAGCACAGGAATCGAACCAGGACCTCTGGTGTGAGAACTGGCTCTTGACCAATCGAGCTAGTAGAGGGAACTTGATTTGGATCAGGTTAGGTGGGAGATAACCTGTTAGCTCGAGCAGAAATAAAAAAAAAGTACTAATGGCGCACCAGGGTGAGGTGCGCCATTAGTATGGATGTACTTATGGCGCACCGAGATGTGGTGCGCCATTAGTATTGTGCCGCCCCATCCATACTTCCTCCCGGGCCCACACCTATCCCTCTCCCTCGCCCTCGCCTCGATCCCTTCCGCTCTCCTCTCCCGACGCTGCTGCCCGCCGCCTCGGCGCCGCCCCACCGCCTCGGCGCCTCCCGCCGCCTTGCCCTCGCCCATCGCCGGCGCCCGTAAATCCATCGCCGCCTCTCCAACCACCGCCGCCTGAGGCCCCGACGTCGGCGCCGCTCTCCCCGTCGCCCACCTCGTTGGACGCCATCGCCCCGTCGCCCTCGTCGCCGGCGGCCCGGACGCCGCCCCGTCCACACCACCGTCGCCGGAGCACCACCACCACCCGGACCTCGTCGCCTCCTCCCCTGCGTCGTCGTCGTCCCCGACATCCTCCCCGCGCCCCACTGCCCCCGTGAGCTCCCCCTCCTCCTCTCTCCCTCTCCCCCTCCTCCTGCCCCCGTGAGCATTGTTTTGTCAGTGCCTTTGAACTGTTGTGCCATGGTGATTTGTGAATAACGAAAAAAGTTTAGAATAACTCAAGTTAGCATTTTGGTGTTATTTCTGTTCTTCAGTGACGGTTGGTGCTCCGATTTTTTGCTATATGCAGTCAATTTGTCCACATATTAAGATCAGAGATAATGTGCCATGGTGTTTTGTGTATAACTGAAATTCAGAATGAACTCAATCTACCATGTGAGTGCCTGCGATACACTCAGTTTGCAGTTTCTCAAATACTGAATGTTTAGTCCCTTGAGACTCCAGATTTTGGCTCAACTTGCAGTTTTCTGAACTCTACTTCAGAATGTTATAGTTATACCTGCGATGCTTTTTCTTTCTGAATGGCATGTGCAATTTCTGCAAGGGAAGATCCTAGAACACACGAAACTTGGTTCTATCTGAAACAAAGAAACTATACACTAGATAAAATGGTTAGTATCTGAAGGGTTAAGCTTATTTTTGGTTAATCTACTGCTTCAAGTTTGCTTCATCAAATGATGCCTTTTTTGGCCATTTTAATATTTATTGAAATGGTTAGTATCTGGTACTTTAATCTTCCACAGTTCACCAAGAATCACTAGGAGTACTGCTCTGCAATAATGTTTTCAAATCGGTTAACCTGACAAGAACATGTAGCTGTCTTGCAGAGTTGCACTTCACTGGGGCCTAGTTACCTCACATGAACAAACGTTCTGCACTGTTTTATGTACATCCACTGTTTGGCTCAGAAAATGGAGGCCTTCTGAAGTCTTACAATATCATTGATTCTGGTAGTCTGGTTGGGGAGCATAAAAAGTATACCGACAGTGTTTTGTTACTAGACTGACAAGAGAAGATGACAAACTTAACACAGGCATTTCCATTTAATGCAATGGACAACATAATAATCTAGCTAGTGTTGTTTATCAACAGATCCTGAAATTTGCAATCAAAGAAAGACTAAGTTGTTTTTGAAACTTTGGAACCATGTATCAATTCATATTCCAACATTCTCGCGGAAACAACACCGAACCATTACACAACTACCTTCCAGCAAAGGGAGAATATACCTTTCCCAGTGATAGGCTGATAGCCCAAGACTGGAACAGAGCAAGTAGCACACAACAAACAGAACTATTCTCATACTTCGGCCAACACTTTGTCCATGTCCACATGAGGTTACCAATGAGATGATCTACAAACCCAAAGTAACATTGTAATTTAGGGTGAGCTTTTGATAGTACTATTTGATATAAGATATTAAAAGGTCAAACACTGAAAACTGTCACAGCTCATAACTGAAAAATAACTTGTCTGTAGAGTATATTACTTGGAGGTTTTGGTCAGTTGAGTAACTTACTCAGCAATAGCACAATAACTTTGTACCACTTGAAATGCTAATGATTCCCAAGAACACATTACAATCTTTACCAATATAATAGAAGAATGAGACCTGTGAAGGATAAAATACATACGTGAAAACTGAAAACAATATGCACCAAGAATCACCGAAATTTCATACGCTTGACAAAGTTGATGCTTTATTCTTTTGATCTGCTCTGCTCTTGCTCTGCATGTGCTTATCAGTTTGCTAGCTATATCTCTAGGTTCTTGATTGGCTTCACTAGTTGATTGGTTGTTTGCATTGTCTGTTTGTGCTACTTTCCCCCGAGCACCCATGATCTATAGTTCTTGTTACAGACAGAGAGTTGGTCCACTAGTTATGTAGTTTTTAGGAAAATGCTAGTAACTTGTGCTTTCATATCCTAGTTATGTAGTTTTTAGGAAAATGCTAGTAACTTGTGCTTTCATATCCTAGTTATGTAGTTTTTAGGAAAATGCTAGTAACTTGTGCTTTCATATCTCTGTATTGGTTCAGTAGGTGTTTCCTTTATTTTGTCAGTGTTAGATCATCTAACTGAATTTGTGTGTACAAGCCCTGCAGTGCAGATGTATTTTAGTGTAAGCTCAGCAATTTTCAGTGTAGCCCTGATGCTTCTTATATGTAATTACAGTATAAAACTTCCCCTAATAACAGTGTAAATTTTCCTATAATTATAGTGTAACCCTCATGCTTTCCATAATTTTTGTTACACTGAAAATAAGGCAATTAACTAGCTACTTACTTTTTTTGCCCATTGGCATTTGACTTTGTATGAACCTGAAGCTGTATACCAACTTATCAGATTTATTGTGCTTCTTTGCCACATTTATAGCTACCATGTTGTTTTGATACAGAAACAGTTTGGTAGCTGTCGATGAACAATGTGGTAGCTGGTACAGTTACCGGGTCTTTTTTTTAATTGAACCAAACTGGTACAGTTACCAGGTCAGATGATGCTTAGACTAGGAAGATTGCTGCTAGATGTTAATTTGCTGGTACTAGCTACAATTTGGCACTGAAAAGCAAAAGCAAAAGCCCTTGAGTTTGCTGATATATATTTTTCCATGTTGTGATGGAGGCCTTTTTTGCCTTGTCCACCCGAGAGGCCCTTGAGTTTGCCGGAATGTCGATTAACTTCCGTTCGAGCAAATTCGGGTACTCCATATGTCCTATTTTCAGCAAAGGTCATGCTGACATTTTCCGTGAATTTTAGCATGACTTTGCTAAAAATAGGACATATAAATACTGTGACTAATGCATGGGCCGGGTATCTTAGTAGTTAATTAAGTAGGATCAAGTGCCCGGCGTACTTGTGACTAATGCATGGCCTTTAGGGTGCCTCGGTGTCGATAAAACCGAAATGATGAAAGCTTAGGCTTTTAGAGTGCCTCGGCGTCGAAAAACCCTCAATGATAAAAGCTTAGATTTTAGGATGCCTCGGTGTCGACAAACCCTAAATGATGAGACCATGATCTTGTTCCTTGACAATAACCAACTTTTGACCAAACTTTGTTTCTATTTAGAGAGAAACATGGCCCTAACGATGAGGCCGGGGTTGGGCGGCAAGGCATTCTGGGAGCTGTCCCAGGAGATGGAGGAACAACCTCACTTGTATGAGGACGCCGCCTTCCCCACCGATCCTGAGACCACTGATGGTACCGCCGAGGATGACCCCACTGATGCCACCACTGATGGTGCCGCCGAGGATGCCACCACTGATGATGGCGGCGCACGCACAGATGGCAGCCAACAGAAGAGGCAACGGAAGGACCGGCGCCCGACCGTGCTCCGCACCCTCAAGGAGGAAGTTACTGAAGTGGACTCCGACGGGAATCCAACGGCGCCCGAACGAATAGTCAAGGGGTACTCGCTTCAGCTCGGGTGCATTCTCCGGAGCACCGTCTCGATCAACACCGAGAACCTGAGGCATCCTGACCGAGGGAATTTGCGCAACCTCCTCTACACGAAGCTGCACGAACGATACAAGTTCCCCGCTGCTTTTGAAAACACAAGCCTCAAAGGGAATAAAGTGAACAATGCTGCCCTCACGAAGATGAGCAAGGCCCTGTCTACTTGGAAAAGCAATGTGAAGAGAATGATCGAGAAAGGTGAGAGTTATGAGAAGATCAAGGAGAAAAATCCTTCGATCACCGAAGATGACTACAACGACTTTAAGATCAATTGCTCGAGCACCGCAAACTTCCAATCAAGTCAGTGGGGGAAAGAAATGCGGGAGCTGAACTTAGGGGAACATACACTCGGTCCCGGCGGTTACAGAGTGGCGGAGCCTATATGGGACAAGGAGGACGCGGGCGTGCCGAGCAAGGCCTACCGCCCTCTTCGATAAATCGGTGACAAGCAGACCAGGAACTTTGTCAAGGCCCGGTACAAGAAGGACCCGAAAACAAAGGAGCTTACCACGGATCCGAAGACCAGGGCGCTTGAGGTTGTTCAGTAAGGAATACCACCCCGGATAATTAGCTCCATATGGTTGCATTCTAATTAATGAAGCCAAATTTCTAAATGGTTCACATTCCTTCCGCAGCGATCGAAAGCAGTGGCTGGGTCGACTAAGAGCAACCCTTGGGACACCACTCTAAATAGGGCGTTGAATGTAATGAAGAACAAGGATAAGCTCGATGGCCGACGTCACTGGTCGTGTGGCGGCAAAGGCTTGTCCACAAAATGGGGTCATACTATACACTGGTGTGCGGAAGGAGAAAAGACCAGCTCGGAAAGCCAGGTAGCGAGGTTCAAGAACTCAAGGCACAGGTGGCGCGGATTCGGAGATTGTCCAAGAGCAAGTGCAACAACAACTCGGATTCGATCACCGCCATTGTGCCTACCTTGATCCAGGGGTTGAGTCGTGGATTGCGGCGGCCAACAGGGCCGCCCGATTCCTAGCTTCACGGCCAGCAACTCGCAGAATGCGATGGCGGGGCCATTGGTGTATCCGGCGGAGGCGGCATTGGTGTCTCCGACGCCGCACGGAGCTTAATGCACCGGGTGTCGCCGCCGCACCTCTGCAGCAAGCGGCCCCTCCGTCAATCGCGCGCCGCCGTTGGCGGTGCCTCGACAATAGCCGAGCTCGACGCCATCATCACGGTAACTAATTAAGCCTCTCTCGGTCGAGGACTTCATCTCCTTGCCTTTGACTGGGCATCCCTGACGCCCTACATGTTTTCGCAGGGCGCCGCCGACGTTCCGTGCACTCTCCTGCACTTCGTGAACAATGAGTTGGTCGATGTCGCCAAGGGCAAAATCGTTCAACCGGGCAACCCCTTGTTCCACGGTACCCAGATGCCACCCAACTTGTTTAGGGTTGAACTGGTTCGGGTGCTGCCAGGCTGCGACGAGTTGTTACCTCCGATTCAACCCGTCGGGGCCGACGATGATGACGTGATGACCCTCAGCGCCTGCCTGAGCTGACCCCTGCTTTAGCCGAAGAGCGGATTCGTTTGGGGCGGGGACACCACCCCAAAGACAACACCGCCAGTCGTGCCGTCGCCAAGTCGGCCCCATGGCAAGACCGCCGCAACGGTGCCGGACATCCCTATGCCACTGGATCCAAACATGCATATGGCACAGGATCAGAACGACGACGACGACGATACATTTGCCAACGTCGATCAGTACTTTGCCGATCATGGGCACGGTGGCGACTTCATGGGGCCTCCTTCTCAAGAACCCAACCCAACAAAAGACGTGCGCGATCTAGCTGGTACCGCGGAGAAGCCAAGTTGCAACAGCGCCGTCGTCGTTCAGCTCTCGAGAGCGCCTCCGGCTGCCGACTTCACCGAGCCTCAGATAGGCGAGGTGCGAAATATTATCAGCCCCAACACACTCAAGAAGGCGGTCTGTGAGCAGAACTCGGCCCCATTACATGAGAAGAAGAAGGCACGCAAAAGAAAGACTAACAAGGGTGCGGGCCAGCCGGCACCGAGTACGATCCGTGCTCAGGACGGGCCACCTTCACCTGAGGATATCTCAAGGAGGGTGCATGTGGCGGGTAGGGCGATGCTACCGACAAATATGCTCAATGCTGCAACCGATGCTATGCGGAGTCTGCATGACAGTGTTCTTTCTTTGGAGAAGCGGCATCTCAGAGAGAAGGATGTGGCATACCCGGTTTTCGTGGCCAAGGTGCCAGAGGGCAAGGGCTTTGTGGATAACTCCATCGGGCGTACGATCGTCCTGCGGTTTGATGAAATCCACGCTATGTTGAACCTTCATCCGCTGCACTACACCTTCGTTCGGCTATTTTCGCTGAGTATGGAGATGCGGATCATTCGCGACAAGACCCCGGACATCGTGATAGTCGACCCTTCTACATGCGTGCCAAGATCTTGGGCAGCGCTGGGACCGCAAGTTGCGAGTTCTTACCTCGAAGGCGTCATTCGGCAAACCAAGATAAGGATAACTTCCTCGTGCCTTACTTTCCGAGTAAGTCCTCCCTCAACCGCCCGTAACATATGAATTCTTAGATTTGATCGTTTTTCTTTTAACATTCCGTGTTTTCTGCAGTGACACACATTGCACGCTCATTCTCCTAAGCCCCAAATATTCCATGGCCACGTATTTCGACCCGACCGTCGATCGAGCGTAGACTACACAAATGTCAAGAAGGTTCTTGATGATGTTCTCCCGGCTCGCCCAATCTAGAGGCACCTTCACCAGGCCTATTCGTAAGCACGGCAAGCACGTGTTCTCCCACAATCTGACGTTACGCTGCGTCAAGCAGTCCGCTTTGCGATCGAAGGGTGCCTACTACGCCATCCATCACATGCGGGCGATCGTGCGGGACCATCATCAACTTATGCTACCGAATAAACTCAAAGATTGGGCCGCGGCGTGTCGGCAATCCAGGGCGCGACATCGACAAGAATTCTTTCGCATCCAATCGGAGTTTGCGAAAATCATCCATCAAGATGTCGCTTCGTACCTCGGGGCAGTTCTACCTCAGAAATCAACCGTCCAACAGTGACATCGACACAATGCTACAAATGCAGGCTGACAACGCCCGTTCTTTCATGACTCCCACGATAGACGGCGGCTTCATCCACGCTCCGGTCCCTTGAGTCGAGTCGAAAGCAGTGATGCTGTGTCTAGTTCTGAAACATCGATTGGCTCATGTTGTAATTAAACTTTAATGAACTTGTACTATGTCTCTTTGGTTTCGAGAGTCGTTCAACTTAGATGTAATCGATGCTATTAATGTCTTGCTTTTCTCTTCCGATCGTTCTGTTGCATACTTATATATTGCTTATGTATTGTCTGTGAATTGGTACTAATGTTTCGTTTGGCTAGTGCATAGCGATGCCATCGTATGTCGTGTACAAGGGTAAGGTTCCGGAGTCTCGACGACCGGGAGGAGTGTCGGAGACAGGTTCACCGATTCAGCGGTAACAGTTACAAAGGGTACACCACTAGGGCGAGGCGAATCTAGATATGCCCGCTATCTAGCGGGAGAGGGAGGGCGTTGGAGGAACCGGATGAAGACGAGTTTCATCGTGATGATGCTCATCGTGTTGACCGCAGCTCTCTTCTATGTGATGGTAGTTTAGATGATCGATATCGACTTGTAATGTGAAGACAAACTCGCTACTCGCGGTCTCGAGACTTGTAATATAATGTTCTATCTTTGTTCGGTCTTTTCAATTCGGAGACTAATATGATGAATTGTATTCAGAGACTAATATGATGAATTGTATTCAGAGACTAATCTTCTATTGTATTCGATGAATCTGTTGTTGTTGTGTGCTGTCTATATTTTGTCCAATTATACATTTTGTAACCTGTGCAAAAAACAGAAAATAAAAAATAAAAAAATCTAATATTCATACTAATGGCGCATCACATCACAGTGCGCCATTAGTATGCCAAAGGATACTAATGGCGCATCATTAAACAGTGCGCCATTAGTATGCCGAAGTTACTAATGGCGCATCTTGCTGTTGTGCGCCATTAGTATGCCAAAGCACCTGGGTATACATGGCCCCCTGGGAGGCATACTAATGGCGCACTGTTGTATATACTAATGGCGCATCCAGTGGTGCGCCATTAGTACACCAGATACTAATGGCGCACCAGTGGTGCGCCATTAGTAAAATATACTAATGGCGTGGCACCAATGGCGCACCACTAATGCGCCATTAATGACCAAATTAGGTGCGCCATTAGTAGGCCTTTTCCTAGTAGTGCCATTACCTTTAATATTTTTAAATCTGACATTTCGGTGAAGGTTACACTGGTGGAAGAGATCTCATAGCATGTGTGCACGGTATCACCCATAGTGAATCATCAGTAACTAAGGTATATTCTCTGCCAATATCTGTATTTTATTTTTACATGATATCTTGATTTAACTCAGTTTTACCATGTTATGCCTTGGCGTACAGAGCTCATTCTATTTAGGTAGAGACTGGTATTTTAAAATGTGTATTTATACACTTTGCCTTTTCTTTTCATTACCTTGCTTCTTCCTTGTTTTCTGTTTTGTGGAAACTTGGAGCAATAGTTGATTTGTAATATTATGTTGTGCTACCAGATTATCTTCTATATGCATGTGAATTCTCATATCTATGTCTTGCTAGGCAGCCAGACCCACCAGATTTTAGAGAAAAGTACAAAACAAACCTATAAGCATGCTTTTATGCAAGTTGTGTCCTTACTTAGTAGGTACTTAAATGTCGTGATCATTGTGTTGTCCCTTCCTAACAATTCTGCATGAAAAGTATTGATTTATCTCAAATTCACAATTTTCTGAAAAATTCGGAATCATATCGATTGGCATTATGCAGGTTTGTGAGACACTACTTCCCATAAATCTTGTTGAGCGCTATGATATTTTTGTAACCGTGATCATTTGAGATTCTCTTTACATTATGTTTGCCGCCATCCTCATGGATATGAGTGGAAGAAGGATTCTTCTAAAGATATAAGATGATAAATTGTCGAGCTGATGCATATGAAGACAAAGTATTAAGTAGGATTTCGTTTTGAGAATCTTTTTTTTCAGATCTACACATCTGGAACATTCCCGAGCTTCCTTTTCACATGAATATCATTCTACCTCTAGGTAACAACATATTTGTGAACCGTAGTGATAGAAAAATGATCATGGGAGACTAGCATGCTATCATAAAGTTGATGTTAAAAAGAAAAGCAGTGGCAAGGAAAACTTATTTTGTTTATTGTTTGTGTATGTAACCTGAACACTAAATGATGTTTTAGGCACATTGTTTATTCTCGTAATATGTTCCCGCATTGGCCCTTTCCAACATCATGGTAAGGAGTATGTCACTCATTATCTGCATTGTATTCTGTTTTTTAGGGCCATTGTATTTTGTTGTAGTATGGTTCTAATGATTTTTGAAAAATGTATCTTCTGAATGTGATATTCACTTGGAGTATGGCTCCAATGAGTTTCGAAATCATTATCTTTTGAATGTTGACCAACTATCCAATCTGATGAAGGTTTTCACTTTGTGAAACCATGATTGATGTGTATAATTTATGTTGCAGTAGAATAACCTTTTTTATATGTATATTTTCAAAAACAGTGGGGGTTTTGGATAGCTTTTTATGCAGAATGCTAAAACTGAAAATCAAGACAAGCCTTGTGCCCATACACCAATAAAGGCTGGTTAAGAGAAATGCTATTACTATGCACTCATGGAACACAATGGTGGCCATGCATTCTGCTTGGACGTGATCTAAGTTACAACTTACAACCTAGCAACGTTATCTTTTCCTGGCTGCAGGAATTAAATTACGGCTTCAGTGTTCCTGATGATTTATATCTCAATGTAGCACTGAATCCTTTGTTGTGACTGTATCCTTTGTTGTGACTGGAAAGTCATCTGAAGGCATATGATATGTTGTCTTTACTGGGTATTTTGCAGCAACAAACATGCATGAAGTATTGTTTGTGCCTATTAGTTGAGACGTGCTCTCAGTCTTCAAATCTTGAATTCTAACGAAACATGCGTTGCACGTGCACGCTTACTAGTTGGTGAAAGAAGGGGAACGAGCACACAAGCAGCAGCGGCGGTGCGGCGAGCGATCGTGCCACCGCCTTTCCTTTTCCTCCGTGATGGCCCAAAGTCCATCGTGCTCGCCTTGCTCTCCCTTCTTCTCTCTTTCATGGCTTGGAGAAGAGACGGGAGGAACCCCTCATGTAGATCCAGATCGGATGGGTGTTGGGTTTTTTGGAAGCAAAAACAGAATTGGGAATGGATCCGAAGGATTGATAGAAATAAATCATAACGGAGCGGAAACAATCTGAGAAGAGAAAAAAACCAGCCAAAGGTTTTTCGATCGCTCGAAAAAGATCAGAGGGGTTGTTTGAAATTTCCTGAGTCATGGCCTTACCATACCTAGATTGATTTATTACTATAGTTATCATTTTTGAGATTTCTGAGTTTATAGCTTTATCATACGTGGATTAATTGTGATTGATTAACATAAAAACGTTGGGTATTGCCGGCCATACGAGAAAACAGGAAAACCGATGGAAGGGGGTGGTGGGAGGTGGGACAAAAAAACCCAGACGAAAGTGATGGGACTATTCAACCAACTCGTCCATTAGGAGTAGAGATTATTTTTCATTTTCGATTTATTTTTTTCATTTTTCCTCATTTTCTTTTAATTTTCTATTCTTTTCACTTTATTTATTTATTACTTTTTCCTTTTATTTTTTCATTTTGTGAAAAACTTTCAACTGCCTGAAGAGTTATTGAATTCTTGACTATTTTCTGATTTTGTGAACATTATTTTTGTAATTTTGAACATTTTCTCAAATAGAGAACCTTTTGATAATTCGCCAACAAGTTTTCATGTCCTAAATGTTTTTAAAGTTTGCAAACATTTTTACAAATTCATAGATGTAAGTATTTTTTAATTCCTGAACAATTTGATTAGATGAAAATTTCTGAAATTTGGGAACAATGTTTTGATTTAATGATCATTTTTGAAATGTATGAACATATTTGAAATTCATGAAACATTTTGAATCAGCAAACATTTTTGAATTGCTGGAATTTTTCGGAAATTCAGGAACATTTTGTTTATTCACTAATATTTTCGAATTTATGAATATATTTTAAAATTTAGGTTATTTTGAATTAATGAACATTTTATGAAATCCCTAACATATTTTATATTTGTAAATATTTTTTAGTTTGGGATTTTTTGAAGCCCTTATAACTCTTTCGTATTTGAGATTCGTAAAAATTTCTCAAAGTAAAAAAAAAGAAATAAAAACAAAAGATGAAAAACAAAAAAAAAATCCAGGAGCGCCCAATGCTCATATGGGCTGGCCAAAATGCACGTTAGCCGCGGGGGTGCGCGATTGGTGGTTATTGGCCAACCTACGCGTGAAATAGGGCTCCTAATACCTTGTATTGGAACTCCCGGAGCCACATGTTCCTCATCTCAATTGTTAAAAGACGATGTTGGCCCCGCTCCTAGATAATGGCAATTGAGCTCACTGAACAAAATAATATGCTCGGCTCGGACTCGCGGTGCCATATGGATTTGTTTGTGCGTACGAGCACAGTTTAGTGAAGTTCAGCCCAATAGACGAGGTCCTCACTCCTCCAGCCCGACCGAAGAGAAGGATCTTTCATGAATAAATTTGGATGGATAATGGTGTAGGCAAGTGTAGCAATGTACGTGTGCAATGTTACCATGTCTGTTGCACAGTACTTAGTGGATACACAATCTTTGTTTTTGAAAGTTTCATTCGGGGATGGAGTTTTGCCTCCCGGGAGCATTTGCTCCGGCGTGAACAATAAACTCAAAAACAATAGAAAAAAATTCTGATTTTTTTGCAGATGTTTTTGTTAGTGTCGCAAGCATGCCTGACAATTTTCATGCGAAACGGAGTAGCAGTGTTTCTTCGATGCAAAAAGAAAATTTAGGTGTAACATTTGGTTTTTGATTTGTTTTTTTTTTGTGCAGGCCAAAAATTCATAACCTTTTTTACCTAAAAATTTGCATGTAGCATTTGGGTGTGACTATGAACACATATTTTTTTTGGATTCCTTTTGACATTTCAAAATTCATTTTTCGCACGCAGAAGCACGTGCACCCGGGGAGCCGAATTGGATTTCCGGTTTCATTGCTCTTTTATTCATTCATGACAATTGTCGCATCTCTTACATGTAGAGGAATCAAGTCCTTTGGAGATGAGTCAACCCGAATACTAGGAGGAGCCATCAATCCCGTTTTGCCAATTCATGCGCTATATGATTGGATCCCTATATCAATGCTCATAAACTAGGGGTTGGGGCGTGCCGTTGCGTGCCTCTTGAGGTGTTCCTGCGCGCTCATTTCCAGTAGCAACATTTCCTCACCTCCATTAAATAAACCACCTCCATCCCAAAAAAATATTTCCTCACCTCAACCAACTATTACGTTGCATGTGGGTCCTCTCCCCCATCTATAAAAAACTCATCCCCATCTCACGAAAAACAAAACAAAACCTTTTTCACCTCAACCAACCAACAGTTTCACATGGCTCATCCCACAACTCGCGTGATCTCTCCCTCTATCTCACCAACTAGGGTTTCACCCAATCGGGGGAGTGAAGAGAAGTAGGCGCCCTCGTCCAACCAGGGCCAACCACACACATGGGCAAAAGGGTGAAAAGACGAAAACGCCCTTGGTGGGGGTCGAAAATTTCGGCGGTGGCAGCGAGATCTTTTAATGCTGGAGATAACCTATGGGTCGCACAGGATGTGTCACAGACACAGAGAATGACATGCGAGGCCCACCAAGCGGGTTACCCCACGAGTCAGTGAGATCCAGTCGGGAACCAGGGAGTGAGCGGCAGCGCGGGGAGGCAGTAACTATTCATTGCTACAGGTACACCGGGTCGATCTGACGGTTGGTGTCATCCAGAGGTGAGATCCGACGGCCGGAATCAAATCAAGCAAAAGATCCAACGGCCAGGAATGGCAAACGGCTGAGGAGCCGGGAGGATGACTGTCATCCTTATTTCTTGATGTGACACATGACATAATCCATTTCATCCACCGCTGAGAGAAACCCAACTTTTACATCACCTGCTCCAAGAAAACCCAGTCCGCTCTATCATATGCGTTGGAAAGGTCCAATTTGTAAGCACAAACTAGTTTACCCAGGTAATAGACATCTCACCAATGTGACACATGACATAATCCATTTTATCCACCGCTGAGAGAAACCCAACTTTTACATCACCTGCTCCAAGAAAATCCAGTCCACTCTATCATACGCGTTGGAAAGGTCCAATTTGTAAGCACAAACTAGTTTACCCAGGTAATAGACATGCGAACTGCGTGTGGCGTGTGTGAAGCCACGTCCTCAACCTAGTGGTTTCTAGATGATGAAAGCATTGTTTCCCACCTCAGGGCCTGGAGATGGGCACATCAAAGTTGTGGATTGTAGCTTTTGTGGGAAAATATCAGGTACTCCCACCCCTTGGGTGCTCCCGGTGCACCGATGCCGAAAAACATTTTTAAAATGTTCAAAAAATTCTCAAAAAAATTTAGCACAGTCACACAACATCGATGTATCTTGTCATAAATTTTCAAATCAAAATTTGAAACATTGCTCGAGATACAAAAATGACAAATTTGACATCAATGTCACAATGGGCCAAATCTAAAGCCCAACTTATGTTATGTACTATTTGCTATCGAATTTGTCATTTGTGTATCTCGAGCAATGTTTTGAATTTTGATTCAAAATTTTGTGACATGATACATCTACGTTGTGTCAATATGCTAAGTTTTTTTCAGAATTGTTCGAATATTTAAAAAATGTTTTTCGGCATGGGTGCACCGGGAGCACCCAAAAGGGTGGGAGTACCTGATATTCTGCCTGGCTGGTTGGACTTGGGGCCAAGTGTGTCTGTCTTTGTCAGTAAATCAAAGAAACGGCTCACCATGGGCGCACGAGCCACGAAGTTCGCTGTCAGTTGACTGTTTTTCCTGTCCTTCACTTGCAGTGTAATGGTGATTCTTTCTAATGTAGAACAGTCTCATCGATCTTCTGTAGCCTGCAGTACGCCGTGACTGTAGATGAGGGTATCATGCATGGCCGAGAAGCTTGCAAGACTCAGCAGTCTTGTGGATGCAGTAGTTTTCCATGATGAACAAGAGGAAGAAGAGAACATGCATAATGAGAAGAAACATGTATGATGAAGTGAAAACAGTACGAAGAAGAGAAAATGCATAAGGGCAACTCCAACGCCCACCATCAAACCGCTAGCATATATCCGGACCGCACTGTCAAGACAACGGAAGCCATCCAACATGGGCCGTTCGCGACGCGTCTTCCGTGTCCGCCCCTGTTCAATACCCGGAGACGTGTTACTGGACGGGACGAGACGGATATCTACCACGCCGTTGAATGCCCCGTTCATCCGTATGCCACCATTAAGAGGGCTTGCCGGTCGAGAAACCCACTCCGGCGCCGCGCATTGACCTCCATGCCACAATACAAGCCTGCTCCCCATCCCTCTCCCTTGCACTGCATCCGCCATGATTGCAGGCGGCGAAACTCTATGGGAGAGCCTTTCCACTAAGATGAAGCATGTGGTGGCCGTCCTTGCCGCCGCATGGCAGAGCCTCCATGCCAGGTGGATCGAGGCCGGCTTGCTGGCCAGCTCGCTCGAGGTCTCCGACGACGAGGATGACACCATGATGGAGACGGGCTCCGACGACACTGCCTCGGCTCCCGTGCCTTCTGTGCATGTCGGCCTCACCATGGAGGAGGCGCACTACAACGCAGCCATGGTAGAGTTGCATCCTGTGCCGGCGCCTTTATCGGCATTCCAGCAGGCGTAGGTGGCACAGGTTGTACCGTTATTCCTCATGGAGCAGCACCGGCTGGCGGAGGGCCAGATTTACAACGAGCGCGCGAGCGAGAAGGCTGTGGCGGCCATGGCCACGGAGGAACCCCAACTTTATGACGGAGTAGCGTGCCATCTATGAGGTCGTCCACGCTCA
The DNA here is from genome assembly GCA_021605205.1 of Aegilops longissima. Classification (NCBI taxonomy): domain Eukaryota; kingdom Viridiplantae; phylum Streptophyta; class Magnoliopsida; order Poales; family Poaceae; genus Aegilops; species Aegilops longissima. Next base: position 9,591,825 of record CM038678.1, on the reverse strand, counting down.
AGCTGCTGCTCCCAGCAAGCGGCCGCTGCGGAGGCGCAACTCTAGGCGACCGTGAACAAGAACAACGGCAGATGCGCCTCCTATACGCCGCCGGCGGCTCGGTGAGACGAAGACAGCGCGGGCGCCACCAATTTCTACCGTGGACCTCACATCTACCGGCAACGGACGAGGCGCGGATTCCTCCGAGGATGAGTAGGGCACGGGAGGCAGCAGGGCCTTGTGTCACATGTGGGCTAGTCCGTCTCCCATGTTCTACTCTGACTCGCCGGAGACCGCATCTTCACTTCATCGGTCTTATCACCATGGACATGAAGACGACAGATGGAGGACGAGAAGGTTTTGGACGCCGGGCGCCGCCACCGTAGGATAGGTTTAGGGTCAGGTCATTTTTTTGGTTGAAATCTAATGAAAGTCAGCCGTGTTTGTATGAAATCCACCATGTTTGTATGGAATCTGGCCGTCTTTACATGAATTTTATCCGGTTTGCTGAAAAGTTGTTTGAAATGTATGCGCATACGGTTGGAAAAGGACCTCCCGCATCCGTGTCTGCGACTGGCCCTCCCTGTCCGTGGACGGACGAGGGAGGAAAATTGGGGGTTGCCGTGGGAGATGCCCTAATGAGGTGAAACCAATGGGTGTTTGGCAAAATTTGGTGTTCTTGTATGTCCTAATATGTGTTGTTCTTGATTGATTTTTCGCCTGTTCACCCCATTAGTTTGTAATTTTTTCTTCGATTATTAGCCTTGGTATATGGATGTTTGCGGGAGTTGGAGGATCGTACACATTATCTGCCATGTTTGATTAGCAAAGAATTTAATTCCTTTGCAATATTGTTTGGAAGCAAATACTTGTATTTTTTGTCTGTTTGTGAGAAATACATCAAGGCTAAACTGTGTGGTTCGTCGAGCGCTACCAAATGTATCAAATTCTTTCTAAATTGCTCGAAGCCTACCGAACGTACTTGTATTACATGGAGCCTTGTTCTTAGAAGAATTTGGTATTGTGCACCTTGTTGATCAAAGTGCCATATGTTGTACTCAATTCCGATCATTGTGGTTCTACATTTGTTTTCATGCATTGCAGATACCCCATAGCTTCACTTTCTTTATAATATTTAGCATGATAAATTAACAGCAGACAAATGTAGAACAAAAAGCATGAAACAGCGAGAAGGTACAGAACTAGTGGCGGAGCTAGGCGAAGATCGCTGGGGTGAAACAAAATCTTCAGTGTTTGTGGCGGGGGGCAAATGTCTAATCTATGCCTCCTAAATAATTTTTCTTCAGGTATTGATTAAAGGCTGGGGCAGTGCCCCCCAGGGCCCCAACATAGCTCCGCCATTGTACAGAACCATCATTTCAGAACAGAATGACACTTGTTATAACATGGTTATGATCTACTTTAAGAACAAAACCATCTTAATTAATTTGTAGTTTTACACCAAAAAAGTGTTTTCCTTCTGATGATTCAATTAAAACTCATTTCTTTCGCAGTCTACTCTCTTAACTTCCCAGAAATGTATATATTAACCAAAATTATAACTTTTGGAAGTTATTATATAGCTATGGAAGGGAAGCATGTTTCCCCACTTTACCAAACCACACATCCCTTTGCGGATGAATTAATAAACATAGCAAAATTCGTAATCTATAGGAGTACGTAATTGTTGTAGAACAAAAATGTGAATGATTACAAGACCAGCACCATCACCAAAAATCATATATCTGCGTACCCCAATTTTCAGCTAATCCACCCCCTCTCAATTTTGACGTAGGCCCCCTCCCTATCCAAACTAATTTGTAGGTGTACCAAAGGTCTCACAATCACATATTCGTCTATCTAGTGAGTTGCTGAGAGCACATGGCAATTTGATTCACAGCTACGGTACTCTTCGCACCCGTCGGCTCGGATCTCTGTGAAGGCTGCCATGAGGCTCGGCACCACGTTGGTGAGTGCAAGCCTTAACCCAGCCGAGCACGGCTGCTTCCTACTCACTTCAGTGGCATGAGCATTGTCGACAATATTTCCCTGCAGGCACGCGTTGCATGTCTCGAGCACAAACCTTCCCCGATGGCGGAAGTGTTCCTTAATGAATTCCTCAAATCCCCGAGGTGGCCGACGTAAAAGGTGTAGCATGGTCCGGAGGGTGAGCAGGTAAGCATTCTCGCTGTAGGGCAGCGCATTGCGGCGGCCCTCCGGTTTGTCGACCATTGTCTCATAGCCAGTCTCATTGTAGTATGGTTTGTCATTGAGGACAAGGCCCTGGATGGAGACAACGACTTGGAGGAGGCTTGACGCCGTCGAGGACCAGACCTCGGTGCCCTCGCCACCGAATGTGTTTAGCAGGCTGAGGCACACTGTACCGGACTCGTAGAGGTTTGGATTGAGGCGTAGGCCGAAGGAGTGGTAATACACTTGCGGTGGGGCATCTGGGTACGAAGGAGGTAGCTGCAGATCAAAGAAGAAGAGGCCATCATGGTACGGTGTCCCGCTCGCACCCACCATCACCACCCGGAGCAGATCCATGCGGTCCTCGAACGCTCGCACGTAGATGGTTTCTACAATTAAATAAGTGGCTATTCATTTGTATCCATGCATATGGACCTTGTATTTTGAGCTACACTCACATACCTGGTAAGTCGTTCTCCAGAATTTTCCATTCCTTTTGCACTGCTTTAGCCCAACTCTTCGCACGACTAGCGCCCTGCATTTCCTTGAAAAAAAGAGAGCGTTGATTAAAGTTCTACATTTACCAAAATACGTTTTGTAATGACTTGTAACATGTTGTGTGGTCATTTACTAATTTTAAGTCAGGGAGTTTAGTTTTGCACTAAAAAATGAATGCCGTAAAATGCATTCCAGCGTTAGACAAACCATATTGTGCATGTAAACCTTCTTTACTCTAAACTTAATAGTTACGTACGTTCTTCATCATTTTCTAACATATATAATTACCTGGTCCGTAGTGTCAAGGTAGTGGTGATCCAGAGGGCTGATCTGCAGTACATCGAAGCGTGGAAAGCAGAACGATTCATCGGAGCAACAGGTACCATGGCTGGTCACATATACAGCAGCATCGTTGGTCTCCACTGCAGCACCACCGATACTATCATCGTTTGCGGGCGCGGGTAACTCTGAGCTTGGCAACGACGACGACGATGACCGCCAGTTCATCAAGTATCCTTTACCTCGAGCCACCACGTCGCTGGTCAATTGGAGCAAAGACCGGAATGAAAAACCTAAAAGTCTTGTCCTTGACATTGCCGGGCCAACGCTTTCGACATCATTATCTAGATTCTGAAGATCAATGTCCTAAGATCAGATAACGCATATAGCCACATCAGTTGAGGTGAAAATCTATAAAAATCATTGTCGGAAGAAATTCCTACAGTTTCGGGTCAAAACACATATAGCCACATCAATTAAGGTGAATCCCTCCATATAATCATATATCATAGTATAAATAGTACTTAATTTGGTGGCTATCAGGAGAAACCAAAATAGTCCCCAAGTGGATAATGTTTGCAAAGATAGATATATACCGTGTTGGCAGCAACCGGTTCTTCGGGTGCGTCATCGATGCCATCGTCCTCTACCCAGTCGCCCATTTCAAGCCATAGCTCCATGTAGTTCTCATCTTTGACGACAACGATCTCATGGGGCGATACCTGCAGCTCGCCCAAACAAATCAACTACTAATGAGTTTACTAGAGAATGTAACATAGTTGTATATCTAAAAAGGTACTAGAAACTACCCACGTACCGTTGACATGCTACCATCACCCCACTTGACTTGGACGTGCCCATTAGGAAGTTCAACTACCCGCCCCACCCATGAAAGATCAGCGGGAACGGCATTTTTCTTCTTGTTTCCCTGTAACAAGGGTGCACTTTCACCGTCATCTGTTGATACTGATGGTAGGATACGAATGACAATATCACCATAGTAAGCAGAGTGGTTAGAGTCCAATCTTAGGTCATAAGAACTGACGGTATCATCGCACTCGACCTCCCTAGCCTCATCAGGATGCCCTGGCGTCTTGAACCATGATACGCAAACTGTCTGGTGCTCATATTGCATGCTCTTGACGATGCCCACACGCTCCGTTGGTCCAGTTCCAGATGCGGCAATGTCGTTGTTGACACTAGTAGTTGGCACATCAGCAGTAGCGTCAACGGCAGCATTATCAGGAAGAACGTTGGCCACAACATGCTGCCCGGGGAAGAACTCTTGCTCATTCCAGATCCCAAAGGGGACGATTGTCGCTGAAGGTCTGCCTTGTTGCCGTGTGCCGTCTTGCCACAACACGTCTACGGTGGTGCACGTGTTGGCGACGAGCATGGGAAACTCCACCTCCACATGTCTCATGACTTGTGACCGTTGCGCCCGTCTATGGCCCTCAAAGACAAACTTCCTTAGCTGCTTCCGATAAAACCTCGCATCTTTCTGCTTCGTGGGAGGTACCACCTGAGAGGTTGATGCTTCACACTCTTCTTGATTGTCCTCTGAGCATGCATTATATTCCTCCTCCTTCTCCTCATCCTCATCCTCATCCTCCTCCTCCTCCTCCTCCTCATCATCATCATCATGTTGATCAGGAGAGCAAGCTGCACCCCCTTCGTTGGAACTAGTTTCAAGAAAAAAACAGCGGTCAGCAAGCCCCCAGCAGCAATCGTACGAGGCGCAGAAGAATGTTAGATCGTCTGGGTTCTGGTAGGCCGGAGGAGCGGATGCCTCCAGTAGCTCCTTATCGGTGCCATAATGCATTGATGCAACCCAGTAGACAAGTACACCAGACGTCTCCAGCTTCATGATGGTTCCTAGGTCTCGTTGAGGATGCCAATAGCCATTAAGCCACCGCGCCGCCTTGAAGATTGAACAAGCGTCCGGCCCACCGACGGACAGCCCCTGGTGGAATATACTGTTCATTTGGCAGCGACGCCTGGTGTGGCGGTTCTCACACACCGCCACCAGGTTCTTGGACTCAGCATCACTGACCCTGCAGACCGCTCCGTCATCGAACAACACATCGATGTCTATTGACACCTCCACGACGCGGCCGAGCCACGGCCCGGACACGACAAAGTCGCCAAGGTTGAGGCTCCTGATGCGCCGCAGGCTACATGGGGACACTCCCCTGATGACCTTGATCGGCAGGCCTTTGTTGTCGAGCTTGGCCAGGTTGAGCATGGTGTTGACGCCGGTGATGACGCCGGTTTGGCCGCCCATGTCGGAGGCCGATCCGACCAACTGTCCGGGGTACAGGTGGCTCCTGTCGACCACCTTGATGTCGCCGATGTTCTTGTACACAACACTGTCATCGATGCGCAGGAGCTCGAACTTGTCGACGGGGAGATAGTGGTTGTCCACCTCGCCGTCCGGGAGAACGAGGCCACGGTCGATGAGCATGGGGCCGGAACTCACGAGGTCGAGAAAGTAAAGATTGGGAGATTCCGCCGCGGGGACGACGTCCATCGTAACCGACATTTCCGGCGAGAGCACGTACGGATCGGTGGCCTTATGCCGATTGCTTTCCAATCTCGTCCGGCGGATCGGTGGTGCTAGGCATATATGCTATATACCACGTACGGATTGTATTAGAATTCCTATACTACTCGGACAGATACCACGGCCTGCTTAATTAATTGGGTCTGTCTAGGGCACATCTAGATGTGACATAATTATGTCACATCTAACATGATGTCCACTAGATTTGCGATCTGTTTTTTTTGTCCCAACTTTTTTATTGTTCCTCGTTGCTACGTTATTTGTGGGAGATTAGATATGACATTCTTAGAAAACATCTAGATGTAAATTAGACAAACTGTAATTAATTCTAAAAGATCGATCGCACACGACGGAAACTGTATATATAGAAAAAAAATGCTCTTGAGTTCTAGCCTTATACGGATGAGGTTTTTGTTCCTTCTACAATAGCAATACATTTTCTTTTCTTTTTCGAAGTTGATAGATCAAAAATTCCCACCGCCTCATGCGACATGCAGCGCCGTCTCATGGCAAGGTAGATGGAGAGAGGGAAGTACACTCTTTCGGGAGATGCAGAACCCATCTTAATAGTTTCTTCCCCTGACCTTAGACGGCTAGAACAAACTCTCTCCTCCAGACTTCACCGACGAGTCTGTGGATACGCCTCCACACGTCTGCCGCTTCAGTGGTTGGTGGCAGGGAGGGGAATCCCGGTGCCTCTACTCCGATTAGTAGCTTATATAGATCAGGGCTTTTAAGTCCTTATAGGCACAATGCTCGGGCAGATGGTGACGCTTCTTTTTTGTGTTTGTCTTGCTCCGATACTCCTCAAGTTCGTTAGTCTGGGCGTAGCTAATGGACCTCCCTCCCCCCAATCTCTCTCTCTCTCTCTCTCACACACACACACACACAGAGTCAAGGCACTAGGACAGCCAACAAGTAGAGAGGAAGCGAATCCATGGTCTCGGCCAAAAGTTGATTTTCAAGTGTATAAAAATAGTTAGTAGACAATAGCCATATGAGATGCGCTACATAATTATGATTAATCTGATTTAGTCCCTAGCTCTGAGCTTGATCATGTGCTTAATGTTTAGATTTATGGATGCCTTTATGTTTGGTTTATGGAAGCAAATTTCTCTTCGGATGCTTGTGTACTCTTGCCCAGATTAGATTGGCAGCCAATAGAGGGAGTGGTGTGCGTTAGTTGGATTCAATCTTGCAAGTAAACTGCCGCATCGACAGAAAGTGGAAAATGCTTGTAGTGTATTGTTGCCGCTAAGGATAAATATTTATAGGAGGAATAAAATGGGTCCTACATATGACAGTTGTCATCATGCTTGAATCCTTGTGTTTACACTTAATTTTGGATGGTGCACAGAGAATCTTGACCTACAAACAGACTATTAGCCATAATATCTAGAGGGTATCCCTCAGTCTACGGAAATCGTAGGTACTGCCTATATAAAATCAACACATCTAATATGTTCGGCATGAGCATGAAATATGTCATTGTGAAATTTTTCACATGATTATGTTACTCACCACATTTTTATGTATCTTTTTTTGCGAATAAATTCTTGCATTACTCAGAGTTTAAATGTTACAATCTCGTTCTACAAGTTTCATGACCTCATCTGATCCAGAGCATAGCCAAACCATAGTCTGGCGTTACACCCTACCAAAATTAGCCAAGACATGACTAACATTATTACAGCTTCGACAAGCATGAGGAATGCAAGAACTCATTTCTCCCATACTACCAATTATCCCTCTAATGATGATAGCATACTTGGACTTGTTCCTATGTCCTTCTTTGATCATCCTGACAGCCGCCATAGAGTCTACCAACTTTTATACGCACTTTTCTTTTCAGTTATGTTTTACTCAAAAAATACAAAAATAAAATCTAGCACAATTATCTTTTAATTATCGTGTGCAACTAGAAAGACTAGTAAGGTTTGTCAGTACTGTTAGGGACATATGTGATGTTTTTTTGTGTTGCAGAAATTAGCCCTATGGCGGAACACCGTTACCTCCACTGATTAATGCCTTTGTTTTCCACCAAGGAAAATGTGTTGCTTGATCCAAACTCATGTTCTTGGGAGCCCAACTCATTGTTAGGCTATACCCTAGCAATCAACAAGAGACATCGAATTTCTGATATTGTTGTCGGGGAACTTGCATAAAAGACACTACAATCCCGTCAACTTGACAGCGGTCAGTGGGTCGTGACCGGCTGGGGTTGGGTGGGAGCAGGGAGGGCACAAGTCGTGTGACGAGGATGGGCATAAGTGAAGTGAGGGAGATAGAGAGAAGTGGGGATGGAAGGGGGGGGGGGGTGGGGCCAGGCTGGACTGGGCTATCACGGCAACGTGATAGACAGTCCAGACCCTCCCCCCAATGGGTTAGGTTTGGGCGATCTCAGATACTTCGAACTTTTGGGCCTGGTTTTGGGGAGCCTGTTTAGTGGTGATTGTGTTGTCCGGTCATGTCGAGACTGCCCGTACAAAGCATGTAAGTGCAAATGGGTTAGGGCAGTCCTCAAACCTCCCTCGCTAAATAGTGACAAAACAAATGTGTCCCAACGGGCTGCCCTAAACTTGCCCCATGTCTCCAGACTCCCCACAGTTAATCAAACTACTTTGAGTGCTGTGAGAAACCATATTTGTGTGCTTTTGAAATGTTTAAGAGGTTAGTTGCCAAAGCTAAAATATTTTTTTTGCAAAAAGATTCAAATCTACTAAAAACAGAGGTTTTTTGAATGGCCCCTCTTACATGCTCTTTTCACATGAGAGGTAAGAATATATAATAGGTCTGAGCCGTTGATTTCAATAAGTAGTGGGTCTAAGTAACTCTTACCTTCTTACCTACATGTGAAAAAAGAAGCTAAGGACCATGTTAAAATTTCTCATTAAAAAACGTTCACCGGTAGTACAGAGCAACTCAAACATAATAAAAACATTGAGACCCCTAGACCACTGAACGACTATGACAACCGCCAGAACATGTCGCCGCTGGCCTACCAGAGCTGACTTGACCTTGTCGATGACAACCGGGTTGTATTCATGCACATGCCCCTAGGGACCAATGCTCTGGAGCCGTTGCCGTCGGTGTTGAGCCCTTAAATAAATATGAAGTACCTGACAGCAAATCTAGCCATCATGCATCACGATGAGACGCCCTAACCACGTTGTCTGAAGAATACGACAAGAATCAATGTCAGAGCTCTGTCGACTATGTTCATACGGACGAACTAAAGGAGGATTGAAGTTTAGAAGAGAAACTCGAAAAAGAAGTGTGGCCGTCCGTCCAAGCGTCGCACCTGCAAGGACGAGAAAAGCCTAACCTAAACTAGTTTGTAAGATGGATATTATTGGCACGTGATAAGTATATTTTTCGTCCTCGAACTCTGGCGATAGTATAGAAATCGTCCCTCAACTCTAAAACCAGTAAACTCGGTCCCTCAACTATTTAAACTGGGTACGTTTTGTCCCTCGCGGCACTTTAAGTGGTTTTGATATGACGTGGACCCGGGTTTGACCAAAACTGCCACGTGACCTGGTTTTGACCGCCATGTCACTTAAGTGACCCAGACTCTCTCTCTCTCTCTCTCTCTCTCTCTCTCTCTCTCTCTCTCTCTCTCCCCCTGCATTCTCTCGATCCCCTCTCACCCATGAACCCTAAACCTAGCAGCGGCAACGGCGACTCACTCATGGGCTGCGGTGGCGGTGTCCGGTAGTGAGGTGGCACTTCGTTAGCGGGGCGGCGGGGCCTATGAGGTGCGGCGATTGTTGGTTGGCTGAGCATGGGAGCGGCGGTAGCGGCGATTTAGGTGGCGGCGGCTTTGACCCACGACAAGGAGCTTGATTGTCGGAGGTAATTTGTGCCTGTACTCTTTGCAATCTGACATTCAGGAGTAAGGGCATGTCTCACATTTTGTTTATCTCTTGTATGAACATAGGCCAGTCACTTTTCATTAGATTTCATTTTGAAGGCCAGTTTTTGAATAATGGGAAAACACTTGAATATAGTGGGGGAAAAGAGGCCATATCATATGTTTATCGGAAGAACTTCTGTTTTTTTGATCTGATTCAGAGTTTTCGTATGCACTGCCAAACAAAGGATGACAAGATGTTTCATTGGTTATATCCTAGAAAAGAGATGGTTTGTGGTCTGAAAATGGTTGCTTTGGACACTGATTGCAAGCAGATTAGAGACTGTGCTACTGTTGGAAGTATAGCTGAAATATATGTGGAGCTATATCCAAATTCTGAAAACGACGAACACGACAGGGATCCAGGCAGAGATGCTGAGCTTCTGATGAGTCCGAATGCTAGTAGTGAATCAGAGGGAGCTGCAGATCGTTTTGTTGCATTGGCTACTTGTCCACCTACGAACAATGATTGTGTTGCAATTAGTAACTCAAAAGAGCCTGAAGAGGAAAATTCAGAGGCGGCAAATGAAAATTCAGAGGATGGAAACAAAAATTCAGAGGCTGGAAATGAAAATTCAGAGGAAGATGAAGATGAGGATAGCAGCGAGAGTGATTACTGCCCTGGTGATGACATCATTTTCGATGAAGATGAATAGGCTGTCAAGATCAACAAGAAATACAAGGAGTATAAGGAAAAAATGAAGGCTGGACTACTAGAGCACCTTGATGATGCTATGCTGGATGGTGGGCCTGCAATAGGGTGATCAAATAATGTGGGGAGGAAAATGATGGAAATGGTACTGCATAGGAAAGCTCTGATTTGTATGATTCTTTCGATGAGATTGGCAGTGATGGTGAAGTAAATGCATTCAAGTCTAGATATAGAAGGTTTAAGGACAAAGCGGATGTACCAGAGTTTACTCTTGGTATGAAGTTTGATGGCAAGCAAGAATTTAGGCAAGCAATTATCAGATATGGTCTGCATCACAAGAAGCTTATCAGATTTCCAAAAAATGATTGAACGACATGTCCTTGGGTATGTCTTTTGAGTAACACCACTAGATCATGTAGTTGGCAGATCAACTCTTTCCATGACGTTCATTTGTGCCCGAAAAGGAAGGACAATAAGTTAGTTAACTCAACTAGAATTGCTGCCAAGTAGGACAAGCTAATTAGATCTAATCCAATGTGGAAGATTTCAAGCTTGAAACAACACATTCAAGAAGATATGTTTGCCAATGTGACTACTGCTCAGGTGAAGAGAGCTAAGAAGATTGTGATGAAAAGGTGGGTGGATGCAAGGAAAGGTCAATATAGCAGAATATTTGACTATCAGTTGGAACTATTAAGGAGTAACCCAGTTAGCACAATAGTGGTTAAATTGGAACCAAATCAAGTGAAGCCTATCTTCCAAAGGATATATATCTGCTTAGAGGCATGCAAAAAAGGATTCACGGCTGGCTGTAGGAAGGTTATTGGACTTGATGGGTGCTTTTTCAAGGGAGCAACCAATGGAGAGCTTTTATGTGTCGTGATATGGGGTGGCCCGATCTTCTCAGTAAGCTGGTGGTGGTATGATGATGATGATGATAGATAATTGGGTGTCGCCGATGATCTCTCCTCGCTAGATCCCTGATGCCAATGCAACAGCTCTCTACCCTTCGGATATTCACGACTTCACACACTTGCGCAACGTAGCCGTCAACCACGAAACGGTATAATTGCAATTCACTAGTTCCCAATGGAACAACAGATTACACTCAACTTGTAGTTCAAATCTCCAAATCGATACGAATTGGAGATGAAATTTCAGATGAATGCTTAATAACAAGTTCAACAAAACTAGGGTTTAATTTTAACGCGGTCTAACCCTAATTGTGGGTGCCCCAAGAGTACTTATAGAGGTGGGGGCGTCCACCACTCAAACCAAACCCGAACCCAACTTGGGTTCAGCCCAAACCGACTCAGTTCGACTCAAACTGATACAAACTGACCCAATGGTTGGGTGCCGCCAACTAGGCGTGTAGGGATGTCCTCATCATCTCCCCCCTTCAAAAGGCGCCGACCTCGATGCTCCAAGGTCTTCTCCATCATACAGCGACAATGTTGGAGAACGTAGCAATAATTCAAAATTTTCCTACGAATCACCAAGATCAATCTAGGAGATTCTAGCAACGAGAGAGAGGGAGTGCATCTTCATACCCTTGAAGATCGCTAAGTGGAAGCGTTACAAGAATGCGGTTGGTGGAGTCATACACGCAACGATTCAGATCGCGGTCGATTCCGATCTAAGCGCCGAACGGACGGCGCCTCCGCGTTCAACACACGTACAGCCCGGGGACGTCTCCTCCTTCTTGATCCAGCAAGGGGAGAGGAGAAGTTGAGGGAGAACTCCGACAACACGACGACGTGGTGATGGTGGAGCTCGTGGTTCTCCAGCAAGGCTTCGCCAAGCACTATGGAGGAGGAGGAGGTGTTGGAGGAGGGAGAGGGCTGCGCCAGGGAAGAGGTCCGGCTGCCCTCTCTCTCCCTCACTATATATAGGGGGAAGGGAGGAGGGGGAGGCGCCCTAGGGTTCCCTAGGGGAGGGGCGGCGGCCATAGGGGAAACCCTAGATGGGTTTGGGCGCCCCCACCCCCTAGGAAACTTGCCCCCCAAGCCGGGAGGGGCGGCTGCCCTAGGGGTGGCGCCCCCACCTCTCCTGGTTACGTGAGATGCGGTGGGGGGGCGCTCAGCCCCTTAGTGGGCTGATGTGCCCTCTCCCCTTGGCCCATAAGGCCCCCCCAACGCTTGTCGGGGCCTCCGAAACCCCTTTCGGGCATGCTGGTCATCACCTGGTACCCCCGGAACAATTCCGGACTCCAATACCCTTCGTCCAATATACCGATCTTCACCTCCGGACCATTCCGGAGCTCCTCATCATGTCCGGGATCTCATCCGGGACTCCGAACAACCTTCGGTAACCACATACTACTTCCCATAACAACTCTAGCGTCACCGAACCTTAAGTGTGTAGACCCTACGGGTTCGGGAACCATGCAGACATGACCGAGACATTCTCCGGTCAATAACCAACAGCGGGATCTGGATACCCATGTTGGCTCCCACATGTTCCACGATGATCTCATCGGATGAACCGCGATGTCAAGGATTGAAGCAATCCCGTATGCAATTCCCTTTGTCAATCGGTATGTTACTTGCCCGAGATTCGATCGTCGGTATCCCAATACCTCTTTCAATCTCTTTACCGGCAAGTCACTTTACTCGTTCCATAATGCATGATCCCGTGACTAACTACTTAGTCACATTGAGCTCATTATGATGATGCATTACCGAGTGGGCCCAGCGATACCTCTCCGTCATACGGAGTGACAAATCACAGTCTCGATTCGTGCCAACCCAACAGACACTTTCGGAGATACCTGTAGTGCACCTTTATAGACACCCAGTTACGTTCTGACGTTTGGTACACCCAAAGCATTCCTACGGTATCCGGGAGTTGCACAATCTCATGGTCTAAGGAAATGATACTTGACATTAGAAAAGCTCTTAGCAAACGAACTATTCGATCTTGTGCTATGCTTAGGATTGGGTCTTGTCCATCACATCATTCTCCTAATGATGTGATCCCTTTATCAATGACATCCAATGTCCATGGTCAGGAAACCATGACCATCTGTTGATCAACGAGCTAGTCAACTAGAGGCTCACTAGGGACATGTTGTGGTCTATGTATTCACACATGTATTACGATTTCCAGTTAATACAATTATAGCATGAACAATAGACAATTATCATGAACAAGGAAATATAATAATAAACATTTTATTATTGCCTCTAGGGCATATTTCCAACAGTCTCCCACTTGCACTAGAGTCAATAATCTAGTTCACATCATTATGTGATTGTATTGAATCCAACACACATGGTGTTTGATCATATCTCGCTTGTGAGAGAGGTTTATTAGTCAACGGGTCTGAACCTTTCAGATCCGTGTGTGCTTTACAAATATCTATGTCATCTTGTAGATGCAGCTACCAGGCGCTACTTGGAGCTATTCCAAATAACTGCTATACTATACGAATCCGGTTTACTACTCGGAGTCATCTGGGTTAGTGTCAAAGTTTGCATCGACGTAACCCTTTACGACGAACTCTTTTACCACCTCCATAATCGAGAAAATTCCTTAGTCCACTAGTTACTAAGGTTAAGTTTGACCGCTGTCGTGTGATCCATTCCTGGATCACTCTTGTACCCCTTGACTGACTCATGGCAAGGCACACTTCAGGTGCGGTACTCAGCATAGCATACTTTAGAGCCTACGTCTAAAGCGTAGGGGACGACCTTCGTCCTTTCTCTCTCTTCTGCCGTGGTCAGGTCTTGAATCTTACTCAATACTCACACCTTATAACACAGCCAAGAACTCCTTCTTTGCTGATTTATTTTGAACTCCTTCAAAATCTTGTCACGGTATGTGTTCATTTGAAAGTACTATTAAGCGTTGTTGATCTATCCTTATAGATCTTGATGCTCAATGTTCAAGTAGCTTAATCCAGGGTTTCCATTGAAAAAACACTTTTCAAATAACCCTTTATGATTTCCAGAAATTCTACATCATTTCCGATCAACAATATGTCAACAACATATACTCATCAGAAATGCTATAGTGCTCCCACTCACTTCTTTGGAAATACAAGTTTCTCATAAACTTTGTATAAATAAAAAATCCTTGATCATCTCATCAAAGCGTATATTCCAACTCCGAGATGCTTACTCCAGTCCTTAGAAGGATTGCTGGAGCTTTGCATACTTGTTAGCATCTTTTAGGATTGTCAAAACCTTCTGGTTGTATCAGATACAACCTTTCCTCAAGAAAATCGTCGAGGAAACTATACTTTGACATCCTATCTGCAAGATTTCATAAATAATGCAGTAGCTGCTAATATAATTCTAACAGACTCTTAGCATCGCTACGAGTGAGAAAGTATCATCGTAGTCAACTCCTTGAACTTGTCGGAAAACATCTCAGCGACAAGTCGAGCTTTGTTAATGGTGACACTTACCATCATTGTCTGTCTTCCCTTTTAAAATCCATCTGTACCCAACAGCCTTATGACCATCAAGTAGTTCTTCCAAAGTCTACACTTTGTTTTATACATGGATCTTCTCTCGGATTTTATGGCCTCGAGCCATTTGTCGGAATCAGGGCCCACCATCGCTTCTCCATAGCTCGTAGGTTCATTGTTGTCTAGCAACATGACCTCCAAGATAGGATTACCGTACCACTCTGAAGCAGTACGCGTCCTTGTCGTCCTATGAGGTTCGGCAGTGACTTGATCCGAGGCTTCATGATCACTATTATCAGCTTCCACTTCAATTGGTGTAGGTGCCACAGGAACAACTTCCTGTGTCCTGCTACACACTAGTTGTAGTGACGGTTCAATAACCATATCAAGTCTCCACCATCCTCCCTCTCAATTCTTTCGAGAGAAACTTTTCCTCGGGAAAGGACCCGTTACTAGAAACAATAACTTTTTCTTCCGGATCTGAAATAGGAGGTATACCCAACTGTTTTGGGTGTCCTATGAAGATGTATTTATCCGCTTTGGGTTCGAGCTTATCAAGATCAAACTTTTTTTCACATAAGCGTTGCAGCCCCAAACTTTCAAGAAACGGCAGCCTAGGTTTCTCTAAACCATAGTTCATACACTGTCATCTCAACGGAATTACGTGGTGCCCTATTTGAAGTGAATGCGGTTGTCCCTAATGCCTAACACATAAACGATAGTGGTAATTCGATAAGAGACATCATGGTATGCCCCATATCCAATAGGGTGCATCTATGATGTTCGGACACACCATCACACTATGGTGTTCCAGGCGGTATTAGTTGTGAAACAATTTCCACAATGTCTTAATTGTATACCAAACTCATAACTCAGATATTCATCTCTATGATCATATCATAGACATTTTATCCTCTTGTCACGATGATCTTCAACTTCACTCTGAAATTACTTGAACCTTTCAATAATTCAGACTTGTGTTTCATCAAGTAAATATACTCAGCATCTACTCAAATCATCTGTGAAGTAAGAACATAACGACATCCACTGCGTGCCTCAGCACTCATTGGATTGCACACATCAAAATGTATTACTTCCAACAAGTTGCTTTCTTGTTCCATTTCACTGAAAACAAGGCCTTTCAGTCATCTTGCCCATGTGGTATGATTTGCATGACTCAAGTGATTCAAAATCAAGTGAGTCCAAACGATCCATCTGCATGGAGTTTCTTCATGCGTATATACCAATAGACATGGTTCGCATGTTTCAATCTTTTCAAAAACGAGTGAGTCCAAAGATCCATCAACATGGAGCTTCTTCATGCGTTTTATACCAATATGACTCAAATGGCAGTGCCACAAGTACGTGGTATTATCATTACTATCTTATATCTTTTGGCATGAACATGTGTATCACTACGATCGAGATTCGATAAACCATTCACTTTAGGTGCAAGACCATTGAAGGTATTATTCAAATAAACAGAGTAACCATTATTCTCCTTAAATGAATAACCAGACATGCGATAGACATAATCCAATCATGTCTATGCTCAACGCAAACACCAAATAACAATTATTTAGGTTTAACACCAATCTCGATGGTAGAGGGAGTATGCGATGCTTGATCACATCAATCTTGGAAACACTTCCAACACATATCATCATCTCACCTTTAGCTAGTCTCCGTTTATTCCGTAGCCTTTTATTTCGAGTTACTAACACTTAGCAACTGAACCGGTATCTATTACCATGGTGCTACTAGGAGTACTAGTAAAGTACACATCAATATAATGTATATCCAATATACTTCTGTCGACCTTGCCAGCCTTCTCATCTACCAAGTATCTAGGGTAGTTCTGCTTCAGTGACAGTTCCCCTCATTACAGAAGCACTTAGTCTCGAGTTTGGTTTCAACCTTGGGTTTCTTCACTAGAGCAGCAACTGATTTGCCATATCATGAAGTATCCCTTCTTGCCCTTTCCCTTCTTGAAACTACTGGTTTCACTAACCATCAACAATTGATGCTCCTTCTTGATTTCCACTTTCGCGGTGTCAAACATCGCGAATATTTCAAGGATCATCATATCTATCCCTGATATGTTATAGTTCATCACGAAGCTCTAGTAGCTTGGTGGCAATGACTTTGGAGAAACATCACCTATCTCATCTGGAAGATTAACTCCCACTCGATTCAAGTGATTGTTGTACCCAGACAATCTAAGTACAAGCTCAACGATTGAGCTTTTCTCCCTTAGTTTGTAGGCTAAGAAACTCGTCAGAGGTCTCATACCTCTTGACGTGGGCACTAGCCTGAAATCCCAATTTCAGCCCTTGGAACATCCCATATGTTTCCGCGACGTTTCAAAAATGTCTTCGTCGCTACAATTCTAAACCGTTTAACATTACTGAACTATCATGTAGTCATCAAAACATGTATGTCAGATGTTCGCAACATCCACAGACGACGTTCGAGGTTCAGCACACCGAGCGGTGCATTAAGGACATAAGCCTTCTGCGAAGCAATGAGGACAATCCTCAGTTTACGGACCCATTCCGCATAATTGCTACTATCAACTTTCAACTAAATTTTTTCTAGGAACATATCTAAAACAGTAGAACGAAAGCGCAAGCTATGACATAATTTGCAAAGTCCTTTTGACTATGTTCATGATAACTAAGTTCATCTAATGAACTCCCACTCAGATAGACATCCCTCTAGTCATCTTAAGTGATACATGATCCAAGTCAACTAGGCCGTGTCCGATCATCACGTGAGATGGACTAGTCATCATCGGTGAACATCTTCATGTTGATCGTATCTAATATAAGACTCATGCTCGACCTTTCGGTCTCTTATGTTCCGAGGCCATGTCTATACATGCTAGGCTCGTCAAGTCAACCTAAGTGTTTCACGTGTGTAAATCTGGCTTACACCCGTTGTATGTGAACGTTAGAATCTATCACACCCGATCATCACGTGGTGCTTCGAAACAACGATCTTTCGCAACGGTGCACAGTTAGGGGGAACACTTTCTTGAAATTATTATGAGGGATCATCTTATTTACTACCGTCGTTCTAAGCAAATAAGATGCATAAACATGATAAACATCACATGCAAGAAAATAGTGACATGATATGGCCAATATCATTTTGCTCCTTTTGATCTCCATCTTCGGGGCTCCATGATCATCATCGTCACCGGCATGACACCATGATCTCCATCATCATGATCTCCATCATCGTGTCTCCATGAAGTTGTCTCGCCAATTTATTACTTCTACTACTATGGCTAACGGTTTAGCAATGAAGTAAAGTAATTACATGGCGTTATTCAGTGACACGCAGGTCATACAATAAATTAAGACAACTCATATGGCTCCTGCCGGTTGTCATACTCATCGACATGCAAGTCGTGATTCCTATTACAAGAACATGATCAATCTCATACATCACATATCATTCATCACATTCTTTTGGCCATATCACATCACATAGCATACCCTGCAAAAACAAGTTAGATGTCCTCTAATTGTTGTTTGCATGTTTTACGTGGCTGCTATGGGTTTCTAGCAAGAAAGTTTCTTACCTACGCAAAAGCCACAACGTGATATGCCAATTGCTATTTACCCTTCATAAGGACCCTTTTCATCGAATTTGATCCGACTAAAGTGGGAGAGACCGGCACCCGCTAGCCACCTTATGCAACAAGTGCATGTCAGTCGGTGGAACCTGTCTCACGTAAGTGTACGTGTAAGGTCGGTTCGGGCCGCTTCATCCCACAATACCGTCGTAACAAGATAGGACTAGTAACGGTAAGCATATTGAACAAAATCAACGTCCACAACAACTTGTGTTCTACTCGTGCATAGAATCTACGCAATAGACCTAGCTCATGATGCCACTGTTGGAGAACGTAGAAATAATTCAAAATTTTCCTACGAATCACCAAGATCAATCTAGGAGATTCTAGCAACGAGAGAGATGGAGTGCATCTTCATACCCTTGAAGATCGCTAAGCGGAAGCGTTACAAGAATGCGGTTGGTGGAGTCGTACACGCAACGATTCAGATCGCGGTCGATTCTGATCTAAGCGCCGAACGGACGGCGCTTCCGCGTTCAACACACGTACAGCCCGGGGACGTCTCCTCCTTCTTGATCCAGCAAGGGGAGAGGAGAAGTTGAGGGAGAACTCCGACATCACGACGGCGTGGTGATGGTGGAGCTCGTGGTTCTCCAGCAGGGCTTCGCCAAGCACTATGGTGGAGGAGGAGGTGTTGGAGGAGGGAGAGGGCTGCGCCAGGGAAGAGGTCCGGCTGCCCTCTCTCTCCCTCACTATATATAGGGGGAAGGGAGGAGGGGGAGGCGCCCTAGGGTTCCCTAGGGGAGGGGCGGCGGCCACAGGGGAAACCCTAGATGGGTTTGGGCGCCCCACCCCTAGGAAACTTGCCCCCTAGCCGGAGGGGCGGCTGCCCTAGGGGTGGCGCCCCACCTCTCCTGGTTACGTGAGATGGGGTGGAGGGCGCCAGCCCCTTAGTGGGCTGATGTGCCCTCTCCCTTGGCCCATAAGGGCCCCTAACGCTGCCGGGCCTCCAAACCCCTTTCGGACACGCTGGTCATCACCGTACCCCGGAACAATTCTGGACTCCAATACCCTTCGTGCAATATACCGATCTTCACCTCCGGACCATTCCGGAGCTCCTCGTCATGTCCGGTATCTCATCCTGGACTCTGAACAACCTTCGGTAACCACATACTATTTCCCATAACAACTCTAGCGTCACTAAACCTTAAGTGTGTAGACCCTACGGGTTCGGGAACCATGCAAACATGACCGAGACGTTCTCCGGTCAATAACCAACAGCGGGATCTGGATACCCATGTTGGCTCCCACATGTTCCACGATGATCTCATCGGATGAACAACGATGTCAAGGATTGAAGCAATCCCGTATGCAATTCCGTTTGTCAATCGGTATGTTACTTGCCCGAGATTCGATCGTCGGTATCCCAATACCTCTTTCAATCTCGTTACCGGCAAGTCACTTTACTTGTTCCATAATGCATGATCCCGTGACTAACTACTTAGTCACATTGAGCTCATTATGATGATGCATTACCGAGTGGGCCGAGAGATACCTCTCTGTCATACGGAGTGATAAATCCCAGTCTCGATTCGTGCCAACCCAACAGACACTTTCGGAGATACCTGTAGTGCACCTTTATAGCCACCCGATTCGTTGTGACGTTTGGTACACCCAAAGCATTCCTACGGTATCCGGGAGTTGCACAATCTCATGGTCTAAGGAAATGATACTTGACATTAGAAAAGCTCTTAGCAAACGAACTATACGATCTTGTGCTATGCTTAGGATTGGGTCTTGTCCATCACATCATTCTCTTAATGATGTGATCCCGTTATCAATGACATCCAATGTCCATGGTCAGGAAACCATGACCATTTGTTGATCAACGAGCTAGTCAACTAGAGGCTCACTAGGAACATGTTGTGGTCTATGTATTCACACATGTATTACGATTTCCAGTTAATACAATTGTAGCATGAACAATAGACAATTATCATGAACAAGGAAATATAATAATAACCATTTTATTATTGCCTCTAGGGCATATTTCCAACAGACAAATCAACAACGTTTAAGCTGTTGCTAATGCCACCGAACTCAGCAATAGGAATATCAATCGAGTAGGCATTGTCATTTATCTTGGCTAACACCTTGTAAGGACCAGCACCATGCGGCCACAACTTGGAACTCCGCAACTGTGGGAACCTATCCTTGCGCAGATGCACCCAAACCATATCTCCATGCTGAAACAAAACTTGCTTTCTTGATTGGTTGCTTGCAGCAGCAATGTTCTTGGCTTTCTTCTCAATAGCCTCTCGTGTCTTCTCATGAATATTCTTCACATAATCTGCTTGTTTTGATGCCTCCATATTTACTCTCTCATGCAATGGAAGAGGCAGCAAATCTAGTGGTGTGATAGGTTTGAAGCCATACACCACCTCAAAAGGAGAAAGCTGGGTAGTAGTGTGCACCGCTCTGTTATATGCAAACTCAACATGTGGCAAACACTCGTCCCACTCACGTAGATGTTTCTTGATGATAGCTCGCAGCACTTGTGACAATGTTCGATTCACCACCTCTGTTTGACCATCCGTTTGGGGATGACATGTAGTACTGAACAGCAACTTCGTTCCTAGCTTTCCCCATAGGGTCTTCCAGAAGTAGCTCATAAACTTCACATCCATGTCAGAAACAATAGTCTTTGGCACTCCATGCAAGCGTATGATGTCCCTGAAAAATAGGTTAGCAATATGCGACACATCGTTGCTTTTGTGGCATGCAATAAAATGTGCCATCTTAGATAATCTATCCACTACCACAAATATAGAATCATGACCTTGTTTAGTGCGTGGCAAACCTAACACAAAATCCATACTTATATCTTCCCATGGTGTGGTAGGTGTAGGTAGTGGTGTATACAAACCGTGAGGCTTCAGTTTTGACATGGACTTGTTACATGTAGTGCAGCGCCTAACAAACCTGTCCACGTCGCGCTTCATCTTGGGCCAATAAAAGTGATCAGCTAGCATGAGCAACGTCTTCTCACGCCCAAAGTGACCCATCAATCCTCCTGCATGTGATTACTGCAACAATAGCAAACGCACCGACGATTCTGGAACACATAGTTTGTTAGCACGAAACAAAAATCTATCATGTATGTGGTACTTGTCCCATGCGTTTTGAAGCATACACAAACGATATGGTTCAGCAAAATCATGATCAGTTGCATACAAATCACACAAACTCTCTAAACCAGGAATTTTAACATCGAGATGTGCCAATAACATGTTATTCCTAGATAGAGCATCAACAACAACATTATATTTCCCTTTCTTATGCTTAATTATGTAGGGAAACGACTCAATGAACTCAACCCACTTAGCTAGGCGCCTATGCAAGTTAGATTGAGCTTTCAGATATTTTAAAGCTTCATGATCAGAATGTATGACGAATTCCTTTGGCCACAAATAATGTTGCCAAACCTCAAGAACTCTAACAAGCGCATACAATTCTTTGTCATAAACAGGATAATTCAGTCTAGCACCAGAAAGTTTCTCGCTGAAATAAGCAATAGGTCTACCTTCTTGCATCAGCACACCACCAATTCCTATACCACTAGCATCACATTCAACTTCAAATTGCTTCAAAAAATCAGGTAGCGCAAGTAATGGTGCAGAAGTTAGTAAACGTTTCAGCTCATCAAATGCATGATCTTGTGTAGCGCCCCAAATAAAAGGCACTCCTTTCTTAGTTAATTCATTCAATGGTGCAGCAATAGTACTAAAGTCTTTCACAAAACGCTGATAGAAACCAGCAAGACCGTGAAAACTTCGTACTTGACTAACATTGATGGGAGTAGGCCAGGACTGAATTGCTTCAATTTTAGATGAATCTACTTATACCCCATGCTTAGATACAACATATCCCAGAAATATGACCTTATCGTTTGCAAATGTGCACTTCTCAAGATTAGCATATAATTTAGCATCACACAACACTTGCAAAACTTGTCTAATATGATCACAATGTTCAGATTCATTGCGGCTGTAAACAAGTATGTCATCAAAATATACAACCACGAAACGGCCAATAAACTCTCGCAAAACATGATTCATTAATCTCATGAATGTACTAGGTGCATTAGTACGACCAAAAGGCATAACTAGCCACTCATATAAACCAAATTTAGTTTTGAAAGCAGTTTTCCATTCATCCCCTTCTTTCATCCTAATTTGATGATAACCACTACGCAAATCAATTTTAGAGAAAACAGCAGCACCACTCAATTCATCTAGCATATCCTCCAAGTGTGGAATAGGATGACGATATCGAATAGTGATGTTGTTAATAGCTCTACAATCTACGCACATGCGCCATGTACCATCTTTCATAGGCACCAAAATAACAGGAACAACACAAGGACTAAGAGAAAGACGAATATACCCTTTGTCTAGTAGTGCTTGCACTTGCTTCTGTATTTCCTTCGTCTCTTCGGGGTTGGTCCTGTATGGCGCTCGGTTGGGGAGGGTAGCACCTGGTATGAGATCAATTTGGTGCTCAACTCCACGCAATGGTGGCAGCCCCGCTAGTACCTCCTCTGGAAACACCATATTCCTGCAAAACAGTAGGCACACCACGAGAAATAGGTTGTATATCATTAGAAACTAAAACCTCGCCTTTGTACATAAGCACAAGAGGCATGGCTGTAGGATCCTCTCGAAATTCTCGCATGTCTTCTTTGGTGGCTAATATAAGCAAACTAGACTCTCTTGCACTTTTCGTTATAGTGTCACCCACGGCTATTACATTGTTCTCTCGTGCAGGTGGCTGTTCGATATTCACTTCTGTTTTTTGACGAGACTCATTGATGTCTACTACGCAACCTTCTTCTTGTAGACGTTGTTGGGCCCCCAAGTGCAGAGGTTTGTAGGACAGTGGTATTTCCCTCAAGTGGATACCTAAGGTTTATCAATCCGTGGGAGGCATAGGATGAAGATGGTCTTTCTCAAGCAACCCTGCAACCAAATAACAAAGAGTCTCTTGTGTCCCCGACACACCATACAATGGTAAATTGTATAGGTGCACTAGTTCGGCGAAGAGATGACGATACAAGTGCAATATGGATAGAAGATATAGGTTTTTGTAATCTGAAATTATAAAAACAGCAAGGTAACTAATGATAAAAGTGAGCGTAAACGGTATTGCAATGCATTGAAACAAGGCCTAGGGTTCATACTTTCACTAGTGCAAGTTCTCTCAACAATAATAACATAATTGGATCATATAACTATCCCTCAACATGCAACAAAGAGTCACTCCAAAGTCACTAATAGCGGAGAACAAACGAAGAGATTATTGTAGGGTACGAAACCACCTCAAAGTTATCCTTTCTGATCGATCTATTCAAGAGTTCGTAATATAATAATACCTTAAGATACAAATCAACCAAAACCCTAATGTCACCTAGATAATCCAATGTCACCTCAAGTATCCGTGGGTATGATTATACGATATGCATCACACTATCTCAGATTCATCTATTCAACCAACACAAAGAACTTCAAAGAGTGCCCCAAAGTTTCTACCGGAGAGTCAAGACGAAAACGTGTGCCAACCCCTATGCATAGGTTCATGGGCGGAACCCGCAAGTTGATCACCGAAACATACATCAAGTGGATCAATATAATAACCCATTGTCACCACGGTTATCCCACGCAAGACATACATCAAGTGTTCTCAAATCCTTAAAAACTCAATCCGGTAAGATAACTTCAAAGGGAAAACTCAATCCATTACAACAGAGTAGAGGGGGAGAAACATCATAAGATCCAACTATAATAGCAAATCTCGCGATACATCAAGATCGTATCACCTCAAGAACATGAGAGAGAGATCAAACACATAGCTACTGGTACATAACCTCAGCCCCGAGGGTGAACTACTCCCTCCTCGTCATGGAGATCGCCGGGATGATGACGATGGCCACCGATGATGGATTCCCCCTCCGGCAGTGTGCCGGAACAGGATCTCGATTGGTTTTTGGTGGCTACAGAGGCTTGCAGCGGCAGAACTCCCGATCTATTCTATTCCCTGATGGTTTTAGGGTATATTGGTATATATAGGAGGAAGAAATACGTCAGGGGAGCCACGAGGGGCCCACGAGGGTGGAGGGCGCGCCCAGGGGGTGGGCGCGCCCCCCTGCCTCGTGCCTTCCTCGTTGCTTCCCTTACGTACACCCCAAGTCTTCTGGATTGCTTCCGTTCCAAAAATAACTCTCCCAAAGGTTTCATTCCGTTTGGACTCCGTTTGATATTTGATATTCCTTTTCTGCGAAACACTGAAATAAGGGAAAAAAATAGAAACTGGCATTGGGCTCTGGGTTAATAGGTTAGTCCCAAAAATAATATAAAAGTGTAAAATAAAGCCCATAAACATCCAAAACAGATAATATAATAGCATGGAACAATCAAAAATTATAGATACGTTGGAGACGTATCACTCATTCAAAATTTGCTGTGGTAACATAGGCTGTAAGTTGATTTTCTTGCCCTTGAACTCCAAGTGATAGGTATTGGCACGGCCATTCTGCTGCACATGGCGGTCATAGAGCCATGGCCGACCCACTAAAAGATGGCAAACTGTCATAGGCACCACACCAAATTCAGTGGAATCCTTGTATGGTCCTATCTCAAAATTTACGCGCACCATATGATTCACCTTCATCTCACTATTGTCACTCAACCATTGTATGTAATATGGATTTGGGTGAGGTAAATATTTCAGATTTAGCTTGGCACATAACTCCTTGCTTGCAAGATTGCGGCAGCTACCTCCATCAATGATCATCTTACAAGCTTTGTTGGGGCCAACTAGTGCTTTTGTTCGGAACAGATTGCAGCGTGGTGAATCAGCATGTGGCTGCACACTAAGAGCACGCAGCGAGACAACAATAGTAGGCGCTGGAGAAGCAAAGGCATCTATGCTGCCTTCACTTGTGAACCCATCATCATCGGAAGAATATGGGTCAGCGTCATCTCCAGTCTCGTATTCATTGTCATCGTTCACAATCATCACTTTTCTGTTTGGGCACTCTCTCCTGAAGTGTCCCTTCCCTCCACATGTATGACATAGTATATCGCGATTATGGGCTGTAGACATGTTGGAACCTGAGCTAGGGGCAGGTTTCTTTGATTGTGAAACAGTGGAGGCTGGTTTTGTTGCAGAAGAAGAGGGGCGGCTGGCAGCGCCCTCACCAGACGTGTAAGGGGGCGGCTGTGTTCTGTTGGAGAACTGTAGCGACCCAACCTCAGACGGTCAAGTCTCTTTGCTTCAGTGTCATCCCTGGATCGGTAATGCTGACACACACAGTACTCGAAGGATTTATAACAGAGTAGCAACCACACACTTATTACATCGAATGTCTCCAAAAGAGAACTTATTACAATAAATACGGCTTAAGGCCATCTAAATAAGATAACAGCGGAAGGCTTGGAAGATAAAGTGAGTCCATCAACTCCAACGACATAGCTGAGTGCATGACAAACGACCTAGCGCACCTTACTCTTCGTCTGAAAAGTCTGCAACATGATATGTTGCAGCCCGAAACGGGTCGCACATGGAATATGCTGGCAATATAACTCAGTAGATCAATAAACAGATAAATGCTAACACTACATGCATATATGGTTGGTGGAGGCTCTATGGTTATAATGTTTTTGCGAAAAGCCAATTTTTTCCTACAACAAAGGAATAGATTTAATTTAACTATCATGGTGGTTGAAACATCATTGAGAAGGTTCCTCCAACTCAATCCCAATTAAAGTAATCATTTACAACCCCACAAATTAATTTAGAGTGATGAGAACAAATCAATAATTCAAGTACTAGATACTCAAGATGTCCATAACCGGGGACACGGCTAACCATGATTAGTTTATACACTGTGCAGAGGTTTGCGGACTTTTCCCCACAAGACTCGATCTCCTCTGTTGGATTTCTCGCACTACATGGTGTTCGAGAAATGGATGACCGAGACAGAGTCTTTCAGAAACATTAACTCTTTACTCTGGGTGGACAGTTACACCTACTTTCCCCTACATCTGCTAGCCCACCACTAAAAGAGGTCATGCAACATACTCAACTATGCTAGAGCCCATAACAGCTTGTGGCTGCACACGGAAGTTTCTAGAATGAATAATCTTATGATCCCTTTGAGCCTGGGTGGCGGACCGTAGGATGATCACACGGGTACTCCGGGATATCCTAGGACAACACTGGATTCTCCAGGTGCCCGAACCAACAATCCACCCAGATGTGTATTCAAGTAGCCACCTTAGGTTAACCAATTAATTAACAATCTTACATCTGTCATGGATTCACTCACCCAAACCACGTCTACGATCATAGCATAGCAATATAAGCATCACGTAGAAGTAAATCCCAAGGGTTTGATAACATAGAGACAATAGGTTCTACCTCATCAACTACTTCCCAATACCCACATGTTAATCACATCCTAACAATGCAGTGTTTGAGGATTGTAACTAATGCATAAAAACTGGATAATAAAGGGGTATGATCAATGTGTTACTTGCCTTGCTGACGATCTGCAAATCCATGAGACTCGTAGTAGCACGCTTCGCACTCCGGGAATTCTATCACAAACAAAAACTCGCATACATAAGCACTCAACTAGAAGAACAGATAAAATTCAAATAAGAAGATCTAACCAGAAAGTTCAACTGAATAACTCCGGTTTGCAAAAGGAATCAAATCAAACGGAGCAACGAAACTCAAACTACGAAAGAAACAAGATCCGTTTACTAATCTGGACTAAAGTTAAATTTTACAGTACCAAAATCTTGTTCAAGTTGTTTAAACAGAAAGAGGGCTTCGAGACGAAGATCTAGGCGCTTGTTTCACCTGATTTAGATAAACGAGTGAAAAGATAAACTAAAACAAAGATCAGGGCAGAAATCACAATCGAAAATAATCACGGAAAAACCCTGGAAAATAAATCGAGGCGAACAGGATAACGAACGAACATTCACTGTCTGCGGCTAACTGACGAACATCGTTTGATAAAATGAACGAACATACGAACGTCGGTTAAATAACCAAACCGAGAAAACCGAACCGCATAAAATAAAATAAAAACGCATCTAGGGTTTCTAAAAAACCCCATAGGTTTTTACCTAAACCGAAAAAACCGGGCGTCGGATCCGGCGAGGCGAGGTGTCGGCGGGGCCACGGCGGGGTGCAGGCGGGCGACGCTGGCGGCGGCTACTGCATGCTGCTGCTGCGGGGAGGGGCGGGCGTGGCGGGGGTGAGGGCGGCGGGGCAGGTTATAAAGGGGGTGGGGGGGCGACTCGGCTTGGGGGGGGCAACCGGGCGGCGGTGGCATCCGGACTCGGCTCGGCACGCAGGCGGCAAGGAAGGCGGCGGTGGTGCCGGGCCAGCTGTGCCATTCCCGTCGATTAGCTCCACGAAGATATTTTTTTAAACAGATTTCACCGGAAAAAATCCTAGAAAATAAAATAAAAATCTAAAAATACCAAAACAAATTTTCACCATCTAAATAGAATATTTAGAATAAAGTGAAAATTTTCTTGGCCCTAAAATGAAATTTTGGAAAATGCATATTTTTCTAATTCAAATAAAATGGCAATAAAATCCAAATAAAATTATTTATTTGATTTTAATATTTTTCCTCCAATATTTCTTTTATTTTGGAGGAGTCATATTATCTCTTCTCGTTTATTTTTATATTGGAAATATTTTTGGAGAAAAAAATAAAACCAAAATGATCCTTGTTTCGATATTTGAGAAAATTCAAATATGAAAAACGTGAAATCCCCAACTCTCTCCGTGGGTCCTTGAGTTTCTTAGAATTTCTAGGATCAACCAAAAATGCAATAAAATATGATATGCAATGATGACCTATGTATAATATTCCAAATTGAAAATTTGGGATGTTACAAACCTACCCCCTTAAGATGAATCTCCTCCTCGAGATTCGGGTTGGCTAGAAAATAGGTGTGGGTGGTCTTTGCGTAGATCATCCTCTCGTTCCTAGGTTGCTTCATCGTTGGTATGGTGGCTCCACTGAACTTTGCAAAACTTGATAACTTTGCTGCGAGTGACTCGGCTGGCAAACTCGAGAATCTTGACAGGTTTCTCCTCATAGGTCAGACCACTGTCCAACTGAATTGCTTCCAGGGGCACTGTGTCTCTCAGAGGAATATCGGCCATCTCTGCATGGCACTTCTTCAACTGGGAAACATGAAACACATCATGAACTCCTGACAGTCCTTCGGGTAACTCCAACTTGTAGGCAACCTCTCCCATACATTTCAAAACTCGGTATGGTCCTAGAAATCTCGGGGCTAGCTTTCCCTTAACTCCAAAACGTTTAACTCTTAGCAAATATGCTCTGTCTCCGATTTCATAGACTACCTCCTTGCGTTTTGAGTCTGCATAGCTCTTCTGTCTAGACTGGGCCACCTTTAGCCTATCTCGAATCAGCTTAACCTTTTTCTTCTGACTCTTTAGTCAAATCCGGTCCAAACAACTGATGGTCTCCAACTTCATCCCACATCAACGGTGTTCTGCACCTTCGTCCGTACAAAGCTTCGAAAGGTGCCATCTTCAAACTGGCCTGGTAGCGATTGTTGTATGAGAACTCCGTGTAGGGCAAGTTATCATCCCAACTAGATCCATAATCTAGCGCACAAGCTCCCAACATCTCCTCCAGAATCTGATTGACTCTCTCGGTCTGTCCATCTGTCTATGGATGAAAGGCTGTACTAAACTCTAGCCGGGTACCCAAAGTCTGCTGCAGCTGGTGCCAAAACTTTGAAGTGAACTGTGTTCCTCTATCTGATACGATGGTCCTCGGAACTCCATGCAGACATACGATCCTGGTCATATATATCTTGGCCAACTTCGCACTTGTATAGGTGGTCTTCACTGGGATAAAGTGAGCCACATTAGTCAAACGATCAACTACTACCCAGATAGAATCATATCCCGATCGGGTCCTGG
Organism: Aegilops longissima; assembly: GCA_021605205.1. Classification (NCBI taxonomy): domain Eukaryota; kingdom Viridiplantae; phylum Streptophyta; class Magnoliopsida; order Poales; family Poaceae; genus Aegilops; species Aegilops longissima. Next base: position 9,562,708 of record CM038678.1, on the reverse strand, counting down.
GTAATCCGGTGATAAAATCCATGCCAAGCTTGACCCACTTCCAGTCGGGTATTGGCATAGGCTGCAGTAATCCTGCTGGCTTCTGATGTTCTGCCTTCACTCTATGACATACATCACATACGGCTACATACTCGGCAATATCCTTCTTCATTCCAGTCCACCAGAGACGCTCCTTCAAATCCAAATACATCTTTGTGTTTCCGGGGTGTATCGAGTATGGCGAGTCATGAGCTTCCCGTAGTATCAACTTCCTGATCTCGGCATTATTGGGCACATATACACGGTCCTCAAACCAGAGGGTGTCGTGCTCATCCTCACGAAAACCTTTGGCTTTTCCTTCACTCATCTTCTCCTTTATCTCCGCAATTTCTTTGTCAGCCTTCTGAGCTTCTCGAATCTTTCCCAATAATGTTGACTGAACCTCCAACGTTGCAACAAAACCTCTAGGGACTATCTCCAACGAAGCTCCTTGAGATCCTCGGCTAACTCCTTTGGAAATCCTCCGCTCACAAGCGTATTGGCATAACTCTTCCGGCTCAAAGCATCTGCTAAGACATTGGCCTTGCCTGAATGATAGTGCAACTTCATATCATAATCCTTTATGAGCTCCAACCATCTCCTCTGCCTGAGGTTCAGCTCCTTCTGCATGAAAATGTACTTCAAACTCTTATGATCCGTGTACACATCACAACGGTTTCCAGAAAATGTCTCCAGGTCTTGAGTGCATGCACTACAGCTGCTAACTCCAGATCATGCGTGGCATAATTCAACTCCTGTGGTCGAAGTTGACATGAGGCATATGAAACAACTCTTCCGTCTTGCATAAGTACTCCTCCAAATCCTAAATGAGATGCGTCGCAATACACTTGGAAATCCTTACGTATATCCGGCAGAATCAACACTGGGGCTGTAACCAAATGTTTCTTCAACTCCTAAAAACTTGCTTCACATTCTTCAGTCCAATGGAACTTGGTGTCCTTATTCAACAACGCCGTCATAGGCTTCGCAATCTTGGAAAAATTCTCAATGAATCTTCGATAGTATCCCGCGAATCCAAGAAAACTGCGGATCTCTCCAACTGAGGTGGGTGCCAACCACTCAGTGACTGACTGAACCTTGGTAGGATCCACTGCTATACCTTCTCCTGATATAACATGCCCAAGAAATCCAACTTCCTTCAACCAAAACTCACATTTGCTGAATTTGGCATACAACTGATGTTCTCTGAGCTTCTCGAGAACCAATCGTAAATGTTCTTTGTGTTCTTCTTCATTCTTCGAGTACACCAAAATATCATCAATGAACACCACGACAAACTTATCCAAGAACTCCATGAATGCCTTTTTCATCATGCTCATGAAATAGGCGGGGGCATTAGTCAATCCAAATGACATAACCGTATACTCATATAACACGTACCTCATGGTGAAAGCTGTTTTTGGTATATCCTTTTCTCGTATCTTTAGCTGGTGATATCCTGATCGCAGATCGATCTTAGAAAACACTTTAGCTCCTTGCAACTGGTCAAACAAATCATTGATCATCGGCAGCGGGTACTTGTTCTTGATTGTCACCTCATTCAAAGCACGATAATCAACAACCGTTCTTAACGATCCATCTTTCTTATCAACCAAGAGCACTGGGGCTCCCCATGGTGATGAATTTCGTCGAATGTAACCTTTCTCCAATAAGTCCTTAATTTGCTTCTTAATCTCTTACAGATCATTTGCGGGCATCTGGTACGGTCTCTTCGATATCGGTCCGGTGCCTGGTAACAGCTCTATCAAAAACTCGATGTCTCGATCTGGCGGCATGCCTGGTAGCTCCTCTGGAAATACATCTGGGTAATCCTTCACTACAGGCACTTCCTCCTGAACAACTCCTGAGAGAGAATTTATTTGAGTCCTCCTAGGCGCATGCCTGGATACATACTTGATCCTTTTTCCCTCCGGGGTGGTAAGTAAAATCGACTTACTGGCGTAATCGATGTTTCCCCCATACATCGATAGCCAATTCATTCCTAGTATCACATTCAATCCTTGTGACTCCACAATTATCAGGTCTGAGGGGAAAACATGGCTTCCAATGCTCAATGGCACCTGAAAACATCCTTGACTTGCCATATACTCCGCTCCTGGTGAGCTTACTAGCATAGGTGTCCTAAGAACTTTAGTGGGCAACTTATACTTATCCACAAATCCCCTTGATATGTATGAATGCGATGCACCAGTATCAAAAAGAACAATGGCAGTAAATGACTTAACCAAAAACTTACCGACAACTGCATCAGGCTGCTCTTCAACCTCCTCCACGTTCACGTGGTTCACTTGTCCCCTGTTGAAAGGGTTGGGCTTCTTCCCAGAGCTTCCATTGCCATTTCCGTTCTTCGCTTCAGGGCACTCAGTGGCATAGTGTCCAGTCTTCCCGCACTTGAAACAAGTAATGTGACTTAGGTCCTTCTTGGCGGGTGTGGCTGGATTAGAGCGGTTCTGGTTGCGGCTTGCTCCATTCCCGTTTCCATTCTTGGGGCCACTGTGGTTATGCGAACTTCCTCCATTGTGCGTATGGCCTCCATGGTTATGGGTAAATCCTCCTGAGTTCGGGGTAAAACGGGGCTTCTGTTGAGCTCCATAATTGTACTTTCCTTGTCCATACTTCCTCTTGCGGCTCTCTATCTGCTGCTGCTTCCCTTCAATCATAAGAGCCTTGTCTACCAGCTCCTGGTAGTTGTTAAATGTTGCCACCATCTGCATGCTCATCTCATCATTCAGCCCTTCCATAAACTTCTCCTGCTTCGCGGGATCTGTGGCCACATCATCTGGGGCATAGCGAGATAGCTTACTAAAGTCATCTACGTATTGAGCCACAATACGATTTCCCTGGCACAAGTTGCGAAACTCGCGCTTCTTCATGCTCATAGCTCCAGTTGAGACATGGGCTGTGCGGAATGCTTGCTGAAACTGATCCCAAGTGATATTGGCTATAGGGAAAGTGGTCGTGTAATTCTCCCACCATGAAGCTGCTGGTCCATCCAATTGATGTGCGGCAAAGCGCACCTTCTCAGCATCTGTGCGACCCGCGGTGGTCAATTCACTTCCAATCTTCCGTAGCCAGTTATCGGCAACTATTGGCTTGGTGCTACTGGAAAACACCGGCGGTTGCAACCTCAGAAAACGGGCTAAGTTGTCAACTGGAGGTGGCGGCGGCGGGTTGTTGTTGTTGTTTCCTTGGTTCCGAACTAATATCTGCATCAAGGCATTCTGCTGTTGGATCATTTGAGTGATCTCAAGTGGGAAGACAAATCCGGTGTCATGTCTCGAAGGCATCTGATGGGTTTAGAGGGGAGAGATAAGAATAGAAATGAGGTCTAGTGAGAAAGCACTACCCATATGCACATGAGACAAACACAATCATATCACACCAAATCAATTCAAGAAAGGGCATACAATCGGTCTGGAACTATCTTACAAAAGTGCTCGGACTACTACTATGTACATGGGGAAAACTACTAATCATATGGTGGTCATCTAGAAATATTGATCGGTGGAAGACTCCATGATATCTGCTCCAGCTTCGTCTTCATAATCATCATCACTACCATCAGGGTCGGAGTCTGTGTCGTCGATGATGATGTAGTCTTCAGAACGAATTTCCTTGGGTTCGTCGTCTCCTCCTCCTAGTGCGGGGTCTCCCATAAAAACTCCTAGCTTCCTTGTCAGGTCATCGTTCTTCTCCACAAGTATTGTGATTTCTTCCTCATATCTGTCGCGAGTAGACTTGAGTTCCTCTTCTAGCTCCATGTCCCTGGTCATCGCCTTCTTCAAATCTATCATGCTTGCGCACATCGGGTTCTCCTATCGACAAATGTGCTGGTTTAACTCCTGGATGAAAGCTGCAATGGACTGGTCTCTCCTGGTGTTGATCATCTCCCATTGCTCATCTCGGCGCCCACATATCTGGTAGATAGTGTCTTTGAGATCCTTGCTGTAGAATTCGCCGATGCGTCCCATGGCGATGTGGGCTGCCATGCTCTTTCCTAAACTCCAGGTTGGTGCATCAAAGGAAAATTCTATGCGCTCAGTAACTGGCGTGAATCTCCTTCCTGGAACTTGAACTTGAATCATCCAGCGCTCCTCTACTGGTAAAGTGGCGGTGTAAGTCCCGGTGAAGCTTGATATTCTGATGTTCAGGTACCTAGTGACTTCCTTCAAGTGTCGTCCAAAGGGTGTGTCTTCATCCGGTTGAGCAAACTTGTTCCTTGAGTCTGCCATCCTAAAGAGTATAAAATGGAGAGGAGTCAGAAATGAGTAGAGAAGAGTGACCTACGACTCATCTTAGTGGTTGTGTCCTACATTCAGCGTCAGCTCCGATACCATCTTGTAGCGACCAGACCTCAGACGGTCAAGTCTCTGTGCTTCAATGTCATCCCTGGATCGGTAATGCTGACACACACAGTACTCGAAGGATTTATAACAGAGTAGCAATCACACACTTATTACATCGAATGTCTCCAAAAGAGAACTTATTACAATAAATATGGCTTAAGGCCATCTAAATAAGATAACAACGGAAGGCTTTGAAGATAAAGTGAGTCCATCAACTCCAACGGCATAGCTGAGTGCATGACAAACGACCTAGCGCACCTTACTCTTCGTCTGAAAAGTCTGCAACATGATATGTTGCAGCCTGAAACGGGCCAGCACATGGAATATGCTAGCAATATAACATAGTAGAGCAATAAACAGATAAATGCTAACACTACATGCATATATGGTTGGTGGAGGCTCTATGGTCATAATGTTTTTGCGAAAAGCCATTTTTTCCCCACAACAAAGGAATAGATTTTAATTCAACTATCATGGTGGTTGAAACATCATTGAGAAGGTTCCTCCAACTCAATCCCAATTAAAGTAATCATTTAAAACCCCACAAATTAATTTAGAGTGATGAGATCAAATCAATAATTCAAGTACCAAATACTCAAGATGTCCATAACCGGGGACATGGCTAACCATGATTAGTTTATACACTATGCAGAGCTTTGCGCACTTTTCCCCACAAGACTCGATCTCCTCCGTGATTTCTCGCACTACATGGTGTTTGAGAAACGGATGACCGAGACACAGTCTTTCAGAAACATTAACTCTTTACTCTGGGTGGACAGTTACACCTACTTTCCCCTACATCTGCTAGCCCACCACTGAAAGAGGTCATGCAACATACTCAACTATGCTAGAGCCCATAATAGCTTGTGGTTGCATACGGAAGTTTCTAGGATGAATAATCTTATGATCACTTTGTGCCTGGGTGGCGGACCGTAGGATGATCAGACTGGTACTCCGGGATATCCTAGGACAACACTGGATTCTCCATGTGCCCAAACCAACAATCCACCCAGATGTGTATTCAAGTAGCCACCTTAGGTTAACCAATTAATTAGCAATCTCACATCTGTCATGGATTCAGTCACCCAAACCACGTCTACGAGCATAGCATAGCATAACAATATAAGCATCATGTAGAAGTAAATCCCAAGGGTTTGATAACATAGAGACAATAGGTTCTACCTCATCAACTACTTCCCAATACCCACATATTAATCACATCCTAACCATGCAATGTTTGAGGATTGTAACTAATGCATATAAACTGGGTAATAAAGGGGTATGATCAATGTGTTACTTGCCTTGCTGACGATCTGCAAATCCTAGAGACTCGTAGTAGCACGCTTCCCACTCCGGGAATTCTATCGCAGACAAACAATAGCATACATAAGCACTCAACTAGAAGCACGGATAAAACTCAAATAAGAAGATCTAACCAGAAAGTTCAACTGAAGAACTCCGGTTTGCAAAAAGAATCAAATCAAATGGAGCAACGAAACTCAAACTACGAAAGAAACAAGATCCATTTACTAATCTAGACTAAAGTCAAATTTTACAGTACCAAAATCTTGTTCAAGTTGGTTAAACAGAAAGAGGGCTTCGAGATGAAGGTCTAGGCGCTTGTTTCACCTGATTTGGATAAACGAGCGAAAAGATAAACTAAAACGAAGATCAGGGCAGAAATCTCGATCGAAAATAATCGCGGAAAAACCCTGGAAAATAAAACGAGACGAACAGGCTAACGGATGAACGTTCGCTGTCTGCGGCTAACTGGCAAACAGCGTTCGTTAAAACGAACGAATGGATGAACATCCGTTAAATAACCAAACCGAACAAAATAAAAAAACGCATCTAGGGTTTCTAAAAGACCCGATCGATTTTTACCTAAACCCCAAAAAATGGGCGTCAGATCCGGTGAACGGCGGCGGCGGCTCCGGCGGCTTGCGGTGGGGCGACGGCGGGGTGCGGGCGGGGCGACGTGGCCGGAGGTGAACATTTTCTTGGCCCTAAAATGAAATTTTGAAAATTGCATATTTTTCTAATTCAAATAAAATAGCAATAAAATCCAAATAAAATTATATGTTTGATTTTAATATTTTTCCTCCAAAATTTCTTTTATTTTGGAGAAGTCATATTATCTCCTCTCATTTATTTTTATATTGGAAATATTTTCGGAGAAAAAAAATAAAACCAAAATGATCCTTGTTTTGATATTTGAGAAAATTCAAATATGAAAAACGTGAAATCCCCAACTCTCTCCGTGGGTCCTTGAGTTTCTTAGAATTTCTAGGATCAACAAAAAATGCAATAAAATATGATATGCAATGATGACCTATGTATAACATTGCAAATTGAAAATTTGGGATATTACAAGAACCGCCCAGCTGTAGCATAACGGGCATTAATTGGAGCTTTTTCGGCCAACTGGGACTCAGCTTCTCTTGCATGATGTAGCAGCTCGTTCATTGTATTGTATTGGTGATGCCGAATAATACCCTTGATGTTATATTTCAACCCATGGAGAAAACGTTGCATAGACATCTCAACAGATTCTCTAACTCGTGCACGCTGCAGCAACATCTCCATCTCCATGTAATATGCATCAACTGGCATGGAACATTGCTTCAATTGTGTCAATTTATCATAAACTGTCCACAAGTAATTAGCGGGAACAAAACGAGCTCGCATGATCTCCTTCATATTGCGCCAAGTAAGAATAGGTAACTCATTGTCTTCCCGTCGTTCGCGCACAATGCTATCCCACCAACGTAAAGCATAACCATCAAATTCTGAGGAAGCAAGCTTGATCTTCCTATCTTCAGTGTAATCATGCAAACGCCATAGTTTCTCCATCTTGAGCTCCCATGTGAGGTACTCTTCTACATCAGTGGATCCTTCAAATCTGGGAATTGTGAACTTAGGCTTGCCCAAACCATCATCCTCCTGAAGTGGTACACGTCGAGCACCAAGTGGTGGCGGGCGAACAGGCCCATGAAAACCACGCCACGGCCGTTATTGCCCATCATGTTTTCATTGTCTCCATGGACACTATCATCATCGCCATGGCCCTCATGTTGGCGTTGCTCAATAGCTACGTGCAGCCCGTTGACTGAAGTTGTCAATTGTTGTATGCTTGTTTGGAGATCATTGACTTGTGTTTACATAGCATTGACTATAGTTTCAGTTGCATCCACTTTCATTTGTACAGCTTGAATATCAGCATCAATATTGTCAGTGGATCTATTGATAAGCCCTGTGAAATGATCAAGGACAGCTTCATATTCCTTCCATGTAACACACTCGTCACCATCCTTTTTAACTCACTGAAAACTGACAAGAAAAGGAAATCTTACCATTCCAAAGTGAATAGCAATGCACACTTACCAGGTCGGATAGAAGACTAGTGCGCGGATGTGATGAAGTGAATACCAGGGTATAAGAGCTACCACAAAACAGAGCAGGATTATATTTGGTGGAGCTGTAGGTATGGTACCCTATCTACACCGAAGACAAGTCCTAGTGCTGATCGTGTGATACAAACCCAAAGAAAGTCACGCAGTGGAGATAAATGGGGCAGTTGCAACTCTGAAAATGAGCGTAAATTTGATGTATGTGTCAGAGTAATGCTCGTGTTGCAATGCACAGGGAGAGACGCTAGCAAAAAGCTCAGGGTATACGGGCACAAGATTGCTCACTACTAGTGCAAATACCAAAATAATCTATTTTCAACACTGCAATAGATAGCAGCAACTTCTAGCCAATGTCTCTCTCTTTTCTTTCTTGCTCTTTTTTCTATTCACGCTTTTTATCTCTTTTTTTGCTCTTTTTTTATTCACTCTCTTGTTTTTTGTATGGTTGCTACAGTAAAACCAAAAAACCGTCGCACCGCGGAATTTTTTTTCTTGTCTCTTGTCTCTTGTATGGTTCCTCTTTTTATCTTGTCTCTTGTATGGTTGCTCTTGTCTCTTGTTTTTTGATTCACTCTCCTCTTCTCTTTTGGCCACAAACGTCGCACCGCGGAATTTTTTTTCAACAAGGCAGAAACAATTTGCATAAGAAAAACCCTAATTAGAGCAGCCCGACGAGTACAAGGAAAAGCTAGTCTCAATAGGTAAGTTCCTACACAAAAGGAGAAAGGCTTGGCTAAGGTTATCAAAAGGAAAGGCTACCTGACTCGGATTTGGGAAAATCCTAACCGACCTAAACTTGATTCAGACAAAAAGGAAACATGAAAGGAAACCGACTCAAAAACCCTACCTGAAACTAGACAGAACCAGCTCACACGCGGGGGCAGACAGTGTGATGTTGGGTGTCTGATGTTGGGCGTAAAGCAGCGGCAGGAGCTTGTCTCGGAAATAAATCAAAGCCGGCTAGAAAAAAAGGACAGTGTAGCCGACTCGGATTAGATCAAGATCACGACTATAACCAGGACTCCGATAACAAAACCTAAAACCCTAATGACTTTGAACAAGGACCCTAGACGCCTACTAGATGACTTGAACCAGAAGAAGAAAAGCAACGAGAAAAGAACAAACGACCAGCAACTAAAACTTGACTTCGATGCAATCTAGGCTATCGCAAAAACTAAGAACCCTAATATTTTTTGGCTTTTTCTGTATAGGAAGAAAAATAGCTAAACTATGGGCGAATTTGGTGGATGCTTACCGAGACAACACTGGAAATCTGACACCAAGATGATATTGGGTGGCCCGATCTTCTCAGTAAGCTGGTGGTGGTATGATGCTGATAGATAGATAACTGGGTGTCGCCGATGATCTCTCCTCGCTTTTTTTTGACAGAAAGACTGTAAGGGAACCCCTTACTCTCTCCTCGCTTGATCCCTGATGCCAATGCAACAGCTCTCTACCCTTCGGATATTCACGACTTCACACACTTGCGCAACGTAGCCGTCAACCATGAAACGGTATAATTGCAATTCACTAATTCCCAATGGAACAGCAGATTACACTCAACTTATAGTTTAAATCTCCAGATCGATACGAATTGGAGATGCAATTTCAGATGAATGCTTGATAGCAAGTTCGATGAAACTAGGGTTTAATTTTAATGTGGTCTAACCCTAATTGTGGGCGCCCCAAGAGTACTTATAGAGGTGGGAGCGACAACCACTCAAACCAAACCCAAACCCAACTTGGGTTCAGCCCAAACCGACTCAGTTCGACTCAAACTGATACAAACTGACCCAATGGTTGGGTGCAACCAACTAGGCGCGCAGGCCATATGTGTATGGTGCACAAGCACTTGGTGGTGCGCCATATGTGGCCTCCTGCGTGGTGTCCTCCTCCTCATGCTGGTCGCCGTCCTCCCTCTCCTCCCTTGCGTCCTTGTGCATGATCACCACGTCTTGCTCTAGCTTCATCAACTCCTCGTTCCCTCGTGCTATGCCTTCTTCTCACATGAACCTAAGTATGGAAACACACAAAGACTTAGGCAGTAAACAATTCTCATTAATGAAATAATCAGAATCTATTAGGAGCAAATTCACCTGTTGTTCTATTAGCTTTGCACGGGCTCTTGTAATAGGTCCAAATTCTGATTTCATCATTGGACTTCTTTGCAGCAATTGGTTGATCAACATCATGATGTGGAAATGGAAGAATAGTAGGGATGTCCTCATCATGCCGTAGGGAGGGATGCGAACAACCAGATGTACCCTTTGGCATGGGCAGTTGTTGAAAAAGAGAACAATGATAGTTGGGACTGGTTTTGTTCTTTGCTTTTCAGAGATGTGAATGTGTTAGATGGTGAAGGTTGCGTGATTATTTATATCAACAAAAGGTAATTATTGTATGTTGTATGTCATAACTTGCCTGCTTTTGCACTCTATTCCATGTCATAACTTTTCTATCACCATTATAGGGTATCATCACCGTTGTTTCAAACTGGGCACCGAGGGCTGAACATAGGAAATGTTCCATGCATATTTATGCCAAATGGAGGATGAAGTTCAAGAACAAGGAATGGAAGAAGCCATTCCGGGCTTGCGCAAAGGCTGCAAGTGTAAGCTTTTTCAACTATTACAGAGCCAAGCTTTGCTCAACTTACATTCCTTGGATCTAGAGCAATGTTAAAAACAGAACAACACTGAAAAAACACATCAGTACAACAAACAACATCACATTCCTCTTCTTTTGCACATGTAATTCAGTTGTCTTGTGCATTGGCAGCTCATCCTTCTGTTGGGAAATGTAGCATGCAATTTCAAAAAAAATTCCTACGCTCACGCAAGATCTATCTAGGAGATGCATAGCAACGAGAGGGGAGGGTGTGTCCACGTACCCTCGTAGACCGAAAGCGGTAGCGTTTGATAACGCGGTTGATGTAGTCGAACTTCTTCTAGATCCGACCGATCAAGCACCGAACGTACGTCACCTCCGAGTTCTGCACACGTTCAGCACGATGACGTCCCTCGTCCTCTTGATCCAGCAAATGTGTCGAGGAAGAAGATGAGTTCCGTCAGCACGAAGGCGTGGTGACGGTGATGGTGAAGTGATCCACGCAGAGCTTCGCCTAAGCACTGCAAAGATATGACCGGAGGCGTAAACTTTGGAGGGGGGGGGCGCACACGGTTAACGATTGTTGGTGTGTGTTCTAGGCGCCCCTCCTCACATATATATTGGTGGGAGGGGGAGGAGAGGCAGCTAGGGGCGCCCTAGGGTTGGCCTCCGCCCCCTAGGGTCCCCGCCTTGCCCTGCGCCCCCCTTTCCATGTATGCATGAAGGGGAAGGAAAGAGGGGGGTGAGGGAAGGAAGAGGGAATCCTAATCCACACTTTCCATTCCTTTACCCCTTTCCTTCTTCTCCTCCTATAGCATTATAGGGCGCACCAGCCCCTTGTGGGCTGGCGTGTTCCTTCACAAGGCCCATATGGCCCATAGGATTGCTGGGGGTACCTCAAACACCTTCCGGTGACCCGATACCTTCCGGAACACTTCCCGTGTCCGAATACCATTGTCCTATATATAAATATTTACCTCTAGACCATTTCGAGACTCCTCTTCATGTTCATGATCTCATCCGGGACTCCGAACAACATTCGGTCACCAAATCAGGAAACTCATATAATACTATATCGTCATCAAACGTTAAGCTTGCGGACCCTACGGGTTCAAGAACTATGCAGACATGACCGAGACACTTCTCCGGTCAATAACCAATAGCAGAACCCGGATGCTCAAATTAGCTCCTACATATTCTACAAAGATCATTATCGATCGAACCGTTATGACAACATACGTTATAACCTTTGTCTATCGGTATGTTACTTGCCCGAGATTCGATCATCGGTATCTACATACCTAGTTCAATCTCATTACCGGCAAGTCTCTTTACTCGTTCTGTAATACACCATCCTTGAACTAACTCATTAGCCACTTTGCTTGCAAGGCTTCTTATGATGTGCATTGCCGAGAGGACCCAGAGATACCTCTCCGATACTTGGAGTGACAAATCCTAACCTCGATCTATGCCAACCCAAAAAACACCTTCGGAGATACCTGTAGAGCATCTTTATAATCACCCAGTTACGTTGTGACGTTTGATAGCACACAAGGTATTCCTCTGGTATCCGGGAGTTGCATAATCTGATAGTCGAAGGAATATGTATTTGACACGAAGAAAGCAATAGCAATAAAACTGAACGATCAATATGCTAAGCTAACGGGTGGGTCTTGTCCATCACATCATTCTCCTAATGATGTGATCCTGTTCATCAAATGACAAAACATGTATATGGTTAGGAAACTTAACCATCTTTGATTAATGAGAAAGTCTAGTAGAGGCTTACTAGGGACACAGTGTTTTGTGTATGTATCCACCTACGTATTAAGTTTCCAGTTAATACAATTCTAGAATGAATAATAAACATTTATCAAGATATAAGGAAATATAAAATAACAACTTTATTATTGACTCTAGGGCATATTTGCTTCAGTCTCCCACTTGCACCAGAGTCAATAATCTAGTTCACATCGCCATGTGATTTAACACCAATAGTTCACATCTTTATGTGATTAACACCCAATGGGTTTACTAGAGTCAATAATCTAGTTCACATCGCTATGTGATTAACACCCAAAGAGTACTAAGGTGTGATCATGCTTTGCTTGTGAGAGAAGTTTAGTCAACGGGTCTGCCACATTAAGATTCATATGTATTTTGCAAATTTCTATGTCTACAATACTCTGCATGGAGCTACTCTAGCTAATTGCTCCCACTTTCAATACGTATCCAGATTGAGACTCAGATTCATCTGGATCGGTATAAAAGCTTGCATCGACGTAACTCTTTATCACCTCCATAACCGAGAAATATTTCCTTAGTTTTCTTTAGGTACCTAAGGATAATTTTGACCATTGTCCAGTGATCTACTCCTGGATCACTATTGTACCCCCTTAACAAACACATGGCAAGGCACACAACAGGTCTGGTACACAGCATGGCATACTTTATAGACCCTATGACTGAGGCATAGGGAATGACCTTCATTATCTCTCTATATTCTGCCGTGGTCGGGTTTTGAGTCTTACTCAACTTCACACCTTGTAATACAGGCAAGAACCATTTCTTTGACCGATCCATTTTGAACTTCTTCAATACTTTATTAAGGTATGTGCTTTGTGAAATTCCTATTAAGCGTCTCGATCTATCCCTATAGATCTTGATGCCCAATATGTAAGCAGCTTCACCGAGGTCTTTCATTGAAAAATTCTTATTCAAATATCCTTTTATGCTATCCAGAAATTCTATATCATTTCTGATCAACAATATGTAATCCACATATAATATCAGAAATGTTACAGAGCTCCCACTCGCTTTCTTGTAAATGCAGGCTTCACCGTAAGTCTGTATAAAACCATATGCTTTGATCATCTCATCAAAGCGTATATTCCAACTCCGAGATGCTTACACCAGTCCATAGATGGATCGCTGGAGTTTGCACACTTTGTTAGCACCTTTAGGATCGAAAAAACCTTTTGGTTGCATCATATACAACTCTTTTTTAATAAATCCATTAAGAAATGCAATTTTGATATCCATTTGCTAGATTTAATAAAATGCGGCAATTGATAACATGATTCGGACAAACTTAAGCATCGCTACGAGTGAGAAAATCTCATCGTAGTCAACACCTTGAACTTGTCGAAAACCTTTTGCGATAAGTCAAGCTTTGTAGATAGTAATACTACCATCAGTGTCCGTCTTCCTCTTGAAGATCCATTTATTCTCAATGGCTTGCCAATCATTGGGCAAGTCCACCAAAGTCCACACTTTGTTCTCATACATGGATCCTATCTCAGATTTCATGGCCTCAAGCCATCTATCGGAATCTGGGCTCATCATAGCTTCTCCATAGTCCGTAGGTTCGCCATGGTCTAATAACATGACTTCCAGGACATGATTACCATACCACTCTGGTGCGGAATGTGCTCTGTTCGACCTACGAGGTCCAGTAGTAACTTGATCCGAAGTTTCATGATCATCATCATTAGCTTCCTCTCTAGTTGGTGTAGGCATCACGGGAACGGATTTCACGGATGTGCTACTTTCCAATTCGAGAGAAGGTACAATTACCTCATCAAGTTCTACTTTCCTCCCACTCACTTCTTTCGAGAGAAACTCCTTCTCTAGGAAGTTTCCATTTTTGGCAACAAAGATCTTGCCTTCGGATCTGTGGTAGAAGGTGTACCCGGTTGTTTCCTTAGGGTATCCTATGAAGACGCAGTTCTCCGATTTGGTTTCGAGCTTATCAGGCTGAAGCCTTTTGACATAAGTTTCACAACCCCAAACTTTAAGGAACGACGGCTTAGGTTTCTTGCCAAACCACAGTTCATACGGTGTCGTCTGAACGGATTTAGACGGTGCCCCATTTAACGTGAATGCAGCTGTGTTTAATGCATAACCCCAAAACGATAGTGGTAAATCGGTAAGAGACATCATAGATCGCACCATATCTAATAAAGTGTGGTTACGATGTTCGGACACACCATTACGCTGTGGTGTTCCAGGTGGCGTGAGTTGTGAAACTATTCCACATTGTTTTAAATGAAGGCCAAACTCGTAACTCAAATATTCGCCTCCACGATCAGATCGTAGAAACTTTATTTTCTTGTTATGATGATTCTCCACTTCACTCTGAAATTCTTTAAACTTTTCAAATGTTTCAGACTTGTGTTTCATTAAGTAGATATACCCATATCTTCTTAAATCATCTGTGAAGGTCAGAAAATAATGATACCCACCGCGAGCTTCAACACTCATTGGACCACATACATCGGTATGTATTATTTTCAGTAAGTCATTAGCTCGCTTCATTCTTCCGGAGAATGGAGTTTTAGTCATCTTTCCCATGAGGCATGGTTCGCAAGTATCAAATGATTCAGAATCAAGTGATTCCAAAAGCCCATCTGCATGGAGTTTCTTCATGCGTTTTACACCAATATGACCTAAACAGCAGTGCCACAAATATGTTACACTATCATTATTAACATTGCATCTTTTGGCATCAATATTATGAATATGTGTATCACCACAATCGAGATTCAATAAACCATTTATATTGAGTGCATGACCATAGAAGGTTTTATTCACATAAACAGAAAACAATTATTCTTTGATTTAAATGAATAACCGTAGTGCAATAAACATGATCCAATCATATTCATGCTCAATGCAAACACCAAATAACATTTATTTTAGGTTCAATTCTAATCCTGAAGGTAAAGTGAGTGTATGATGGTGATCTTATCAACCTTGGAATCACTTCCAACACACATCGTCACTTTGCCCATAACTAGTATTTGTTCATTTTGCAACTCCTGTTTCGAGTTTACAAATCTTAGAAACTGAATCGGTATCAAATACCCAGGGGCTACTATGAACACTAGTAAAGTACACATCAATAACATGTATATCAAATATACCTTTGTTCACTTTGCCATCCTTCTTATCTGCCAAGGTTTTTTGGGGCAGTTCCGCTTCCAGTGACCATTTCCTTTGCAGTAGAAGCACTCAATTTCAGGTGTGGGTCTAGCTTTGGGCTTCTTCACGGGAGTGACAATTTGCTTGTCATTCTTCTTGAAGTGCCCTTTTATTTCCCTTGCCATTTTCTTGAAACTAGTGGTCTTGTTAACCATCGACACTTGATGCTATTTCTTGATTTCGACCTTCGCCGATTTCAGCATCGCGAAGAGCTTGGGAATCATTTTTTTCACCCCTTTCATATTATAGTTCATCATGAAGTTCTAGTAGCTTGGTGATAGTGACTAGAGAACTCTGTCAATCACTATCTTATCTGGAAGATTAACTCCCACTAGATTCAAGCGATTGTAGTACCCAGACATTCTGAGCACATGCTCACTGGTTGAGCTATTCTCCTCCATCTTGTAGGCAAAGTACTTGTCAGAGGTCTCATACCTCTCGACACGAGCATGAGTCTGAAATACCAATTTCAACTCTTAGAACATCTCATATGCTCTGTGGCGTTCAAAACGTTTTTGAAGTCCCGTTTCTAAGCCGTAAAGCATGGTGCACTAAAATATCAAGTAGTCATCATACCGAGCTTGTCAAATGTTCATAATGTCTGCATCTGCTCCTGCAATAGGTCTGTCACCTAGCGGTGCATAAAGGACATCACTCTTCTGTGCAGTAACGAGGATAAACCTCATATCACTGACCCAGTCCGCATCATTGCTACTATCATCTTTCAACTTTTCTCTAGAAAAATATCAAAAATATATATAGGAGCTATATCGTAATCTAAGTTCATGATAAATTAAGTTCAATTAATCAAATTACTTAAGAACTCCCACCTAGATAGACATCCCTCAAGTCATATAAATGATACGTGATCCAAATCAACTAAACCATGTCCGATCATCACGTGAGATGGAGTAGTCATCAATGATGAACATCTCTATGTTGATCATATCTACTATATGATTCACGTTCGACCTTTCGGTCTCCAGTGTTCCGAGGCCATGTCTGTACATGCGTTCCGAGGCCATGTCTGTATATGCCAGTCTCGTCAAGTTTAACCCGAGTATTCCGCATGTGCAAAACTGTCTTGCACCCATTGTATGTGAACATAGAGTCTATCACACCCGATCATCACATGGTGTCTCAAAACGACAAACTGTTGCAACGGTGCATACTCAGGGAGAACACTTATACTTGACATTTAGTTAGGGAGTCATCTTATAAAGCTACCATCATATTAAGCAAAATAAAATGCATAAAAGATAAACATCACATGTAATCAAAATATGTGATATGATATGGCCATCATCATCTTGTGCTTTTGATCTTCATCTCCAAAGCATCGTCATTATTTCAGATAAATTAATAGCAGATAAATGTAGAACAAAAAGCATGAAACTCATTTCTTTTGTAGTCTACTCTCTTAACTTCCCACAAAAATTTGACTTTTGGAAGTGATTATATAGCTATGGAAGGGAAGCATGTTTCCCCACTTTACCGTACCACACATCCCTTTGCGGATGAATTAATAAGCATAGCAAAATTCGTAACCTATAGGAGTCACATATCTGCGTACCCCACTTTTCAGCTTGACGTAGGCCCAGTCCCCATTCTAACTAATCTGTAGGTGTAGCAAAGGTTTCACCTTTACATACTCGTCTGCCTAGTGAGTTGCTGAGACTGAGGACATGGAAATTTGATTGACAACTACTGGTACTCTTTGCACCCCTCGGCTCGGATCTCTGTGAAGGCTGCCACGAGGCTTGGCACTACCTTGGTGAGTGCAAGCCTTAACCCAGCCGAGCACGGCTGCTTCCTACTCACTTCAGTAGCATGAGCATTGTCGACAATATTTCCCTGCAGCCACACGTTGCATGCCCTGAGCACAAACCTTCCCCGATGGCGGAAGTGTTCCTTAACGAATTCCTCAAATCCCCGAGGTGGCCGACGTAAAAGGTGTAGCATGGTCCGGAGGGTGAGCAGGTAAGCATTCTCACTATAGGGCAACGCATTGCGGCGGCCCTCCGGTTTGTCGACCATTGTCTCGTAGCCAGACTCATTGTAGTATGGTTTGTCATTGAGGACAAGGCCCTGGATGGAGACAACGACTTGGAGGAGGCTTGACTCCGTCGAGGACCAGACCTCGGTGCCCTCGCCACCGAATGTGTTTAGCAGGCTGAGGCACACTGTACCAGACTCGTAGAGATTTGGATTGAGGCGTAGGCCGAAGGAGTGGTAATACACTTGCGGTGGGGCATCCGGGTACGAAGGAGGTAGCTGCAGATCGAAGAAGAAGAGGCCGTCATGATACGGTGTCCCGCTTGCGCCCACCATCACCACCCGGAGCAGATCCATGCGGTCCTCGAACGCTCGCATGTAGATGGTTTCTGCAATTAAATAAGTGGCTATTCATTTGTACCCATGCATATGGACCGTGTATTTTGAGCTACACTCACATACCTGGTAAGTCGTTCTCCAGAATTTTCCATTCCTTTTGCACTGCTTTAGCCCAACTCTTCGCACGACTAGCGCCCTGCATTTCCTTGAAAAAAAAGAGCATTGATTTAAAGTTCTACTTCAGTAAAATACGTTTTGTAATGACTTGCAACATGTTGTGTGGTCATTTACTAATTTTAAGTCAGGGAGTTTAGTTTTGCACTAAAAAACAAATGCCATAAAATCGATTCCAGCGTGTAAACCTTCCTTACTCTAACCTTAATAATTACCTACGTTCCTCGTCATTTTCTAACATATATAATTACCTGGTCCGTAGTGTCAAGGTAGTGGTGATCCAGAGGGCTGATCTGCAGTACATCGAAACGTGGAAAGCACAACGATTCATCGGAGCAACAGGTAGCACCTGCAGCCTTGGGCCCACCGTCAAAACCGTGGCTGATCACACCTATAGCAGCATGGCTGGTCTCCACTGCAGCACCACCGATACTATCATCGTTTACCGGCGTGGGTAACTCTGAGCTTGGCAACGACGACGATGACAATGACCTCCAGTTCATCAAGTATCCTTTACCTCGAGCCACCATGTCGCTGGTCAATTGGAGCAAAGACCGGAATGACAAACCTAAAAGTCTTGTCCTTGACATTACCGGGCTGACGCTTTCGACATCGTTATCTAGATTCTGAAGATCAATGTCCTAAAATCAGATAACACATATAGCCACATCATTTGAGGTACAAAAATTAACTGTGGGAAGAAATTCCTACAGTTTCGGGTCAAAACACATATAGGCACATCAATTGAGGTGAATCCATCCATATAATCATATATCATGGTATAAATAGTACTTAATTTGGTGCCTACCAGGAGAAACCAAAATAATCCCCAAGTGGATAATGTTTACAAAGATAGATATATACCATGTTGGCAGCAACCGGTTCTTCGGGTGCGTCATCGATGCCATTGTCCTCTACCCAATCACCCATTTCAAGCCATAGCTCCATGTAGTGCTCATCTTTGATGACAACGATCTCATGAGGCGATACCTGCAGCTCGCCCAAACAAATCAACAACAACTAATGAGTTTAGTAGAGAATGTAACATAGTTGTAGATCTAAGAAAGGTACTAGAAACTACCCACGTACCATTGACATGCTACCATCACCCCACTTGACTTGGACGTGCCCATTAGGAAGTTCAACTACCCGCCCCACCCATGAAAGATCGGCGGGAACGGCATTTTTCTTCTTGTTTCCCTGTAACAAGGGTGCACTTTCACCGTCATCTGTTGATACTGATGGTACGATACGAATGACAATATCACCATAGTAAGCAGAGTGGTTAGAGTCCAATCTTAGGTCATAAGCACTGACGGTATCATCGCACTCGACCTCCATAGCCTCATCAGGATGCCCTGGCGTCTTGAACCATGATACACAAACCGTCTGGTCCTCGTGTTGCATGCTCTTGACAATGCCGACACGCTCTGCTGGTCCAGTTCCAGATGCGGCAATGTCGTTTTTGACACTAGTAGTTGTCACATCAGTAGTAGCGTCAACGGCAGCATTATCAGGAAGAACGTTGGCCACAACATGCTGTCCGGGGAAGAACTCTTGCTCATTCCAGATCCCAAAGGGGACGATGGTCGTTGAAGGTCTGCCTTGTTGCCGTGTGCCGTCTTGCCATACCACGTCTACTGTGGTGCGCGTGTTGGCGACGAGCATGGGAAACTCCACCTCCACATGTCTCATGACTTGTGACCGTTGCGCCCGTCTATGGCCCTCAAAGACAAGCTTCCTTAGCTGCTTCTGATAAAACCTCGCATCTTTCTGCTTCGTGGGAGGTAGCACCTGAGAGGTTGATGCTTCACACTCTTCTTGATTGTCCTCTGAGCATGCATTATATTCCTCCTCCTCACCCTCACCATCATCATCATCACCATCATCATCATTATCATCATCATCATCACCATCACCATCATCATCATCATCATTATCATCATCATGTTGATCAGGAGAGCAAGCTCCATCCCCTTCGTTGGAACAAGTTTCACGAAAAAAACAGCGGTCAGCAAGCCCCCAGCAGCAATTGTACGAGGCGCAGAAGAATGTTAGATCATCTGGGTTCTGGTAGGCCGGAGGAGCGGATGCCTCCAGTAGCTCCTTGTCGGTGCCACAATGCATTGATGCAACCCAGTAGATGAGGACGCCAGACGTCTCCAGCTTCATGATGGTTCCTAGGTCTCGCTCAGGATGCCAATAGCCATTAAGCCACCGCGCCGCCTTGAAGATTGAACAAGCGTCTGGCCCGCCGACGGACTGCCCCTGGTGGAGTATACTGTTCATTTGGTGGCGATGCCTGGTGTGCCTGTTCACACACACTCCCAGCAGGTTCTTGGACTCCGCATCGGTGACCCTGCAGACGGCTCCGTCATCGAACAACACATCGATGTCGATCGACACCTCCACGACGCGGCCGAGCCACGGCCCGGACACGACAAAGTCGCCAAGGTTGAGGCTCCTGATGCGGCGCAGGCTAGACGGGGACACTCCCCTGATGACCTTGATGGGCAGGCCTTTGTTGTCGAGCTTGGCCAGGTTGAGCATGGTGTTGACGCCGGTGACGACGCCGATTTGGCCGCCCATGTCGGAGGCCGACCCGACCACCTGTCCGGGGTACAGGTGGCTCCTGTCAACCACCGTGATGTCGCCGATGTTCTTATACACGACAGTGTCATCGATTCGTAAGAGCTGGAACGTGTCGACAGGGAGGTAGATGTTGTCCACCTCGCCGTCCGGGAGAACGAGGCCACGGTGGATGAGCTTCGGGCCGGAACTCACGAGGTCGAGCAAGTAAAGATTGGGAGATGCCGCCGCGGGGACGACGTCCATCGTAACCACGACTTTTCCGGCGAGAGCACGTACGTACGTACCAGAAGCTGGCGGCCTTATGCCGATTACTTTCCGAGCGGATCGGTGGTGCTACGCATATATGCTATATACCACGTACGGATTGTATTAGAATTCCTATACTACTCGGACAAGTACCACGGCCTGCTTAATTAATTCCAACAGATTGATCGCACACGACGGAAACTGTATATATAGAAAAAAAATGCTCCTGAGTTCTAGCCTTATACGGATGAGGTTTTTGTTCCTTCTTTTTCTTAAAAAGGAGGAGGACCCCGGCCTCTGTACCTGAACGATGCATGCAGCCATTTTATTAATAGTTCACACGAGACCTTACAAAGTCATCCAACTAATACTAAAGCCATCGTCTAGGCAACATCTGCCGCTACTCCTAACCAGTTGATGAAGGGGCGCCGATAGTCTGGGCCTAATACCAAACAGACCTCGCATCTAAACCTAACATCTAAGACCTGAGGTCCCAACTAGAACGCTTGCCGGGTATGGGGTAATGAGGATACAGACCTGGGGTAGGGTCATAGGCCTGACCTATATGTCCTACCCAAGGTCACTACCCAAGAAGGCAAGAAGGTCAAGAGACTCCGTGAGACCCTCGGTCAAAGGTGTCGAGTGCAATCCACCCGACACCATGTCACTCGGGAGTCTCCCTACCTACCGTCACTCGACTAACAAGAGAATCACTCGACCTCCCGAAGACCAGGAGTCACTCAGTGTACAACGGTCGCGCATTCACTCCGTAGTCTTTAAGGCCATTAATAGCACTTAAGGCTGGCGTTACCAGTAACGCCAGCACTTTCTGTACATTTAGTCCCTTGTAATGGAGGGCGGGAGAGGTGCTGGCGAACTCTATATAAGCCACCCTCCTCCTCTGGCACAAGGGTTCGCACCCCCTGTAATATCACTCACATAATCCAATCGACCGCCTCCGGGCACCGAGACGTAGGGTTGTTACTTCCACCGAGAAGGGCCTGAACTCGTAAACTCTGTGTGTACACCTTTGCCATAGCTGAGATCTTGCCTCTCCATACCTACCCCCCTTTCTACTGTCAGACTTAGAACCACGACAGTTGGCGCCCACCGTGGGGCCGGTGTCTTAGCGACTTATTGGTGAAGTTGCAAGTTTTTCCGATCATCATCATGGTTTCCGGCGGCGAGATGGTTGAGGGCCGCGAGATCCGTCTCGGCGCGCTCGTTTTCGTCACCGACGACTCGGCGTGGCTTCAGGAAGCTCCGCTCGATGTTGAGGCGCTCCCCGTCCGAGGGGCGACGCACTTTCGCGTGTGCGTTCGTGGCGTCCTTCTTTGGCAGCCGTCGACCCAGTATCAGTCGGCTCCGGTGACATCTTCCCTCCCCGCTGTTCGCCGCCGCAAGCGATCCGGTCGGTCGCGGCTTCAGCGGTGGGTGAAGCATGCGGTGGCTCGGCGTTCGGCCACTCATCAAGTCGCGGCAATTGAGCCCGACGAAACTCTCCACGGCCTGTTCGATCTGTCGACTGGCTCCGCGGAGACCGCATCCGAGTGTGATAGCAGCGATCCTGCGGCTGAAGTCCTGATGGTCGATGGTCCGCGTGGCCCACCTGGCTTTCGCCGCGAGGACGGCGAAGATGCTGCCGGCGATCCGTCACGGGTCCACGAGGAGTATCATCCCAAACCTCTCTCTTCGCAGTAGAGAGAGGATCTTCGTCGTCGCAACAAGGACGCACTTCACACGCCCATCGTTGGAGAAACTCCCGAGGCTCGGGCCTTGGAGGAGGCGCGCTTGGCTAATTTGGCTGAGCGCACTCGACTGGAGAACTTGCAACGCGCTCTCGACGAGCGAGCCCGGGAGCGAGTCCCTGAGTCCAGTCGACGGCAGCTTTTCCCGCCTCCACCTAAGGTATACCGTACTCCGATTCAAAACCTCACTGCTGCGGCCCGAATTGCAGAGTCGATTCAACCTTCCCAGTTAGAGGCTGGCCGAGGGTTGGAGCAGATCCGGGCCTTGCTCCGAGCAGCAGGAGAGCAGAATTCTGGGGTATCTCAGTCGTGGAATAGGATACGCAGCAGATCTGTGGTAGCGGATACAGTTCAGTCGGCCCATAGCCCAAGATCGCCCCCGCGGCGTGAAGGCCGTGGGAAGTACGATCGTCAGTTCGACCGCGACAATCGTCGTCGAGTGCCAACGCTTCCTCCGAGGAGTGCGTCGTACGTGCCTCGATAGAACGATGACAGACGCCATCACAGGGACAAGCGCAGAGCTCCAGTCGACCCAAGGGAGCCGGGCTTCGATGCGAGATCCATTCTCGTCCAAGGCCTGGTCGACCGGAATAGAGCGCACAGAGAAGACCTGGGCAGAGATCGTCCGAGTGGCAGCAGATTACATGTTTTGGGCCAAAGTGTTTTAGCAGAGCCATCAGGGCAGCAGTGATTCCCCCCAACTTCAGATTGGCAACAGGAGTCAGTAAGTTCACTGGAGAATCCAAGCCTGAAACTTGGCTTGAAGATTACCGAGTGGCTGTGCAAATTGGAGGCGGAAACGATGAGATTGCAATGAAGCATCTCCCTCTTATGTTGGAAGGGTCAGCCCGAGCGTGGTTGACTCAGTTGGCCCCGGACAGTATACACAGTTGGGAAGAGCTATCTCGGGTGTTCGTAAGAACCTTTGAGGGCACGTGCAAGCGGCCAGCAGGGCTTCCCGAGTTGCAGCATTGTGTGCAGAAGCCGAATGATACTTTGAGGGAATTCGTTCAGAGGTGGACCACTTTACATCACACCGTTGAGAATGTATCAGAGCATCAGGCAGTGTGCGCTTTCAAGGAAGGCGTCAAGTATCGAGAGTTGGTTCTGAAGTTCGGTCGGACTGGGGATATGACTCTGACCCGGATGATGGAGATAGCCACCCGGTATGCTAAGGAGAAGAAGAGGATCGACTCTATAGCGGGAAGAGTAAACCAGTCGGCCAAGAGGCCGGTGGAGGTGGTTCCAGTCGGGAAACAAAAGCGTAAAGCCGAGCCAGCGGCACCTGGTGAGATTGCAGCATTGGCTCAAGGAAAGCTTAAGGGAAAACATAAGGGGCCCTTGCCCCCCAAGAAGGTAAAGGATCAAGCCGGAAATGATGTGCTAGATTTGTCGTGTCACATCCACACGAAGAAAGATGAAGAAGGTAATCTGATTTACCCAAAGCATACCACTCGGCAATGTCGACTCTTGATCCAATAGTTCCGGGAGAAACAACCCAATGAGAAGGAGAAAGAGTCGGACAGAGATGAGGAAGAGGAAGAAGACGATGGTTACCCCAAGGTTAATTCCACTTTCATGATTTTTGCTGATGTTGAGAGAAAGAGTCGGTTGAAGCTTATCAACAGAGAGGTGAATATGGTTGCTCCGGCAACAACGACCACGTACCTGAAATGGTCCCAGACAGCCATCACATTCGACCAGTCAGACCATCCTGCTCGCGTAGTCACCCCTGGGAGGCAAGCGCTGGTGGTCGACCCGGTGGTCGGTGGCACTCGACTGACTAAAGTGCTGATGGATGGTGGTAGCGGTCTGAATATCATGTATGCTGAAACCTTGAAGGGGATGGGCATCCCGATGTCCAAGCTTAGCGAGAGCAATATGAGCTTTCACGGCGTTATCCCCGGAAAGAAAGCTGAATCACTCGGCCAGATCACTCTCGACGTGGTTTTCGGTGATTCCAAGCATTATCGTAAAGAAAAGTTGACATTTGAAGTCGTGGATTTCCAGAGTGCTTATCACGCCATCCTGGGGAGGCCGGCATACGCAGGTTTCATGGCTCGACCGTGCTATGTGTACCTCAAGCTGAAGATGCCTGGTCCCAAAGGTGTGATCATAGTCACTGGCAATCGGCAGAAAGCAGAAGAATGTTTCCAGAAAGGTTCCAAAATCGCCGATGCACAGATGGCGGTGGTTGAATTCCAGGAGTATCAGAAGAGTTCAGATCCGAGTGATTTGCTCGGAGCCAAGAAGCCTGCTACAGACTCTGCATTTCAGTCGACTGGTGAAACGAAACCGATTCATATTCACCCGACCGATCCCAATGCTGCCCCGACTCATATATCAACAACACTTGACAGCAAATAGGAAGAAGCGCTCATCCAGTTCCTCCGTGAGAACTGGGACATCTTCGCATGGAAGCCCTCTAACATGCCAGGTGTACCCAGAGAACTGGCTGAGCATCGTTTGCGTGTCGACTCCAAGGCAAAACCCGTCAAAGAGCACCTTCGGCGGTCCGCCAATCAGAAGAGAAAAGCAATCGGCGAAGAAGTGGCTCGGCTATTGGCAGCAGAGTTCATCCGTGATATCTACCACTCCAAGTGGCTTGCCAATGTCATCATGGTCCCCAAGAAGGACGATTCACTTCGTATGTACATTTATTTCAAGCATATCAATCGGGCCTGCCCGAAATATCACTTCCCTCTCCTCCGTATCGATCAGATTGTTGACTTGACGGCGGGGTGTGAGCGCCTGTCTTTCCTAGATGCGTATTCCAGGTATCATCAGATCCGACTGTGTGGCCCCGATGAAATAAAAACAGCTTTCATCACCCCATTCGGGTGTTTTTGCTATGTCACCATGCCATTCGGTTTAAAAAATGCCGGAGCCACGTTCATGAGAATGATCCAGAAGTGCCTGCTCACTCAAATCAGTCGGAATGTGGAGGCGTACATGGATGACATCGTGATCAAGTCTCGCAAAGGTTCCGACCTATTGACTGACCTCGCAGAAACCTTTGCCAACCTAAGAAGGTACGATATCAAGCTTAATCCGTCAAAGTGCACATTCGGAGTTCCAAGAGGAAAGTTGCTCGGTTTTCTCGTTTCCGAACAAGGGATCGACGCCAATCCAGAAAAAGTTGATACCATCCTCCGAATGAAACGCCCCGTGCGAGTGCATGACGTTCAGAAGCTGACTGGTTGTTTGGCCGCCTTGAGTCGATTCATTTCTCGTCTCGGTGAAAAGGCCTTGCCTCTTTACCGACTGATGAAGAAATCTGATAAGTTCGAGTGGTCTAAAGAAGCTGATGCAGCGTTTGCAGCGCTCAAAGCCCTACTTTGCACCCAGCCGATGCTCGCTGCGCCAATCAGCAAAGAGCCTTTACTGCTTTACATTGCAGCCACTAGACAAGTTGTCAGTACAGTACTCACGGTCGAGCGAGAAGAGGAAGGAAAAGCTTACAAGGTTCAACGCCCAGTTTATTATCTCTCTCAAGTTTTGACTCCATCCAAGCAACGATATCCTCATTATCAGAAGCTTGTCTATGGAATTTACATGACCATGAAGAAGGTTGCACATTACTTCTCTGATCACTTTATTACAATCGTCAGCGACGCACCGTTGTCTGAGATTCTGAATAACAGAGATGCAACTGGTCGAGTAGCAAAATGGGCGATTGAACTCCTTCCACTGGACATCAAGTTTGAGGCAAAGAAAGCTATCAAGTCCCAAGCAATCGCGGATTTCCTTGCCGAGTGGATTGAGCAGCAACTACCGAATCAAGTTCACTCGGAACATTGGACTATGTTCTTCGATGGCTCCAAGATGCTAAACAGATCAGGTGCTGGAGTAGTATTGGTGTCCCCCCGTGGAGACAAGCTTAACTATGTTCTCCAGATTCATTTTGATTCCTCCAATAACGAAACAGAATACGAAGCACTTTTATATGGGTTGCGTATGGCCATTTCACTCGGCGTCCGTCGCCTCATGGTATATGGCGACTCAGATTTGGTGGTTAATCAGGTGATGAAGGAATGGGATGTCAGAAGTCCATCCATGACTGGTTACTGCAGTGCTGTTAGGAAGCTAGAAAAGAAGTTTGAGAGGTTGGAACTTCACCATGTACCCCGATTGAAAAAGCAAGCTGCAGATGAGTTGGCGAAGATAGGTTCAAAGAGAGAGGCCATTCCCCGCAATGTGTTTCTGGAACATATTCATTCACCTTTAGTTCAGGAGGATCCCTTCACAGAAGAGTCGCCACAGCCCAAGAGTGCCACAGATCCGACTGAAGTTGAAATCCCAGCCGTGGTCGACTTAGTCATGGAGGTTCTGGTCATCACTCCCGACTGGACAGTGCCGTACATTGCATACATTTACTGAGGATGAAGAAGAGGCTCGACAGATCGTCCGGCGATCAAAGGCCTTTACTGTGATAAAGGGGCAGTTGTTCAGAGAAAGTGCAACTGGAGTTTGCCAAAAGTGCATCACGCTAGAGGAAGGTCGAGTGATCCTCAATGATATTCACTCGGGAACCTGTGGTCACCACGCGTCCTCTCGGACCATCGTGGCCAAAGCATACCGAGCCGGATTTTACTGGCCGCGGGCCAACGAGATGGCTAAGTAAATAGTGGACAAGTGTGAAGGCTGCCAGTTTTACTCTAACATGTCTCATAAACCTGCGTCAGCTCTGAAAACAATTCCACTCGTCTGGCCTTTCGCCGTCTGGGGACTGGACATGGTTGGACCTCTGAGGACGGGCAGGAGTGGATTTCTGGTAGCAGTCGACAAGTTCACCAAATGGATCGAAGCCAAGCCCATCAAAAGCCTTGAAGCAAGCACAGTTGTGAGCTTCATCAGAGAACTTAAAT
The DNA here is from genome assembly GCA_021605205.1 of Aegilops longissima. Classification (NCBI taxonomy): domain Eukaryota; kingdom Viridiplantae; phylum Streptophyta; class Magnoliopsida; order Poales; family Poaceae; genus Aegilops; species Aegilops longissima. The sequence continues at coordinate 9,535,361 of CM038678.1, read as the reverse complement.
TCAGATATGGCGTCCCGCATAGCATCATCACGGATAACGGCTCGAACTTCGATTCTGAAGAATTCAAAGCCTTTTGTGCCTCCCAAGGCATGAGAGTCGACTGCGCTTCGGTCTCTCATCCTCAGTCGAATGGGCAGGCCAAGCGGGCAAATGGATTGATCTCAAAGGATTGAAACCTCGGTTGATGCGTGACCTGAAACATGCAGCAGGAGCTTGGGTCGATGAGCTCCCATCAGTACTTTGGGGATTGAGGACAACCCCTAACCGGTCGACTGGGAGGACTCCATTCTTCTTAGTCTACGGAGCTGAAGCCGTGCTCCCCAGTGATTTGCTCCATAATGCACCTCGAGTCGAGCTCTTCTCAGAGGAAGAAGTGGAGCAGGCTCGGCAAGATGCAGTCGATCTCCTAGAAGAGGAAAGAGAGATGGCTTTGATCCGGTCGACCATTTACCAGCAAGACTTGCGTCGATTTCATGCCAGAAATGTGAGGGGTCGGGCATTTCAAGAAGGAGATCTGGTTCTTCGAGTGGACCAGCAGAGACCTCATAAGCTCGCTCCTGCTTGGGAAGGCCCTTTCGTCGTCACCAAGGTGCTCCACAATGGAGCATACCGTCTCTTCAAAGTCGAACATAATAAAGATGAGCCACGCGCCTGGAATGCGGACTTGCTCCGCCCTTTTTACTCTTAAAATATCTAGGCTGATGAGATGTAATAAGAAATACTTCTTAGTTTGGCTATCAAAAGACATAATTTACTTTCTTCCGAATGATTGTTGTTTATTTCTTTTGTACATATCACCTTTGCTGTGAATCTGTTTCGCCTGAGACGAAGTGATAAAAAAATCCTACCGAGTGGTGAGTCTGTCTCCCACTCGGGGGCTTAGCTGCAGCCTAGTGCTCGCCTAAGTGATAAAAATCCTACCGAGTGGTGAGTCTGTCTCCCACTCGGGGGCTTAGCTACAGCCCAGTGTTCGCCTAAGTGATAAAACTCCTACCGAGTGGTGAGTCGGTCTCCCACTCGGGGGCTTAGCTGCAAGCCAGTGCTCGCCTAAGTGATAAAAATCCTACCGAGTGGTGAGTCTGTCTCCCACTCGGGGGCTTAGCTGGAGCCCAGTGCTCGCCTAAGTGATAAAAATCCTACCGAGTGGTGAGTCTGTCCCCCACTCGGGGGCTTAGTTGCAGCCCAGTGCTCGCCTAAGTGATAAAAATCCCACCGAGTGGTGAGTCTGTCTTCCACTCGGGGGCTTAGCTGTAGCCCAGTGCTCGCCTAAGTGATAAAAATCCTACCGAGTGGTGAGTCTGTCTCCCACTCGAGGGCTTAGCTGCAGCCCAGTGCTCGCCTAAGTGATAAAAATCCTACCACAGTTTGTCTCCCACTCGGAGGCTTAGCTGCAGTCCAGTACTCGCCTAAGTTTGAAAAATCCTACCGAGTGACGAGCAATCCTCCCACTCGGGGGCTTAGTTGCAGTCCAGTACTCGCCTAAGTTTGAAAAATCCTACCGATTGGCGAGCAATCCTCCCACTCGGGGGCTTAGCTGCAATCCAGTACTCACCTAAGTTTGAATAATCCTACCGAGTGGCGAGCAATCCTCCCACTCGGAGGCTTAGCTGCAGTCCAGTACTCGCCTAAGTTTGAAAAATCCTACCAAGTGGTGAGCAATCCTCCCACTCGAGGGCTTAGCTGCAGTCCAGTACTCGCCTAAGTTTGAAAATTCCTACCGAGCGGTGAGCAATCCTCCCGCTCGGAGGCTTCACTACAGTCCAGCACTCACCAACGTCAAGACCATTCCTGAGTGCCTTGCTGATGAGCTGATCAATGCTACTCAAGGATCGCCCGATCGGCCGACTGGAACGACAAGACCATTGCTGAGTGCCTTGTTGATGAGCTTATCAATGCTACTCAAGGATCGCCCGATCGGTCGACTGGAACGTCAAGACCATTGGTGAGTGCCTTACTGATGAGCTGATCAATGCTACTCAAGGATCGCTCAATCGGCCGACTGGAACGACAAGACCATTGCTGAGTGCCTTGCTGATGAGCTAATCGATGCTACTCAAGGATCACCCGATCGGTCGACTGGAACGTCAAGACCATTGCTGAATGCCTTGCTGATGAGCTGATCAATGCTCCTCAAAGATCGCTCAATCGGTTGACAGGAACGTCAAGACCATTGCTGAGTGCCTTGCTGAGGAGCTGATCAATGTTGCTCAAGGATCGCCCGATCGGTCGACCGGTCATTCTCCTCTAGAAGCTGCATCAAATAAACGGACAACAGTCCGAGAGAAAAACGAATTTCGTTCGAAGACATACGCAATATATGAGATGATAAACCCAAAGGTTCTTAACCGCAGAATAAAGTGCTCGGGCATCAGGCCCGAAGGAGTTTTAACGGTTACAAAATCACTCGGCATTCCGAGGCGAATAAAAGTGAGGTATAATGTTTTTCAGTCACTCGGTGGGAGAAGGACTGGCCGGGTCGCAGAAGCTGTCGAGGTCGATGCTGTCGGCGATGCGAGTGGCTGCCTTGAGGAAGGTGTCCATGAAGTCCTGGAAGGAGTGCTTCTTAGTGTTCGCCACTTTGAGAGCTGCCAGCTTGTCTTCCTTAGCCTCCTTGTAGTGCACTCGGACCAAAGACAAGGCAACATTGGCACCACAGCGGGCTGAAGATTTCTTCCACTCTTGCACTCAGCCTGGAATCTGATTTAGTCGAGTCATCAGGGACTCGAGGTCTTGAGATAGCTCCGTCCGAGGCCAGAGTTCAGCATCCACTTGAGCCATCGCCGCCTTTAGCCGAGCAAGATAAGCAACTGCACCATCTAAGCGCGACTCCAATCGAGACCCGTCTCAACCCGCCCAGTTTCAGCCTCAAAGTCCTGACACAGTTCTGTCCCATTGCAAAAAGTGATGAGTCGACTGCATGACAACAAAGTCTAGTCGGCAACAAATTAATTACGGTCGATTGGTCATACCTTCAAGCTTCAGAACAAGTTTGGCGGCGAGTTGCTCCAGATAGGACTCTAGCTTGTCTGTCTTGGTCTTGAGGCCGCTGACTTCAGTGGTAAGATTCTCCTTGTCCTTCTTTAGCTGCTCGACTTCTCGATTAGCGTCCAAGATGGCAGTCTTCAGCTTCGCGTTCTCCTCCTCCAATTTGTTGACCGAAGCCAGCTTCTGGTCCGCAAGCTTCATCTTCTCGTGCGCTTCCTTCTGAGCAGCTGCCAGATCCAGATCCTTCTGCTCCAAAGCCTCCTTCATCCTCTCTAAAGAAACAACACTCTTCGGACGAGACTGAAGTTGGCGATTTTCAGTACGCACATCTTCTTGTGTGAAATCACTCGGTTCAAAGAGACTGAAAGAAAAACCAGTGCGGAGTATGAAGCTACAAAGCAGATAAAATGGTCGAGTGATTACCTCACATGATGGTTGTTTCTTCTTGAGCAGTCTTCAGATTCTTCTTCGCAAGTTCGAGGTCAAGTTCAACGCTGATATGCTTCTTCTTTAATTCGGTGAGCCGAGCGCCAAGATCACAAGACCTATGCAGCCAGAAAGACAGACATGTCAGTCGACAGTTATAAGCGACAGTGAAGGAGAAGAATTACTCTAAGACTACTGCCGAATCAAATATTCAACAGTAGTCTCGGGGATTACACCCAGTGGGTGCACTTAGCGTGCCCCCACTGGATCAGATCGATACTCAGCGAGAGTTGCCCAGCATGATTTCAAAAAAAAAAAGATACATCATTAGACCTCAGTCGACTGCCAGCAGCCAACCGTGGTCTCGGGGACTACACCCAGTGGGTGCACTCGGCGTGCCCCCACTGATTCGAAAAGTGCAGAATTGAAGATTTACCGAGTTCTAAACGAAGGAACACCTAGTGGGTGATCAGATATAAAGCAACACTCAAAAGCTCAGTCAGAATTTTGCTGACCTGAACATTGTTCTGGAGGGCAGTGCTGGCGTTGTAGGCTACCTGACTAGCTTCATGTATTACTTTCACCTGCTCCATGACAAGATTCACCTGGTGAAGAGCTTCCCTAGCAGAGCCCAGCGAGTCATCTGGAGTTTGATATGTAACAAAGAGGGACGGCTCCAGAATGGTCGAAGTAGTTACCGGGTCGGACGAGTGGAGTTGCACCAAAAAATACATCAAGTGAATCACGTGATATCCCATTGTCACCACAGATACGCACGGCAAGACATACATCAAGTGTTCTCAAATCTTTAAAGACTCAATCCGATAAGATTACTTCAAGGGGAAAACTCAATCCATTACAAGAGAGTAGAGGGGGAGAAGAAACATAAGATCCAACTATAATAGCAAAGCTCGCGATACATCAAGATCGTATCACCTCAAGAACACGAGAGAGAGATCAAACACATAGCTACTGGTACATACCCTCAGCCCGAGGGTGAACTACTCCCTCCTCGTCATGGAGAGCGCTGGGATGATGAAGATGGCCACGGTGAGGTTCCCCCCTCCGCAGGTGCGGAATAGGGTCCCGATTGGTTTTGGTGGCTCGGAGGTTTTGCAGCGGCGGAACTCGATCTATCTTCTGTTCGGAACTTTTTCAATACGTAGGTATATATGGGTGCGAGGTGCGTCGGTGGACTGAAGGGGGGCCCACGAGGCAGGCGCGCCCCACCCTCGTGAGCACCTCCTTCTTTCTGACGACGCACCCCAAATCCATCGGGTGGCTTTCCTTTCAAAAATAACTTCTCCAGTTGATTTCGTTCCGTTTGACTCCGTTTGATATTCCTTTTCCTCGAAATACTGAAATAGGCATAAAACAGCAAATCTGGGCTGGGCCTCCGGTTAATAGGTTAATCCCAAAAATAATATAAAAGTGGATAATAAAGCTCAATATTGCCCAAAACAGTAGATAATATAGCATGGAGCAATCTAAAATTATAGATACGTTGGAGCGTATCAAGCATCTAAGCTTAATTCCTGCTCGTCCTCGGTAGGTAAATGATAAAAAGATAATTTTGATGTGGAATGCTAGTTGGCATAATTTCAATGTAATTCTTCTTACTTGTGATATGAATATTCAGATCCGAAAGATTCAAGACAAAAGTTCATATTGACATAAAAATAATAATACTTCAAGCATACTAACGAAGCAATTATGTCTTCTCAAAATAACATGGCCAAAGAAAGTTATCCCTACAAAATCATATAGTTAGGCTATGCTTCATTTTCTTCACACAAAGATGTTCCCAACTTCTATAAACTACTGGGGAAAAGCCTATACACAGAATCTTAGCAGCAGCGCGGCTCAAAAAGGAGCGCTGCTGCTAATTAGTAGTAGCACGTGTGCGGGAAACTCGCTACTGACAAGGTTTTAGCAGTAGCGCGCTCGGTGTAAACCGCGCTGCTACAAATATCGACCGGCGGTGTCCACCAAACTCCATTTAGCAGCAGCGCGGTGCCGCGAGCCGCGCTACTGCTATGGATGTAGTAGTAGCGCGCTTTTTCTGAGGTCGCTGCTGCTAAATTTCAAATTGGCACACTTTTTGGTCCCGGTTAGCAGTAGCGTCGTTGCCCAAAGCACGCTGCTGCTACTTCCTTAGCAGCATCGCATTTTAACTCCCGCGCTACTGCTAATCCGCACCAACCCACCACCTTTTCCCCACCCGTCCCTCCCCCTCCTCCTCCTCTCTTCCCTTTCCCCTACCTCCCACATGCTCCCACTCTCACTCTTCTTTTTCCTCAATACTTCTCCCCCATTACTCTCCCTCTTCTATCTACCTTTCTCTCTCTTCATTACTCCTACCTAACTACACCACCTCCATTAATGCATCTCCTTTCTCTTTTTCCTTCCCCCTCCACTAGTTGAAGTTGTCTCCTCCCAAATTAGGTAGCTAGGTAGATGTAGGATTTAGTTAAGTGACCTATTTGCCCCCTAACTAGATCTATCTTTGTCAAGAAGAGCTTTGTGCACTTTTGATCTCCCTACAACATCGTCTCCACCGTGTGCTCGATCTCGAGATAGAGGTGATTAAAATTTCATGCTTTTGCAAAATGGAAATATGTTTATGTGTGTGTGATATGTTTATGGAAATTGTGTGTGTGGCATGAGTTGATGCCAAATTGTGCTTTTGAGTTGCCTATGTTTTGCCGAAATGTCGATTTATTTCCGTTTGGCTAATTCGAACAAACTCTAGATCCATATATGTCCTATTTTTAGGGAAGGTCATGCGAATTTTTGTATGACTTTGATGCATGCACGCATTTTATAATCAATTTGTTTTATTATTACCATGCCGGCGTTCATGATGGTCGATTGGAGCGATGGTGGACAGGTGGTTGCGATCGGCGGTGCAGGACATGAAAGAAAATAACCTGACAGAGGTTTTATGTCCGTGTTGAAAATGCAAAGGAATAGTTTGGCTCGACCCCTATGACGATGGTCGTGTCGAAGCGCACCTGCTCATGACAGGTTTCATGGATGGCTATACTCGGTGGATAACTGAAGATGAGGATGACGATGTTGAGGATCCCGACGGGGCATGCAATGATGACACGGGGCAAGACGAAGAGGTTGTCGATAATGGCGGCGTGGAAGAGGCCGGATATGGCGGCGGAGAAGGGGACGGACATGGTGGAGGAGAAGGGGCCGGACATGGCGGCGGAGAGAACGACATGGACTCCACACAGCAGAGTTCGTCGGTACTAAGTTCAATCGTGCGGGACCCTCATGTTCAAGCATTGCTTCGCAAGGAGACGAGTACTGAGAGAGCTTCTTCTAGAGAGGAGGCTAAGCTAGAGCAACTGGTGGTAGACTCGAACACTCCATTGTATGATGGTTGCAATCCTGAGGTGACCCGCTTGAGTTTCACGCTCCAACTCCTGAAGACGAAGGCTAAAAACAAATGGAACGACACTAGCCTCGATGAGCATCTCAAGTACCTAAAGGATGTTCTTCCCGCGGGTAATCTATGTCCTACTAGTGTTGATGAGGCCAAGAAGATCGTGTGCCCTCTTGATCTGCCACACGTTAGATACCATGCATGCATCAACGATTGGATAATTTATCGGAAGGAGCACGGAAAAAACAAGCTGTCCGGTGTGCAATGCTTCTCGATACAAGAAGGCGGGAAGAAATGTCCCCGGAAGTTGTATGGTACTTACCGATCACTCCCGTCTCGGAGGTATTTTGTAGATCCCAAGGAAGCAAAGCTAATGCGCTGGCACGCGGAGAGGAAGAAGCCCGACGATGGAGATGATCCGAAGTTGAGACACGTGAAGGATGGAAGCCAGTGGAGAGCGTTGAACAGCTTCTATCGGTATTTTGAATGTGATGCAAGGAACATCATGCTCCGCGCATGTACCGATGGCATGAATCCGTTTGGCAACCAGAACACCAACCATACACTACTAGGGAAAACCTTATACACAGAACTTTAGCAGTAGCGAGGGTCAAAAAAGCACACTGGTGCTAAGTAGCAGTAGCACTCCTGTGCAAACCGCGCTGCAGATAAAGTTCTAGCAGTAGCGCGTCTTGTTCTAAACACGTTACTACTAAAATTCCCACGGCTTAGCCGATAGGCTACACATAGTAGTAGCGACCTATAACGAACCGCGCTACCGCTACTTTCTTTGTAGCAGCACATTTTAATCTAAACTCGCTACTGCTGAAGGATATAAAATTAAATGGAAAGCAAATAGAAAGGTAATTGAAAATGAAAGAAACAAAATAAGGTGAAAGGAAAAAAATAAAATCTGAAGAAAAGTAAATGAAAAAGGGGGAAAGAGAAAGGAGTAGCAGTAGCGTGTATCCTAGAACGGGCTATAGCTAACTTAGCCGCAGCGCGCTTTCTGGAACGCACTACTGCTACTTCTGACTTAACCACGGGGTTCGTCCTTCCCCACGGCCACTTCCCCCAAATCCAACTCTCCACTCTCGCCGCCGCCGTCGCTCGTCGGCCGCCGCCTCTCCGCACACCCTCTACGCCGCCCCGACCCCAGATTCAACGCCGCCCCCACCCCCCACCTCAACGCCGCCCCGGACGCCACCCCCGACCCCGACCTCGACGCCGCCATCCGCCGCGTGCCCGAGCCCAGACCCCGACCTCGACGCCGCCTGCCCCTCCCTCGTCGCAAGCACCCGAGGTGAGCACGCCTGCTCCTCCCTCTCCCCTACCTCTGCCTAGGGTTTCTTTATATTTTAGTTGCATCAAATTAGTTAGGGTTCATGTAAGGGTGGAAACGAATCAGATGCGGATGCGGCTCAAATGATTTAGTGTTCATGTAAGGGTCAAATTTCTAAGATGAATCATAAAATGAGTAAACTTTGACCACTTATTTCACTTTTTAGTTGGATAATTGAAATATCCGCTACCACTTTCCACCCCTAGGCTCTTCAAATTAGATGGTAATTAGGGCAGTAGTTCGTAGGTACTAATTAGTTAGTAAGAACTAGGTACTAATTAGGTACTAGTTTATTTTTATTTATAGTAAGTTCATTTTTAGTAATAGCTAGTTGAATTAATAGAACTAGTTAGTAAGAACTTTGTGCTATTTTTGTAGTTAAAGCAATTTTTCCCGCATCGACGTGGACAATGCCTATCCCGCATCCTCGTCGTCGAGTCGGCGGAGGACGACACCTGCTTGACCAGATGGGCCATGTCCGGGACTGGGCTCCGCCGGGGTGGTACTGGGAGGCGCTACCTACCGGGGGGCGCAGGTTGGTGAGGAGCCAGCCTGTCGTTGACCCGAACCTTCTTTGGTGGTGGTCGCGTGGGCCAGTGACGGTCCAGAGGCTCGAGGACTCCACGGAGGTGGTGCGTCACCGTGTCAGTGAGGAGGACGCGCACGTCCGTCGCTACTTGTTTGCGTTGGAGCACAGGTTCTCAATACCGGCAGGTTCTCGAGGATCTAACTGGAGCTATGATCCCGTGATGGTTCCTTCTCTGTGGGTGTCCACCGCCCGCGCCAATACCCGTCGTGTGCTAGGGTTTTAGTTGTATTAGTGATGGTATATGTATGACACTATTCGGGATGTATTAGTGATAATATTCGACGATGTACGGATGCATGAGATGATTTACTTTTGCTTATTGAATGCATGCTAATTTGAGTCCTATAAGATATTTTGAAATGTATATCTTGTGTTGCTCAATATCCAAGTGGCGGTCATGTTTGCAGGTTACACCTCCGAGTGGCCTATGTTTTGCGGAGTGTTGATTCATTTCGTTCCGGCAAATTTCAGGCGCTTCGATATGTCCTATTTTAGCAAAGGTCATGCGGATTTTTTCGTGAATTTTGGCATGACTTGTGCGAATATGTAGGAAATATCGAGTGCCCCGGATTTGTGTGTAGAGTATCCTGGTAGTTGTCTTGATCGATTTTCAATTAATGTTTTAACTATGAACATAGGAAATTTCGACGACGAAAAGGATTTCAGTATTTGCAAATCTGTGAAGACGGCGCTTGACCTGTGCGATGGAATCTTCCTAGATGATGATAGGCGCTTCAGCATCAAGCTGGACGAGAACTTTGAAGTGGATACAGTAAGTTACAACAACAAGTCTTTTTTCGTAATTAAGCATGACATCTGCTTCATTTGCTTCAACTTATATTTTTTTACTATTCTACTAGCATATCTCCTGCCATGCAAGAGTTTTTGTATTGGATAAGATAGGTTTCAGTCATACTATGGAGGTAAAGAAAGTTTACTTGAAGACCGAGCATGGTTATATTTTCCACGTAAAATTATACAATTCAGACGACTACACCTATTTTGGATGCAAAACATGGTGAGCACTATGCAAGACTTATGCATTTGAGTCTGATATGGTTATCACCTTTGATATTCGTCCGGAAGATGATATTGAAGGTAATACCGACATCTGGGTCGATGTGCAGACGCCTCCATTTTTACCATTATGTAAGTTTCTCAACCATATTTATGTCTTTGATATTGTTTATCCAAAAATAGTTGACAACTAATTTGTATTGTCAGCTTATTTTGGTGCAAGCAAACATGTCCAGCGCTTGGTAGACAGGACCTACTACTGTCCCGGGGCTGAACTCAACTGCGAGGAGCTAAGTCATTATGTTTCATGGCTTGCGGATCTTGATACTGTCAAGACAAATTTTCTTCCTGCATTTAGAAATGTTAGTACTGAAAACGTGCGACCAATAGTGTTCGTAATGAACTACGGTCACATCTATTTAGGAAGGATGGTAAGATTTTTACTATTTGTCCTCGGTGCATCTTTTCCATACATTATTTTTGAAGCTAAACATCATTGCTAAGTATGTTACCATACTATGTTCTTCAACAGGGACTCCCGATGAATGTTGTGCCTTATGGGATCGAGACTAAAGGTACCATGAGTATTATTAGCTTACGGCCAAGATATCCTACAGATTAGTTTAGTGCATTCAAGATCAGCGACGGATGCTTAATAGTGCAAGACTAGACCAAATATGTGATGGGGGAGCACAGAGAAGTACTAGGGGGCAGCAAATAGATGCGCTACCCACGATTAGGAGACAGGTTCATCTGCATGCTCCAACTTGATCAAGGAGGAGAGCTACACATGTTTTATGTTATTTTACCTAAGAGAGAGCAGCAGGAGTGATTAGCTAGCTAGAAATGAGTTTGAGGATGATGATGTGCTACACTATTACTATGATGATAATTCTTTTTTAGAAAAGGAGGATGACCCCCGGCCTCTGCATCTGGAAGATGCATACGGCCACTTTATTGATTATTCTCGAGGACCATACAAAGTATTACACCAATGTGCCTGAATCCACCATCTTGGCAACATATGCCACTACTCCTATCCAATATGATGAAGGGGTGCTAGCCGGGCCACTACCCAGACCACTCACGTAAACCTAACATCAAAAGCCGGGCGAAACACATTGGAAGCCCCAGCCGAGCCACATACCGGTGCAGGGCATAATCCGGTCGACGCTTTCGTGTGTCGTTGCCGCCATCTTCCACAGGTCCGTCTTGAGATCAAATTGAGGCCTCTACCATGTCGCCACTCCGCCATTGACGCCACCATGACGCCAAAAAGAAACCTCCTCCTGCGCGAGTCCATCTCCGTGCATCGGACGTCGAGCCTCCACAGCGCCATGCCGCCGACATCCACCGCCATCAATGTGTGAGATGGAGCACCGCTCCACCATCCCCCAGCCAACACTTACTCCAAAACGACGCCCCCAGGAGAACCGGAACGCGTCGGAGGAAAAGCGGAGGCTTGGGCGAAGAAGGGCACGCCGTCGGCAGCTGTCACCGACCCCAAACAGCGCCCGCCACCACCCAGCCCTCAAGGCGGCGCCTTCAAGAAGGTCGCGGCGCCAAAGACGCCGCCGCCGCCCACCGGAGTTAGGTTTTCACCCGATAAGCTAGGTGGTGATAAAATAGCTAGTGTTGGTGGTAATGACTATGATGATTATTATTAGCTAGTGTTAGTGGTGATTAAATAAATACTGTTAGTGGTAATGACTATGATGATGATTAAATAGCTTGTGCTGGCGGATTAGATTCAAGTGGAAGCAACATGGGGTGCACATCGAAAGTACTACTAGCCCAAACTAGATCAAGTTTGGATTAGTAGTATATTTTTGACATGCACCACATATTGCCTCCACTTGAACCTAATCCACCTTCATTTGACACACTGTTATGGACATAATGATGTAAACCTCATAACTGGTATTGTACCAATATTTGTAGGATGGCGCATAAATACACTAAAATAAAAAATAAAGAAAGAATACTAGTAGCGATGGAGAGAAAACACGCTGCCAGTAGTTACATTAGCGATGGCGTGGGATTGAACAAGCGCTGCAGCTATTTGTCCTAGCGATGGCGGCGTGCGGCACGCTACTGCTAAGCAATAACTGTGGCGACTTATTAATAGCGCCCTGCCGCGCTACTAGTGAGCACAAAACCAGCGCTACTGCTAGGGTTTTCCCTAGTAGTGATAGCACAAGGCCCGTGTTTGTATGGATGTACAACCTACCCCCTGGTTGTGCATGAAATCGAAGTACATTCACATGAGCATGCTTATTCAAGGGCCGAAACAACCAGGAAATAATATTAATTTGTATCTGGGGCTACTTCAAGAGGAGTTAGACACGTTATGGAAAACACCGGCCAAGACATGGGGCCTTGACAAAGCGAGTATTTCAACATGAGAGCCGTGCTGATCACGACGATGCATGACTATCTCGATTCGGATATGTGGCAGGCCAGGTGTGCCATGGATATTGCGGATGCACGCGGTGCATGGATGATCTGACGTCTCGATAGCTAACATCAAGGAAAGATGGCGGTGCAGGAAAATCGTGTACATGGGGCATCGAAGATGGCTTGAACAGACGACCGTGGAGAAACCGTGGAGATCTATTCAATGGTCACGCTGAGCATCGAGGACTTCCACGTAAGCGGAGCGGTGCGAAATCGATGAGCTGTTGAAAACTGGAAGGAGTGCCACGCGCGGGAAAGCGATGAGAAAGGCGCGGAGCCGCTGCTGAAGGTATGGAAGGCGAGGTCTGTGTTCGGGACTTGGAGTACGGCACAAACTCGATACACCTCATTGCCTTGATCAAATGCATATTTGTAAGAATGTCCTTGAGAGCTTGCTCGCAACAACGATGAACATGCGGATAAGACCAAGGATGGGCGAAGGCAAGAAAAGACTTGCAAGATTTGAAAATCAGGGAAGATCTGCACATGCCGCCCCGTAAAATGTCAGACGAGACAGAGACGGAGACAGAGGCACGGGAGAAGAAGGGCAAGAAAATAAAGAAAGAGGATTATTGCCCCCCTTCTTGCTTCACCTTAAGTTAGGCTGAGATCAATCAATTCTTTAAGTGCCTTACCGGAGTCAAAGTTAGTTCCGGTTACTGTGGCAAGTTAAGCAGATATCTAGACACGGACAAGAAAAGGTTCAGCAGGATGAAGTCTCTTGACTGTCATGTGATGATGACGCATATACTACCTGTTGCCCTTAGAGGGATAATGGACAAGCACGTCCGTGACATGCTTATTGGTCTCTGTAACTTTTTCGACGTCATCTCTCGAAAGTCGATCAGTGTGAAGCAGCTCCGAAGGCTACAGGAAGAGATCGGTGTGATACTGAATGAGCTTGAGATGTACTTCCCGCCCACGTTCTTTGACATGATGGTGCATCTGTGTGTCCATATTGTGGATGACATAATAGACCTGGGGCCGTCATTCCTGCACAACATGATGTCGTTTGAGAGGATGAATGGGATCATCAAAGGATTCGTTCGTAACATGTCCCATCCGGATGTAAGCATCGTCCAGGGCTATTTGACACAAGAGTGCATCTCTTTCTGTGAGAATTTTCTATATGGCGCAGACCAGCCGCCTGGTGTTAGTGTTGGTTTGCCCGTTAACAAGCACGATGGGAGGCTCGAAGGAGATGGTCACTGCAACGGTTGCAGGGAACTGCACGTGGCATACTCATATCGACGCAGCGACTTTGACAGAGCAAACTTGGTAGTGCTACAACACCTAGACGAGGTAGATCCTTTTGTGGCACTGCACAAAGAAATTATCGCAAAGAAGTATCGTGACCGGGGGGGTATGCAGGACGAACGCCGAAGTTACTAGAGAGCACAACTCCACTTTTCTGCATTGGTTCAAAGAGCATATTATTGCTAATCCCCCGGAGGAGGGCTCTAAGGACAGATTGCTCATATACGCCTTAGCACATGGCCCCTCGCCCAACCTCGTAACCTATCAGGCATATGATATCAACAGATACACATTCTACACGGAGGCCCAAGATATGGACAGTGATGATCAGAACTCAGGGGTGACGATGGAATGCATGACCGGCAGCGACAACGGCGCAACTGAACCATTTTATGGAAGGGTCGAGGAGATCTGGGAGCTTGACTACTCTGGACTGCACAACACGATGATGTTCCGTGTCAGATGGGCTAAGAATGTCGAAAGAGAAAACCGGATTTTCACTACCATGACTATACCCGACGCCAAGAGCGCTACCATGAACGCTATCGCAAAAAACAAGCCATGGGTACACGCTAAGCACGTGACACAACGCTTATTCATAACCGACCCATGCAATCCTAGTCGTGTTGTCGTGAGGAGAGGCAAAAGGAACATCATTGGAATGGATGGAGTCGCCAACGAGGAAGACTATGATCAGTACGGCAACCCAATGAGGGAAGATGACGATGATGATGAAGTATACGTCAAAAGAAGAATCAATACTACATTACCTAAGAAAAATCGTAATATATATGTTCCCATTTTGCATACATATTTAACCGTCAAATGATGCAATATATATCGCCCTCCCTTCGTTCACTGCTCTCGAGAAATAAAAGTGGGAGAAAATAAAGGAAAAGAAAAAGGAAAACTAGCATTAGTGAATGTAGTAGCAGCGCGTTTTGTCTAAACCGCTACAGCTACTGAAGGTAGTAGTAGCGCATTTCGTATAAACCGCTACAGCTACTGAAGGTAGTAGCAACGTGTTTTGTCCAAACGCGCTACTGCTACGTCCACTTAACCCAAAATTCTCACTCTCCCTGCTTCATCCCACCTTTTCCCCCCAAATCCCCACTCTCTCTTCCCCCGTCGCACCATCATCCTTGACCAGCCCAGCGCTCGCCCCGACCCAGCGCTCGCCCCGACCCGCCCTCGCCCGACCCGACCCCAGCGCTTCGCCCGACTCGGCCCTCGCCCCGACCCCAGCGCCGGCGCTCGCCCCCGACCAAGGCTCTCGCCTCCCTCCTCTGCTTCCTCCCCTTCCAACGTCGGTCGTCGTCGGGCCTGCCTCCTCGCCCCTGCACCCTCTGTAAACCCCCCTCTCTCTGCTAGGGTTCTTCGGTTAATTTACTTAGGTTTTAGTTAGGGCAATATGTTAATTAGGTTATCTATTTAGTTATGAATTTATCTAGGTTTCAAAATTAGCTGAATTTATATGCAAATTTGAACTGGACATGTGATATGTGGATATGTCATGTTTTGGACATGTCATGTTTGGAAAATGATCCGAGTGGCCTATGTTACGCCGGAATGTTGATTCATTTCCGTTCGGTGAATTTCAGGCGCTTCGATATGTCCATTTTTAGCAAAGGTCATGCGAAATTTCCGTGAATAAAGGCATGATTTGTGCTACATAGTTGGCATATCGAGGGCTGGCACATAGATTTCTTTTTTATGTCATTTCTCATTTATTCATACTTCTAGAAATAAATGAGGACACTTAATCATAGGAAATATGTCGAACAACGAAGAAACTGGGCCTTCTGACCAAGATGCAGACAAGATGGATTATGAGGGTGAACAAGAGTACCTCGACTATTTGACTGCTAAGCAAGGTTTGCAGGTTGGCCTCGATGATGGTACTGACGCCGACATCGACACCGACGGCGCCGGCACCGATGGCGGCGCCGAGACCGGTGGGGAAGGTACCGGCGGGGAAGATACCGGCGGGGAAGGAACCAGCCCCGATGCCGCTACCGAAAAGAGGAAGCATAAGAAGCAGAGGATACGAAAACCTAAAAAACTAGGGATTGGACGACTTGTGATCACAAAGATGGCACCTGGCAAGTTTGAGCCGTTAGAGCCGGAAGAACCTCGCAAGTGCTATGGGAACCAAGTAGGATGCATCCTACGGGAATGCACGAGCATCAACGGCGATGACTTAAGGAGTAAAGAACATTTGACGCAGTGGCTCCTAACAAAGTTGCACAAGAGATTCAAGTTCCCCGACCGGGATGATAACATAGAACAACCGTGGGATGATCCGAAGATGAAAAAGATTAACAATCAAGCCATGGGCATGTTCAGCAATGATTTGGCCTCATGGAAAGGGAGGGTGAAACGAGCTATTGAGGCTGATGAACCCCTGTCCAAGATTCTGGAGGAAAATCTGACACTTACAGAAGAGGAGTTCGAAAAGTTCAAGGACACTTGCGCTACCGAGGCAGCCAAATCTAAGGCTGCGAAATTCAAGAGCCTTCAGCAAAGGAACACGGGGAAGCATCGCCTCGGAAGCCGTGGCTACCTCGGTAAAAGGCCCATATGGGATAAGGAGGACGCGGAACGTGAAGCCACGGGTCTCCCAAACCCCTTCGCGAAGTTCACCAACCCCTTGGAGGGTGACTTCATCAGGGCCCGCTACAAGTGGGACAAGGAGAAAAAGGTTTTTTACACGGACAAGATCACGAGGAAATTGATTAGAC
The DNA here is from genome assembly GCA_021605205.1 of Aegilops longissima. Classification (NCBI taxonomy): domain Eukaryota; kingdom Viridiplantae; phylum Streptophyta; class Magnoliopsida; order Poales; family Poaceae; genus Aegilops; species Aegilops longissima. The sequence continues at coordinate 9,519,150 of CM038678.1, read as the reverse complement.
TACTAGAGAAGCAACACCAGCTTGCAGCCGAAAGCCCTACTTCTCGGATGAGGCCCAAGTGGGACACCCCACTCAACCGGGCCTTGAACGAACTTAAGGGACTCCCTTTGGGCCAGCGGCCGCAATATGGTCGTGTGCATGGTGCTGGAGACGGCGCCACGTGGAAGGTGTTTTACAACGAGGGCCCGGAGGCCAAGAAGCAGAAAAAGAAGTTTAGTCAGGCAGACATCGACGCAAAGGTGAAGCTTGTGGTCGAGAAAAAAGGAGCCGAGGACGCGAAAAAAGCAGCCGAGGACAAATATGAGTTGCTACAGCAGGCAGTCAATGCAGCTGTAACTGCCTGCAGAAATGATTTCGCTACTATCTTGGTTCCAGTTATCATCAACTGGACAAAGGAAAATCCAGACAAGACGGTACATGATTTCCTGTTGCCTAGTTTCGTCGGGAGCAAATCCATGAACAACAACACCATCGCACCATCACTTGCTCACGCAACCGGGCCTCCTCTCGCAGCCGCTCCCGCTCATAGCAGCCCGTGCTCGGTCTCTACGGCGCTAGGTGGGACTTCGTCTTTAGCTGAGCTCGGCGACGTCCACGGTAATTACATGTCGCACCAACATATATATATATAATATTCCATTTTGTTGCCTTTCGGTTGTTTCGCGCCACGACATATGTGTTTGCGGCGAAAGAAACCTCGTGCACCATACTCTACTTGATCAAAGGCCAGAAGGTGGACGTGGGAAAGGGGATGATAATGGACCCCTCGCAACCCATGTTCCACAACCAGCCGATCCCCGCTAGGCACTTCAGGGTTAGCTTGACCAGTGTGAAATCGGGGCACGAGTTTGCCTCCTCGATACAGCATGTGGGAGCGGACGACAAGACCCGCCATGGATTGGAAGCTGCAAGGGTTGGGTGCTGCTATGGCGAAGAATCTTATTAAATGCGAGCCGGCCGAGAGCACACCAATAACCACACATCAACAAGCATGTGCGGAGACAACCACCCGCCTCGCAATTACCAGCTCCTGTGTGCGGGTGAGGCGGCGGACGACATGATGAAGGGGTGCAATAGTACTGGCTGATGTAATTTGTCCCAGAGAGCAGAGAATGGATGATGAGGCGGAGGTCGACCCTATGGATTTCCTCAATACAAACTCGTATGACTGTGACATAGATATGATGAGTCAACCATATGACGAATCGGGCTATCAGCTTGCTAATGAGGATATGGATGATATACCCGGGCAGGGTCGTAGCGGGGATTGCAAAAAGTCTCTCTTCATGAAATCCTCACAGGACATGCCTGAAGATGCCGCCTCAACACAAGCTCAACTAGCCGGGCGCGAGGGTCGTACAGTACTTAGCCCGGGAACACTGGGGCAGGGGTTAAGGAAGGGTCTGGAAGGTGTGCCCAAGAAAAAGGAGAGGAAGAGATCGGGGAAGATAGCTGCATCCAAACAAGCCAGAGCACATAGCAGCCAGACGATGCATTCTGAAGAGGGTGTACCCGTGAAAGGTGCGGTCATGTTCCATCTCACGGGCGAGCCGATGCTACCGTCGAAACCGCTGGAGGCACTATCAGGGGATCTCAGGAGACTGCACGACCATGTGCTGTCGACTAAGAAAAGCCTACTAGCCTCAAAGGATCCAGGATATCCGACATACGCGGCTCGTGTGCCTGAGGGGAGGTGCTACGTAGAGACACGGCCCGCGGAGGTGTTCTTCCTACAGTTTGACCATATCTTTGAGATGTTTCTGACAAGGCGGCTCGATTTTTCAATCGTCCGCCTTTTTGCGCTACATATGAGCTCCGTCATGAAGAGTGAAGAAGTCTCGCAAATCTGTGTGGCGGATCCGTGCTACATGCACGAGTCTTTCTTGAGTCTTGGCGACTTTGAGCGTGAAACTGCTAGGGAGTACCTCCAAAACTTCATGGTACAGAATAAGGACCCGGAAATTGTCCTCGTGCCTTATCATCCAAAGTAAGTCAGTCCCGGACAACCCTTTCGTACATTTCAATCATTCCTTCTCTCTCATATGGGGAATAATTTGAGGTGTCTTTTCCCTGCAGCAATGGGCGCGCCGTCCTTATCGTTCTTTACCCGCAAGTCTCCCACGCCGTGTATTTTGACCCTTCCAGAGACTACGAGAAAAAAGACTACACCCACATAATGAATATTCTAGATGATGCTCTCCAAGGCTTCAGCTTTAGAGGTGGCCACGTGCAGATCGGGAAACAAAGGAACAAGAAGATGGGTTTCACGCATAAAACTAACTTCTCCTGCATCCATGTCCCAAAACCAAGCAAGAAGGATGGATTCTACATCGTCCATCTCATGATTCAGTTCAACACGGATCACCAAAAGCTTCGCATGAGAAGCATAAATGATGATCATATCCACAAGTGGCTAGAATCTCATGGAGAAGCGGATTATAAACTTAGAGATGACTTCTTTCGCATCCAAAGCGACATTGCGACGATCATCATGAAAGAAGTCGTCGATGATAAGGGGATGTTCCACCACGACCCTATATCGCGAGCTAACATCCGAACTCGCATAGGCATGCAACGTCTAGACCTCATGCCGTTCAAGAAGCTAGGGTCCATCCTCGATGATATGGAAGGATGGAACTTCTGGTGATTTATGATGCCGATCATGATGATATGTGTCGGTTGAACTTGTATACTTTTTGTAGCGATGAAACTTTGTGATGTCCATGGTCCCTGCCGAACTTGCGTAACGCTACTTTGTTAGTTTGCGTACAATGACCTGCGTACCTCTAGTTAATTAATTTGCGTACTGTATGTTGCATCTAGTTGCTAACCCTTTCTTTTTCGGTGTTGCTCTAGTATATTTTGTTGCATATATATGATTGTACATCCTCTTCATGAACATGAATCTCTAAGAGGTACCTAGTTTCTTGATGGCGAGATGGAATTGCTATGTCGTGTACAAAGGGAAGGTTCCGGGGGTGTACAACGAGTGGCATGAGTGGCAGGCGCAAGTGAATGGGTTCACGGGCGCCAGCCATAAAGGCTTCAAAAGCAGACAAGAAGGAGAAGCTAGTTACTTGAGGTTCACGCTAGCGCGAGAGAGGACTCGCAACCGCCACCTCATGTACTGCATAGTTCCGCTCTCACTCATAGTGATAGCTCTTCTTGCGTATACCTTTGTTTAGATGGATGACGTTGTTGTAGTTGCAAGTATTCGAGACTTGCATGTATCGCTATTTTCGAGATGATGACAAGATACCACTTTGTGTTGGATGATGATTATGATGAGACTATTTGTATGTATATGCTATGATTACACTTGTGGTCTCGCAGGCATTTGTATGTGTATCATGCTGAAATTTTTATGTGCTAAAGATTCTTCTATAAAGCATGTTCAAATACAAAACAAAAATGCCGAAAAAAAACAAAAAACTACTAAAATTAGCAGTAGCGAGTGTATAAAAGTTAGCAGCAGTGCTGCGATAGCAGTAGCGCGTCCAGGCAAAGCGCACTAGAGCTACTAGCAGTAGCGAGCTTCCACTAAGTGCGCTGCTGCTACACTTGTGTAGCAGTAGCGCTGGTGAGCACGCGCTACTGCTATGTGTTAGCTGTAGCGCCTTATTAATAGTGCCACTCCCCGCGCTACTGATACACCTAAAACCCGCGCTGCTGCTAGCCATTTCCCTAGTACTGATACCCCCGATGACAAGCCAAGAAATTGTTTCATACTTAAATAATCTCAAACTTTTTCAACCTTCACGCAATACATGAGCGTGAGCCATGGATATAGCACTATGGGTGGAATAGAATATGATGATGGGGATTGTGTGGAGAAGACATAAAAAAGGAGAAAGTCTCACATTGACGAGGATAATCAACGGGCTATGGAGATGCCCATCAATTGATGTCAACACCGGCAAAGTTTGCACCAACTCTCAAGGTGAGAAAGGGCAATGCACGGTACCGAAGAGGCTAGCAAAGGCGGAAAGGTAAAAGTGCGTATAATCCATGGACTCAACATTAGTCAAAAGAACTCATATACTTACTGCAAATATTTAGAAGTCATCAAAAATCAAGTACTACGCGCATGCTCCTAGGGGGATAGATTGGTAGGAAAAGACCATCGCTCGTCCCCGACCGCCACTCATAAGGATGCACAAGCCAGGTACACTTCATGTTTCAAATTTGTTACACAACTTTAACCATACGTGCATGCTATGGGACTTGCTAACTTCAACACAAGTATTCTTTAAATTCACAACTACTCAACTAGCATGACTCTAATATCACCATCTTCATATCTCAAAACAATTATCAAGCATCAAACTTTTCTTAGTATTCAACGCACTCATAAGAATTATTACAAATCTTGTATGCTTAGCACATTAGGATTATTTAAGCAAATTACCATGCTATTTAAGACTCTCAAAATAATATGAAGTATGAGAGTTCATCTATTTCTTCAAAATAAAACTACCACCATGCTCTAAAATATATAAGTGAAGTACTAGAGCAATAACGAAAACTACTCCGAAAGATATAAGTGAAGATCAATGAGTAATCGGATAATTATGCAACTATGTGAAGACTCTCTGACATTTAAGAATTCAGATCTTGGTATTGTATTCAAACAGCAATCAAAACAAAATAAAATGACATTGCAAGGATAGCATAACTCATGTGAAGAAGCAAAAACTTAGGCTCAACCGATACTAACCGATAGTTGTTGAAGAAGAAAGGTGGGATGCCTACCGGGGCATCCCCAAGCTTAGATGCTTGAGACTTCTTGAAATATTATCTTGGGGTGCCTTTGGCATCCCCAAGCTTGAACTTTTGTGTCTCCTTAATTCCTCTCATATCATGTTTCTCTTTTTATCAAAAGCTTCATTCACAACAAACTCAACAAGAACTCGTGAGATAGGTTAGTATAAACCAATGCAAAACCTTATCATTTTCTACTGTAACAAATCACTAACATTATTATTCAACATTGCATACTAAATGACTCTTCATATTTAACACTCCTATCCTTAAATAGAATCATTAAACAAGCAAACATATGCAAGCAATGCAACCATAACAGCAATCTGTCCAAACAGTATAGTCTGTAAAGAATGCAAGATTCATCATACTTCCCTAACTCCAAAAATTATGAACTAAAATTCCCACTGTAATAAATTTATCAGAGCTAAATATGCAAAAATATTCAACATTATACCACTCTCTGACTTTTCTAGGGAATTGTTTGCAACAGCGGTAAACTTTCTGTTTTCAAACAGCAACATGTATAGTAACAAAATAAGCATGGCAATGGCTATCCTTGACTTTTTTATTGAAACTAAAGATGCAAAACATTATTCTAAATAACAGCAAGAAAATACTAGCAAGAGAAAATTACGCTCCATGCAAAACACATATCATGTGGTGAATAAGAATATAGCTCCAAGTAAAGTTACCGATGAACGAAGACGAAAGAGGGGATGCCTTCCGGGGCATCCCCAAGCTTAGACGCTTGGTTATCCTTGAATATTACCTTGGGGTGCCTTGGAAATCCCCAAGCCTAGGCTCTTGCCACTCCTTATTCCATAGTCCATCGAATCTTTACCCAAAACTTGAAAACTTCACAACACAAAACTTAACAGAAAACTCGTGAGCTCCGTTAGCGAAAACAAAACACCACTTCAAGTACTGTAATGAACTCATTCTTTATTTATATTGGTGTTAAACCTACTGTATTCCAACTTCTCTATGGTTTATAAACTATTTTACTAGCCATAGATTCATCAAAATAAGCAAGCAACACAATGAAAACAGAATCTGTCAAAAACAGAACAGTCTGTAGTAATCTGTATCAAACGTAAACTTCTGGAGCTCCAAAAATTCTAAAATAAATTGGTGGACCTGAGGAATTTGTCTAGTAATCATATTCAAAAAGAATCAACTAAATAGCACTCTCCAGTAAAAAGTTTTAGCTAATCTCGTGAGCGCTAAAGTTTCTGTTTTTTACAACATGATCATAAAGACTTTACCCAAGTCTTCCCAAAGGTTCTACTAAACAGAACCACATCTGAACAGAAGCTAGATGGATTATTTATTACTAAATAGAACCAAAAAGCAAGAAACTAAAATAAAATTGGGTTGCCTCCCAACAAGCGCTAACGTTTAACGCCCCTAGCTAGGCATGATGATTTCAATGATGCTCACATAAAAGATAAGAATTGAAACATAAAGAGAGCATCATGAAGAATATGACTAGCACATTTAAGTCTAACCCACTTCCTATGCATAGGGATTTTGTGAGCAAACAACTTAGGAGAACAATAATCAACTTGCATAGGAAGGTAAAACAAGCATAACTTTAAAACTTTAAGCACATAGAGAGGAAACTTGATATTATTGCAACTCCTACAAGCATATATTCCTCCCTCATAATAATTTTCAGTAGCATCATGAATGAATTAAACAATATAACCAGCACCTAAAACATTCTTTTCATGATATACTAGCATAGAAATTTTATTACTCACCACATAAGCAAAATTCTTCTCATTCGAATAGTGGGAGTATCATAAGAGACTTGAATACAATAAATTGTTTCCATATTAAAAGAGTAATGTTCAGAGAAAGGGTACTCATAATCATGACATGTTTTATAAATATAATCATGACTACTCTTTATAGCATAAATTTTATCACAATAATCATCATAAGTAGCAACTTTTTTCTCATCATAATCGATTGAAAACTCTTCCGAAATAGTGGATACATCACTAAATAAAGTCATGACCTCTCCAAATCCACTTTCATAAATATTATAAGATTCAACATCCTCCAAAATAGTGGGATCATTACTTCCTAAAGTTGACACTCTTCCAAACCCACTTTCATAAATATAATCATCATAGTTAGAAGGCATGCTATCATCATAACAACTTTGCATATCAAAACTTGGGAGGCTAAAAATATCATCATTATTAAACATAGCATCCCCAAGCTTGGGACAAACATTAATTGCAGCAAATATATTATCAAATATGTCATCCTCATCAAATATAGCTTCCCCAAGCTTGGGTCTTTTCATATCATAAGCATAATCACTCTCATCATTAATAGTATGGATAGCATCAATAGTATAGCAAGCATTATATTCTTCCAAGCAAGTGCCAAAAAGACTCTCAAGATCATAAGGAGTATCATTATCTTCCCAATCATAATCATCAGAACAAGCAATATGCATAACGAGATCATCATCAAGTGTATCATCTTCATTTTCATGTGGCACAACAATAATAGGAGCAACCTTATTTGGGAGGGATACCTTTTTACCTCTCTTCCTTTTTCTTTTCTTCTTCTTCACCACATCATGTGTGGGTTCAATTCTCTTTTTGGAGCTCCTTATTAATGAGATTGGTTGAGTAGAAGGCTCCTCCTTGTTACCTGATTCATCATAAGAAATAATAGGAGGATATTGGGAAGTCTCTTCCCTTTCATTAGTGTTCTCTTCATCCTCTATTTGTTTTATTTTCTTTATGTAATTGGCAATATAAGGATTTTCAATGCAATTCACCGCACAATACATATAAATTTCTTCTAGATTAAAATGAAGAACTTTATCAAGGACAAATTTTGGAATATCCTTAATTCTGCGTTTAATTTCTTCATAACCCAAGAGCAAACTAAGTTCATTATGATGTGCAAGGGAAATTAAGTCATCGCAATTTTTGGACACGATACGCTCATGAAACAATTTGCATTGGGTACTAAAATGATCACGTTCATTGCAAAGTTCACAAGTAGGGCTAAGAAAAGATAAATTTTCAGCACATTCATCTAGCTCTTCTTGCAACAATTTGGTTTCTAAGTACTTATGCCTCTTGCAATATCTATCTTCCCTATTTGGTGTGTACTTACAAACCCAATGCACTCCACAAAAATTGACATGTTTATAGGAGGCATTTTCATCATAACTAGTGCAATCATCATTAGCATCATGGATATTCAAGGAGTTCATACTAACAACATTGCAATCATGCTCATCATTCAAGGTTTTAGTGCCAAACATTTTAATGCATTCTTCTTCTAACACTTTGGCACAATTTTCCTTTCCATCATACTCATGAAAGATATTAAAAAGGTGAAGCGTATGAGGTAAACTCAATTCCATTTTTTTGGTAGTTTTCTTTTATAAACTAACTAGTGCTAAAACAAGAAACAAAAAGATTCGATTGCAAGATCTAAAGATATACCTTCACTTATCTAGCCTCCCCGGCAACGGCGCCAGAAAAGAGCTTGATGTCTACTACACAGCCTTCTTCTTGTAGACGTTGTTGTGCCTGCAAGTGCACAGGTTTGTAAGACAGTTGCAAATTTCCCTCAAGTGGATGACCTAAGGTTTATCAATCCGTGGGAGGCGTAGGATGAAGATGGTCTCTCTCAAGCAACCCTGCAACCAAATAACAAAGAGTCTCTTGTGTCCCCAACACACCCAATACAATGGTAAATTGTATAGGTGCACTAGTTCCGCGAAGAGATGGTGATACAAGTGCAATATGGATGGTAGATATAGGTTTTTGTAATCTGAAAATATAAAAACAGCAAGGTAACAAGTGGTAAAAGTGAGCGTAAACGGTATTGCAATGCTAGGAAACAAGGCCTAGGGTTCATACTTTCACTAGTGCAAGTTCTCTCAACAATAATAACATAATTGGATCACATAACTATCCCTCAACATGCAACAAAGAGTCACTCCAAAGTCACTAATAGCGGAGAACAAACGAAGAGATTATGGTAGGGTACGAAACCACCTCAAAGTTATTCTTTCCAATCAATCCGTTGGGCTATTCCTATAAGTGTCACAAACAGCCCTAGAGTTCGTACTAGAATAACACCTTAAGATACAAATCAACCAAAACCCTAATGTCACCTAGATACTCCAATGTCACCTCAAGTATCCGTGGGTATGATTATACGATATGCATCACACAATCTCAATTCATCTATTCAAACCAACACATAGAACCTCAAAGAGTGCCCCAAAGTTTCTACCGGAGAATCACGATGAAAACATGTGCCAACCCCTATGCATAGGTTCATGGGCGGAACCCGCAAGTTGATCACCAAAAAATACATCAAGTGAATCACGTGATATCCCATTGTCACCACAGATACGCACGGCAAGACATACATCAAGTGTTCTCAAATCTTTAAAGACTCAATCCGATAAGATTACTTCAAGGGGAAAACTCCATCCATTACAAGAGAGTAGAGGGGGAGAAGAAACATAAGATCCAACTATAATAGCAAAGCTCCCGATACATCAAGATCGTATCACCTCAAGAACACGAGAGAGAGAGAGATCAACCACATAGCTACTGGTACATACCCTCAGCCCCGATGGTGAACTACTCCCTCCTCGTCATGGAGAGCGCCGGGATGATGAAGATGGCTACCGGTGAGGGTTCCCCCCCTCCGGCAGGGTGCCGGAACAGGGTCCCGATTGGTTTTTGGTGGCTCTGGAGGTTTTGCGACGGCGGAACTCCTGATCTATCTTCTGTTCTGGAAGTTTTTCAATACGTAGGTATATATGGGTGCAGGGGGTACGTCGGTGGATCGAAGGGGGGGCCACGAGGCAGGGGGGTGCGCCCCGGGGGTGGGCGCGCCCCCCATCCTCGTGAGCACCTCCCTTCTTTCCTGACGTGCACTCCAAGTCCATCGGGTGGCTTTCCTTTCAAAAATAACTTCTCCAGTTGATTTCGTTCCGTTTTGACTCCGTTTGATATTCCTTTTCCTCAAAATACTGAAATAGGCATAAAACAGCAAATCTGGCTTGGGCCTCCGATTAATAGGTTAGTCCCAAAAATAATATAAAAGTGGATAATAAAGCCCAATATTGCCCAAAATAGTAGATAATATAGCATGGACCAATAAAAAATTATAGATACATTGGAGACGTATTAGGAGTCTCTGCTACGTCTTGAGCTTGCGTTGGTTTTCCCCGAAGAGGAGAAGATGATGCAGCACAGTAGCGTAAGTATTTCCCTCAGATTTTGAGAACCAAGGTATCAATCCAGTAGGAGGCCACGCACAAGTCCCTCGTACCTGCACAAAACGATAGCTACTCGCAACCAACGCGATTAGGGGTTGTCAATCCCTTCACGATCACTTACGAGAGTGAGATCTGATAGAGATAATATTTTTGGTATTTTTGGTATAAAGATGCAAAGTGAAAAGTAAAAGGAAAAGTAAAACAAAGCAAGTATAAAAGCGATGGAGATTGATATGATGAGAATAGACCCGGGGGGGGCATAGGTTTCACTAGTGGCTTCTCTCAAGAGCATAATTATTCCACAGTGGGTGAACAAATTACTGTTGAGCAATTGACAAAATTGAGCATAGTTATGAGGTTATCTAGGTATGATCATGTATATAGGCATCACGTCCGAGACAAGTAAATCGAAACGATTATCATCTACTACCATTACTCCACTCATCGACCGCTATCCAGCATGCATCTAGAGTATTAAGTTAAAAACAGAGTAACGCCTTAAGCAAGATGACATGATGTAGAGGAATAAATTCATGCAATATGATAAATACCCCATCTTGTTATCCTCGATGGCAACAATACAATACGTGCCTTGTAACCCTTTCTGTCACTGGGTAAGGACGCCGCAAGACTGAACCCAAAGCCATGCACTTCTCCAATTGCAAGAACTACCAATCTAGTTGGCCAAACCAAACGGATAATTCGAAGAGACTTGCAAAGATAACTCAATCATACATAAAAGAATTCAGAGAAGATTCCAATATTATTCATAGATAAGCTGGATCATAAACCCACAATTCATTGGTCTCAACAACCACACCGCAAAAACAAGATTACATCGAATAGATCTCCACGAGAGAGGAGGAGAACATTGTATTGAGATCCAAAAAGAGAGAAGAAGCCATCTAGCTACTAGCTATGGACCCGAAGGTCTGAAGTAAACTACTCACACTTCATCGGAGAGGCTATGGTGTTGATGTAGAAGCCCTCCATGGTGGATGCCCCCTCCGGCGGAGCTCCGGAACAGGCCCCAAGATGGGATCTCGTGGATACAGGAAGTTGCGGCGGTGGAATTAGGTTTTTGGCTCATGTTCTGATTGTTTGGGGGTACGTAGGTATATATAGGAGGAAGGAGTACATCGGTGGAGCATCAGGGGGCCCACGAGGCAGGGGGGCGCACCCTAGGGGGGGCGCCCCCCACCCTTGTGACCGCCTCCGATGTTCCTTGGCATAGGGTCCAAGTCTCCTGGATCACGTTCGGTGAGAAAATCACGTTTCCGAAGGTTTCATTCCGTTTGGACTCCGTTTGATATTCTGTTTCTTTGAAATTCTGAAAAAGGCAAAAAACAGCAATTCTGGGCTAGGCCTCCGGTTAATAGGTTAGTCCCAAAAGTATTATAAAAGTGGAAAATAAATCCCATTATAGTACAAAACAGTTGATAAAGTAGCATGGAGCAATCAAAAATTATAGATACGTTGGAGACGTATCAGGCATCCCCAAGCTTAATTCCTGCTCGTCCTCGAGTAGGTAAATGATAAAAAGAGAATTTTTGATGCGGAGTGATACTTTGGCATAATTTCAATGTGAATCTTCATAATTGTGGTATGAATATTCAGATCCGAAAGATTCAAGACAAAAGTTCATATTGACATAAAAATAATAATACTTCAAGCATACTAACTAAGCAATTATGTCTACTCAAAATAACATCGCCAAAGAAAGTTCATCCCTACAAAATCATATAGTTAGGCTATGTTTCATTTTCGTCACACAAAGATGTTCCCAACTTGTATACCCCCGATGACAAGCCAAGCAATTGTTTCATACTTCAATAATCTCAAACTTTTTCAATCTTCACGCAATACATGAGCGTGAGCCATGGATATAGCCCTATGGTTGGAATAGAATATGATGATGGGGATTGTGTGGAGAAGACATAAAAAGGGAGAAAGTCTCACATTGACGAGGATAATCAACGGGCTATGGAGATGCCCATCAATTGATGTCAACATGAGGAGTAGGGATTGCCATGCAATGGATGCACTAGAGCTATGAATGCTCAACAAAAGAAAACTAGTGGGTGTGCATCCAACTTGCTTGCTCATGAAGACCTAGGGCATTTTGAGGAAGCCCATCGTAGGAATATACAAGCCAAGTTCTATAACGAAAAATTCCCACTAGTATAAAAAGACAACTTATGAGACTCACTATATGAAAACCATGGTGCTACTTTGAAGCACAATATATGAGACTCACTACATGAGGAACAAGGTGCTACTTTGAAGCACAAGTGTGGAAAAAGAGATAGTAGCATTGCCCTTTTTATTTATTTTCTTTTTTTTGGGCCTTTCTTTTTTTCCTTTTGGCCTTTCTTTTTTTTTATTTTTTTTGGGCAATGCTCTAATAATGATGATCATCACACTTCTATTGATTACAACATAAGGATTACAACTCGAAACTAGAACAAGGTATGACTCTATATGAATGCCTCCGGCGGTGTATCGGATGGTGCAATGAATCAAGAGTGACATGTATGAAAAATAATGCATGGTGGCTTTGCCACAAATACGATGTCAACTACATGATCATGCAATGGCAATATGACAAAAGTAAAGTATGTCACGATGATGATGAACGGAACGGTGGAAAGTTGCATGGCAATATATCTCGGAATGGCTATGGAAATGCCATAATAGGTAGGTATGGTGGCTGTTTTGAGGAAGATATAAGGAGGTTTATGTGTGATGGAGCGTATCATATCATGCGGTTGGGATGCACCGGCGAAGTTTGCACCAACTCTCAAGGTGAGAAAGGGCAATGCACGGTACCGAAGAGGCTAGCAAAGGTGGAAAGGTAAAAGTGTGTATAACCCATGGACTCAGCATTAGTCAAAAGAACTCATATACTTATTGCAAAAATTTAGAAGTCATCAAAAATCAAGTACTACGCGCATGCTCCTAGGGGGATAGATTTGTAGGAAAATACCATCGCTCGTCCCCAACCGCCACTCATAAGGATGCACAAGTCAGGTACACTTCATGTTTCAAATTTTTTACATTACTTTAACCATACGTGCATGCTACGGGACTTGCTAACTTCAACACAAGCATTTCTCAAATTCACAACTACTCAACTAGCATGACTTTGATATTATCACCTCCATATCTCAAAACAATTATCAAGCATCAAACTTATCTTAGTATTCAACGCACTCAAAAGAAAGTTTCACATATCTTGAATACCAAGTATATTAATATTAAGAAAATTACCATGCTATTAACGACTCTCAAAATAATCTAAGTGAAGCATGAGAGATCAAGTTTCTTTTAAAACAAATCCACCACCGTGCTCTAAAATATCTAAGAGAAGCACTAGAGCAAAAATTATCACGCTCAAAGGATATAAGTGAAGCACTATGAGCAAAACTATCAAGCTCAAAAGATATAAGTGAAGCACATAGAGTATTCTATCAAATTTCAATTCATGTATGGATCTCTCAAAAGGTGTGTACAGCAAGGATGATTGTGGTGAACTAACAAGCAAAGACACAAATAATACAAGACGCTCCAAGCAAAACACTTATCATGTGGTGAATAAAAATATAGCTCCAAGTAAATTACCGATGGAAGTGGACGAAAGAGGGGATGCCTTCCGGGGCATCCCCAAGCTTTGACTTTTTGGTGTCCTTGGATTATATTGGGGGTGCCATGGGCATCCCCAAGCTTAGGCTCATGCCACTCCTTGTTCCATAATCCATCAAAAGAATTCACCCAAAACTTGAAAACTTCACAACACAAAACTCAATAGAAAACTCGTGAGCTCCGTTAGAGAAAGAAAACAAAAGACTACTTTAAGGTACTGTAATGAACTCATTCTTTATTTGTATTGGTGTTAAACCTACTGTATTCAAACTTCTCTATGGATCATAAACTATTTTACTAGCCATAGATTCATCAAAATAAGCAAACAACACACGCAAAACAGAATCTGTCAAAAACAGAACAGTCTGTAGTAATCTGTAACTAACGCAAACTTCTGGAACTCAAAAAATTCTACCAAAATTATAAGACCTGGAAAATTTGTTTAATGATCAGCAGCAATTGGAATCGGTATTTTATCACGTTCTGGTGATTTTTAACAATTCGGGCACTGAGCGCAAAGTTTCTGGAAATTACAGCAAGATCAAATAACTATCATCCAAGAAGATCCAATAGGTTTAACTTGGCACAAACACTAATTAAAACATAGAACCACATCTAAACAGAGGCTAGATGGATTATTTATTCCTAAACAGAAACTAAAAATATTGGGTTGTCTCCCAACAAGCGCTTTTCTTTAAAGCCTTTTTAGCTAGGCATTGAGATTTCAATGATGCTCAAAAGAAAGACAAGAATTGAGGCACAAAGAGAGCATCATAAAACATGTGACAAACACACTTAAGTCTAACATACTTCCTATGCATAGGCATATTATAGGCAAACAAATTATCGTAGCAAGCAAAAACTAGCATATGCAAGGAAGCGGAAAGGAACAATAGCAATCTTAACATAACGAGAGGTAATTTAGTAACATGAAAATTCCTATAACCATATTTTCCTCTCTCATAATAATTACATGTAGGATCATAAGAAAATTCAACAATATAGCTATCACATAACATATTCTCAACACGATCCACATGCATGCGAAGTTGACACTCTTCCGAAATAGTGGGATTAATATTAACTAAAGTCATGACCTCTCCAAACCCACTTTTATCAAAAACTTCATAAGATTGAAAATTATCCAAATATGTGGGATCTAAAGTTGACACTCATCCAAACCCACTTTCAATATTATTGCAAACACTATTATCAATCTCATATTCATCATGGGGATTAAATAAATTTTCAAGATCATAAGAAGAATCACCCCAATCATGATCATTGCAACAGGTAGAGGACATAGCAAAACTAGCATTCCCAAGCTTAGGGTTTTGCATATTTTTAGCACAATTGACATCAATAGAATTATAGTAAAATCATTGCAATCATGTTTTTTATTCAAAGATCTATCGTGAATCGCTTCATAAAGTACTTCATCACAATTTTTAGATTCACGAATTTCAGGCAAAAACTCATAAAGATAATCTAGTGCACTCAATTCACTAGCAATAGGTTCATCATAATTGGATCTCTTAAAGAGATTAGCAAGTGGATGAGGATCCATAACCTTTCAGCAAGCGAAGATGCAAGCAAAAAGAAGGCACATGGTAACACAAGATTAAACGGAGGAAGGGCAAATAAAACGGCAAGGGTGAAGTGGGGGAGAGGAAAACGAGAGGCAAATGGCAAATAATGTAATGCGGGAGATAGGGATTGTGATGGGTACTTGGTATGTTGACTTTTGCATAGACTCCCCGACAACGACGCCAGAAATCCTTCTTGCTACGTCTTGATCTTGCGTTGGTTTTCCCCGAAGAGGAGAGGATGATGCAGCACAGTAGCGTTAGTATTTCCCTCAGTTTTTGAGAACCAAGGTATCAATCCAGTAGGAGGCCACGCACAAGTCCCTCCTACCTGCACAAAACGATAGCTACTCGCAACCAACGTGATTAGGGGGTGTCAATCCCTTCACGGTCACTTACGAGAGTGAGATCTGATAGAGATAATATTTTTGATATTTTTGGTATAAAGATGCAAAGTGAAAAGTAAAAGGAAAAGTAAAACAAAGCAAGTATTAAAGCGATGGAGATTGATATGATGAGAATATACCCGGGGGCCATAGGTTTCACTAGGGGCTTCTCTCAAGAGCATAATTATTTTACGGTGGGTGAACAAAGTACTGTTGAGCAATTGACAGAATTGAGCATAGTTATGAGGTTATCTAGGTATGATCATGTATATAGGCATCACGTCCGAGACAAGTAGATCGAAACGATTCTGCATCTACTACTATTACTCCACTCATCGACGCTATCCAGCATGCATCTAGAGTATTAAGTTAAAAACAGAGTAACGCCTTAAGCAAGATGACATGATGTAGAGGAATAAATTCATGCAATATGATAAATACCCCATCTTGTTATCCTCGATGGCAACAATACAATACGGGCCTTGCAACCCTTTCTGTCACTGGGTAAGGACACCGCAAGATTGAACCCAAAGCCATGCACTTCTCCCATTGCAAGAACTGCCAATCTAGTTGGCCAAACCAAACGGATAATTCGAAGAGACTTGCAAAGATAACTCAATCATACATAAAAGACTTCAGAGAAGATTCAAATATTATTCATAGATAAGCTGATTCATAGATAAGCTGGATCATAAACACACAATTCATCGGTCTCAACAAACACACCGCAAAAAGAAGATTACATCAAATAGATCTCCACGCGAGAGGGGGAGAACATTGTATTGAGATCCAAAAAGAGAGAAGAAGCCATCTAGCTACTAGATATGGACCCGAAGGTCTGAAGTAAACTACTCACACTTCATCGAAGAGGCTATGGTGTTGATGTAGAAGCCCTCCATGGTGGATGCCCCCTCCGGCGGAGCTCCGGAACAGGCCCCAAGATGGGATCTCGTGGATACAGGAAGTTGCGGCGGTGGAATTGGGTTTTTGGCTCCTGTTCTGATCGTTCGGGGGTACGTAGGTATGTATAGGAGGAAGGAGTACGTCGGTGGAGCATCAGGGGGCCCACGAGGCAGGGGGCGTGCCCTAGGGGGGGCGCCCCCCACCCTCGTGACCGCCTCCGATGTTCCTTGGCGTAGGGTCCAAGTCTCCTGGATCACGTTCGGTGAGAAAATCACGTTTCCGAAGGTTTCATTCCGTTTGGACTCCGTTTGATATTCTGTTTCTTCGAGATACTGAAAAAGGCAAAAAAACAACAATTATGGGCTGGGCCTCCGGTTAATAGGTTAGTCCCAAAAGTAATATAAAAGTGGAAAATAAAGCCCATTATAGTCCAAAACAGTAGATAAAGTAGCATGGAGAAATCAAAAATTATAGATACGTTGGAGACGTATCAGTCTTCCTACCTACCGTCACTCGACTAACAAGAGAATCACTCGACCTCCCGAAGACCAGGAGTCACTCAGCGTACAACGGTCGGGCATTCACTCCGTAGTATTTAAGGCCATTAATAGCACTTAAGGCTGGCGTTACCAGTAACGCCAACACTTTATGTACATTTAGTCCCTTGTAATGGAGGGCGGGAGAGGTGCTGGCGAACTCTATATAAGCCACCCTCCTCCTCTGGCACAAGGGTTCGCACCCCCTGTAATATCACTCACATAATCCAATCGACCGCCTCCGGGCACCGAGACATAGGGCTGTTACTTCCACCTAGAAGGGCCTGAACTCGTAAACTCCGTGTGTACACCTTCGCCATAGCTGAGATCTTGCCTCTCCATACCTACCCCCCTTTCTACTGTCAGACTTAGAACCACGACATGGGGTACCCACCAGTCCGGCGCACTCCTCCACTAGGAGGCCTGCTGGGTATGAGGCCGCCGCAGCCACCTGCCACCAATCCATCTTCAGTGTTATACTGCTGCATCTGCCTTGCCCGATCTCGTTGCCGCCGACGCCACCATGGAGCCAGACAGCTCCACCGCCCTACGCTCTTCCATCCAGCCGCATCCGTCGTCGATATGCAACTGCACCATACCGCCAAAACTCGTCGTCATCTATGCGGTAGATACAATGCTGCACCACCTGGCAACCTCCACACCGTCACCACTGCTAGAGTTACTCCGAGCCCACCATCCACAGCATCTCTCCCCCAAACAGCAGGTCCTCCCAAGATGGCGCCTCCATGGAGGATACGACGCGCAGGACGCCGCCGCCGCCCAATCCAGACTGAATTTTGGACTTTCGTCCGAGAGGGGTTCGGAGGTGGATAGGAGAGACCTCGGCTTCGCCTCCACGGAGGCTAACGACGTCGAGTGACATCGCTAATGCCGGGCCGGCCTAGCAGACCAAAGTTTCCTCCAGTCCCCATCCTATGCCACCAAACCTCCGTCTGCTCCAGATCCGGCAACGAGCCACGATCCAAAACCTATGAAGATGCAAGAGCCATGGAGCTCGACCCACCATGAGGATCGAGAAGAACCCGTTGTAGATCTCCAGACGCCGAAACCAGTGGTCCGACGTGGCCAATGATGACCATCACCACCCCGCGGTGGCCGACGAAGTCCGAAGACAGGATCCAGATGGATCCGATCTGGATCAGGCGGCACCCGCGACCACCGAGCAAGCCCAACGCAGCCACCCTTAGGGAACGCAGTAATTTCAAAAAAAATCCTACGCACACGCAAGATCATGGTGATGCATAGCAACGAGAGGGGAGAGTATCATCTACGTACCCTCGTAGACCATAAGCGGAAGCGTTGCCGACATGCTCCCGGCCATCCACCGGCCACCTCTCGGTGTCCATCGCACTCACCACATCACGTAGGGTCTAACCAAACACTCCACGCACCTCACCGCACACCCTAGCTCGAGTTCGTCTTCACCCGAACTCCGGCGGCCGCCTAGGTCGCCGCCGGCGCCGATTCCGGCCACCCCGACCCCAACTAACACCACCAAGAGCTGCGGCTTGTCCCCAACTCCACCTAGATGCCCTCCGCGACCCATTTGGTCGCCGGAACGGCCAAAAACACTTCCGCCG
This sequence comes from Aegilops longissima, assembly GCA_021605205.1. Classification (NCBI taxonomy): domain Eukaryota; kingdom Viridiplantae; phylum Streptophyta; class Magnoliopsida; order Poales; family Poaceae; genus Aegilops; species Aegilops longissima. Next base: position 9,500,451 of record CM038678.1, on the reverse strand, counting down.
CCGCGTCGGGCTCGCCGGCGGCTAAACGCCGGTGTAGCCGACTTTGACTTTGACCACGGGTGGGCCCTGGTTGACTCTCCTGGGTCAATGACAGGTGGGGCCCAGCCCTGTTAACTAATCAGGTTTAGTTTTAATCAATATTTAGTTAAACTAATTATGCTGACATGCGGGACCCATCAGTCAGGTTTGACCTGGACGTCCCCGTTGACTATGACATCACCCTGACGCATTGCTGACGCAGTAAATTAATTACTGGATTTATTCTATTATAGGAAATTCCAGAATATAGTTCAAACTTCAAAAATTCATAGAAATTAATCTGTAACTCCAAATGCAAAGATTTATATATGAAAAATGATCAGAAAAATCCATTCTATCCATTGGTACAGGTTTCATGCATGATAAAACAAGTTAAACTTGCTGTTTAAGAAGATTAAGATAATGCACCTTTAGGGCTATTTTAAATGAGCTAGCATTTGAATCTTTGATTCAAATGAGTTCATCCCTAATTGTTCCAGCTTGCATTAGGCCAACACACATCCATATTGCCATGTCATAGCATGCATCATATTGTTGCATATTGCCATTTGTGTTTATTTTCGGTATGTCTTTCGTGATAGGTTCTGCCTCCGAGGATAATCCTGAATATCCGTCTGAAGGGCAGTATCCTACCACCACTCCATCAGGCAAGCAACCCATTGATCATTCCGATACAAACCCATGTTCTCGCTTTTGCTCTTGTTTACTGCATTAAGACAACGCGATTCAAACTGTTGTGTGCTGCGGTAGTTGAACCCACTTCCTTTGCATGACCTGTCATTGCCACAGTAACTAGATGAAACCCACTAGTATGTGTAGGAGTTGATTGAGCCATGTTTGTGATTCCTACCATGCTATGCTTAGAGTTGTGTCAGGTCTGGCTCATCGGGATGATGAACTGGAGTGAAAGGTTGTGTCGGGTTCGAGAGTGAAAGTGTTGAACACGTTTTGGTAAAGGTATCGATGAGAGGCCATGTAGGAGTACATGGTGGGTTGTTTCATTGAAGCCGTCCCTAAGAACTGAGATCTGTGTGTGATTTAAGACTTAGCTACTACCACGCATTGGGATCCTTAATTGACCCTCTCGACTTATTAACCACTCTTGTCCTCAGTCCGGGAGTTGCAAGTAGTTTCTGGTGTTTGTAGCATGCTGGGGGCCGCACGCAACGCTGACCTTAGGGGTGGGTTGTGTTGCGGTAGGCACGTGGCCCGGTGTACCGATTCGCCCGTTTGGTGTCTCGGGAACCCTGCACACATCGTTCGGGGCTGTATGGGAAACCTCGGCCGGACTCCCTGCGGATGGAACCCGAATAGGCGATAAACCTGGACTCGGGACTCGTGTGTTTAGTCAGGTCGTGGCCGACACCCACGTTGGGCTTCCGCTTGAAGGTTGCCGAGTACATGTCGTGTAAACGGCGGTAAGTGGTGAGAGCGTGTGTGAAGAAGTACACCCCTGTAGGGTATAAACTATTCGAATAGCCGCGTCCGCGGTAAAGGACTACTTGGTCACCTATACAGTTCATAGACAAGTAAATGGATACTACTAAAAGCCTCAAGATAAGTGTGAGTACCATGGATGGCCCTCTCGTGGGTTGACGAGAGAGGATCCACGGTGGAGTATTGTGATGGTGATTAGTGGACTCGTGTGCGACAAATGCTTTTCAAATGGTGTCACGTAGGATAGCTTAGCCAAGAGTCAAAGCTGGCTTGCTGCAAATAACTCCACCACCTTCTTGAGAATGTGCATGTATGATAGGATTCTGTGGTAAGACTTGCTGAGTACCTCCGTACTCATGTTTGCTTAATTAATGTTTTCAGACGACAACACTGCCCCCTCCGATGGGTTTTATGTAGACCTTGACATCGACGAGTGAACTAGCCACCCAGGTGGTGATCCAAGGCTTGTGAAGGGCCACTGTAGATAGAAGGGCTTCGACAAGCTTTCTTTCTTTTTAGAGTCTGTACTCAGACTAGTTTGCTTCCGCATGTGCTTGTATGTTTGTATGATTTGAGTGTTGGGTCATGTGACCCCTACCTGTATGGATATGTTATGTATGGCTCCTCGGAGCCTCTTAAATAAAGTACTTTGAGTTGTAGAGTTTTGTTGTGATGCCTTGTTGTATGTACTCATATCTGGTATATTGCGTGTATGATTGAAATGCTTGGTATGAGTGGGATCCGACAAACTAGTTGTTTATCCTTGGCAGCCTCTCATATGGGGAAATGTAGTCTCGTGCTTCTGAGCGATAGTAGTCCGCTACAGCCCGGTTCACCGGAGTCCTGCTAGCCCAGCACTACTGCTTGGACGCTTGACTGGCCGGCATGTGTTTCACTTCATTCCTATGTCTGTCCCTTCGGGGAAATGTCACGCGGTGATATTCGGAGTCCTGCCTAGCCTGCTACAGCCCGGGATACCGGAGTCCTGTTAGCCCAGTGCTACAGCCCGAATTCATACGTTGATGACCGACATGCTCGATGTGATTCATGTATGCCTGTCCCCATAGGTTAGCGCCGCTTTGGGTTCACGACTAGCCATGTCGGCCCGGGTTCTTTGTCATGTGGATGCTAGCGACACTATCATATACGTGAGCCAAAAGGCGCAAACGGTCCCGAGCCATGGTAAGGCGACACCCGTGGGAATACCGTGCGTGAGGCCGCAAAGTGATATGAGGTGTTACCAGCTAGGTCGATGTGACTTGGAATCGGGGTCCTGACATTTATACTGTCACATCCCTAGTTTGGTCACTTGTGCATCATGTTTAAATTCCATTTAATTTTGAAATGGGGATTTGTGAAACCCTCTGAATCTTTTTTGGAAATTGATCAAAAAAAATTGCTCCAAAAAGGTCTAAGAAAATGCTCATGTTGCTCTCTGAAAATATTGGACAGAGATAAAAATCAAACCAATATTTTTAGGAGTCCATAAGTAATTATTTTGGGCCTTTGGAATTACTGCAGTAATTATTTGCATTGGATATATATTGTTATATATATATAATATATGTCCAAAAATTATGCTAGTTGTTGAGGAGTTCTAGAATAATATAAATAGCTCCTACAAAAATTGGCATAAGAAAATAAAATGGTTTATTATTTTTTATTAAACCAAACAAATGTCACGCGGTGATATTCGGAGTCCTGCCTAGCCTGCTACAGCCCGGGATACCGGAGTCCTGCCTAGCCTGCTACAGCCCGAGATACCGGAGTCCTGTTAGCCTAGTGCTACAGCCCGAATTCATACGTTGATGACCGACATGCTCGATGTGATTCATGTATGCCTGTCCCCATAGGTTAGTGCCACTTTGGGTTCACGACTAGTCATGTCGGCCCGGGTTCTCTGTCATATGGATGCTAGCGACACTATCATATCGTGAGCCAAAAGGCATAAACGGTCCCGGCCATGGTAAGGCGACACCTGGGAATACCGTGCGTGAGGCCGCAAAGTGATATGATGTGTTACATGCTAGATCGGTGTGACTTAGGATCGGGTCCCGACAGCTTTGGTATCGAGCTCGACTGCTGTAGGACTTCCAAGCCAACCTGGTCGAAGTTGAGTCTAGAAATGCTTTAGTTATGTAAGGGAATTGATTGTGGGAGGGAACGTAAGGCTCTTTTTACTCCTTATATCTCATGCCCTTCTGATCTGAGTCGTCCTATCTTTCCTACGGGGTTAAGGAACTAGGCTTTCTCTTCTGTCTATCAGGATCACGTGTTACTACTCCGTAGTCCCATAGGATTGGATGATCAGAGTCATACCCCAGTTTTCGAGTACTTCCGGTGTAGTATGTTTAGTATTATCCCAGAACCTTTGAGTGATGATGTTGAGTATGTTACTACCCCATTTTGGCAGGATGTCTTATTTTGAGCATTTTACTGCCGTTATGCTGCCAGAATTGCCCTAGGAGTTCGAGAGATACTAATTTCTGTGGCCTACATTTTCAGTCTATAGTTGATGTTGATTCCGTCCTTGGTTTCGTTTCTCAGGATGTCACCAGTTAAGCGAAGTTCTGTTGCTTGTAGTCAGAATCACGGAGATGGTAGGGATGAGGATCCTCCCGACCAGCCTTCATTGGCAGAGTTTATGTTAGAGATGGAGAGAAACAAGCGTGAATCTAACTGCTTGTTGGCACATATCGAGGAGAACACCGCACAGCAGTTCAAAGGGTCTGCAACCATTCATGACTTCATTCGCTTGCACCCACCTACCTTTCATCATTCCATCGAGCCACTCGATGCAGATGACTGGCTCCGTAGTATCACACGCAAGCTCCGTTCTGCGAACGTAGCTGAAAGTGACAAGGTCACCTATGCTGCATACCACCTGGAGGGTCTTTGGTGGCAGAACTATGAGGCTATGCTTCCAGCTGGTCAGATTCCTACCTGGAGAGTTTTCACTGAGGCTTTTCGCGAGCATCACATTCCTGAAGCCCTCATCGATCGCAAGAGAGAAGAGTTCTGTAGTTTCACCCAGAGTAAGATGGTTGTTGATGCTTACAGTAGAGAGTTTGAGAACCTTGCCCGCTATGCTTCAGAAGAGGTGTCCACGGACGCCAAGAAGCAGGCTAGGTTCCGGAAGGGTCTCAACCCCAAGTTGCGTCGTGATCTCCACCTACATCATTGTGATACATTCCAAGCTCTTGTGAACAAGGCCATTAATGCAGAGACAGCTCAGCTCACTTACGAGGAGTCTCGTAAGCACACCCGTGAGTTGGGATCTTCTTCCGGTTCTAGTTCTCAGAAGCGCCGGATTTGGATTCCGAACTCTGCTCTTCCACCCGGATATTCACCGAGGCCATATTGTGTGGCGCCTCACCCAGTTCAGCAGTATGCTCCACCCAAGCCTGTTGGTAGACCGCTTGTCAATGCGGGTCCACGTCCAACTTCAGGGACTTGCTTCACATGCGGAGAGCCAGGACACTATGCACGTGACTGCTCTCAGACCAGTTATGCTCCACCCCAGCCCGAGGAGCCTGTTGGATGTGTTAAGCCATCACGCAAGATGATCAATGTCAAGTCAGCCCCCACTGAACGTGGACGTGTGCATCACGTCTCAGCTAAAGACGCTCATGATGATCCGGATGTCGTTCTTGGTACACTCCTTGTCAACTGCCATCCAGCTTCGGTTCTATTCGATACTGGAGCATCTCATTCCTTCATTTCTGAAAGCTATGCTAACTTGCACAACATATCATTTTGTGATATGCCCTCTCCACTAGTCATTCAAACCCCTGGATCCAAATGGCAAACTTCTAGTGTAAGCCATGGTAATGAAATCCTTGTTGATAGACTTGTATTCCTTGCCTCACTTATAGCCCTCAAGTCCACAGATATTAACATCATCTTGGGTATGGACTGGATGAAAGCTCATTATGCCAAGATTGATTGTTACACCAGATCTGTTCAGCTTACACACCCCTCTGGCAAGATAGTCACTGTCTACACTAGAGTTGCAAAGCGACAACTCTATTCTCTTAATGCCATCCCTCTTCCAGACCTTGAAGATATCCCGATAGTCCGTGACTTTCCGGATGTCTTTCCAGAGGAACTGCCAGGTGTTCCACCTGACAGAGATGTAGAGTTCGTCATAGATCTTACCCTAGGAACCGCTCCAATCTCTAGGAGACCTTACAAAATGGCACCCTTAGAACTAGCCGAGCTTAAGAAACAACTTGATGAGTCCTTGCAAAAGGGTTTCATCCGTCCTAGTTCTTCTCCTTGGGCTTGCCCCGTCCTCTTCGTTAAGAAGAAGGATGGTACGGACTGGATGGTTGTAGATTATCGTCCCGTTAACTTGGTCACGATATAGAACAAGTATCCGCTCCCCAGGATCAACGACCTGTATGATCAGCTCGCTGGATCCTCAGTCTTTTCCAAGATGGATTTGAGGCTAGGATACCACCAAATCAAGATTAGAAACGGGGACATCCCCAAGACAGCCTTTGTCACTCGTTATGGCCAGTACGAGTACACCGTCATGTCCTTTGGTCTAACCAACGCCCCAGCTACCTTCTCCCGCTTGATGAACTCGATCTTCGTGGAGTACTTAGATAAATTTGTCGTGGTTTACCTCGATGATATTCTTATTTACTCGAAGAACGAGGAAGAGCATGCCGAACATCTTAGACTTGTGTTAGAAAAACTCAGAGAGCACCGCCTTTATGCCAAGTTCTCCAAGTGTGAATTTTGGTTGCCAGAAGTGACCTACCTAGGCCACGTAATCTCTGGTAAGGGCATTGCTGTCAATCCCGAGAGAGTTCAGGCCGTTCTTGATTGGACTCCACCTGAAACCGTTAAACAAGTTAGGAGTTTCCTTGGTCTAGCCAGCTATTGTCGCCGCTTTGTTGAAAACTTCTCCAAAGTAGCTAAACCCCTCACGGAACTTCTCAAGAAAGATAAAAAGTTTGAGTGGTCCCCACAGTGTGAGTACAGTTTTCAGGAACTGAAAAGACGCCTGACTTCTGCTCCCATACTTGTGTCACCGGATTTCACTAAAGACTTTGTTATCTCTCGCGACCTCACGACAAGGACTAGGTTGCATTCTTATGCAGGATCGTCATGTGATTGCCTATGCATCTCGTCAGTTGCATCCACATGAGGAGAATTATCCTACACATGATCTAGAGCTTGCAGCCGTAGTCTATGCACTCAAGACCTGGCAACATTACCTTCTTGGTAAACGTTGCGAGATCTACACCGATCACCAGAGTCTCAAGTATATCTTCACCCAACCAGATCTGAACCTTAGGCAAAGACGTTGGTTGGAGTTGATCACAGATTATGATCTAGGGATTACCTACACCCATTGTTGAGGAAATCGTTAACTGGTAGCTGCTCGGTTGGCTTGCGAGTAGGGGATTAATAGGCTAATCGGCAAGTTAATCGGCCATTTAATCAATTAATCAGACGATTTATCGGTTTATCAGCTACTCGGTGACCCTGCGAGTAGGGGTTAATCGGCAAGTTAACTGGTTAATCGGACGAATTCTTGAACAGGGCCTACACCCCAAGCAAAGCCAATGTCATGGCTGATGCTTTAAGCCGTAAATCCTATTGCAACAATCTCATGTTGCAGCAGGGTCAACCACTTCTCCATGAGGAATTCTGTAAGCTTAACCTTCACATTGCTCCTCACGGATTCCTTTCTACCTTGGTGGCGAAACCTACTCTTGTGGATCATATCATAGAAGCCCAGAAGCATGATACGGGGATTACCCGGATCAAGAGAAACATTGCCAAGGGTATTGCTGGTAGTTTCTCTATAGATGATCGAGGTGTCGTTTTCTTTGGGAATCGCTTGGTGGTCCCCAAGAAGCAGCATCTTCGACAGTTGATTCTTAAGGAGGCGCATGAATCTCCTCTCACAATTCATCCCGGTAGTACTAAGATGTATCAGGACCTACGCCAGAGGTTCTGGTGGACTAGGATGAAGAGAGAAATTGCTCAGTTTATTGCTAACTGTGACGTTTGTCGTCGCGTTAAGGCAGAGAATCAAAGGCCTGCTGGCACCCTTCAGCCTTTAGCCATTTCTGAGTGGAAATGGGATAAAGTTGGTACGGACTTCATCACCGGTTTTCCCAGGACCAAGAAAGGGAATAATGCTATCTTCGTAGTCATTGATCGTCTGTCCAAGGTGGCTCACTTCCTACCTGTTCGAGAGAGTATCACTGCTAGTCAGCTCGCTGACTTATACATTTCTCGAATAGTGTCACTTCATGGTGTTCCACTAGAGATCAATTCAGACCGTGGCAGTCTTTTCACTTCTCATTTCTGGGAGAGTTTCCAAACTGCCATGGGAACCCATCTTTCCTTCAGTACCGCTTTCCACCCTCAGTCAAGTGGTCAGGTGGAAAGGGTCAACCAAATTCTCGAAGACATGCTTAGAGCTTGCGTTATCTCATTCGGTATGGATTGGGAGAAATGTCTTCCTTTCGCCGAGTTTGCTTATAACAATAGCTATCAATCCAGTCTCAAGAAAGCTCCTTTTGAGATTCTCTATGGACGAAGATGTCGAACACCTTTGAACTGGTCAGAAACCGGTGAAAGACAATTCTTTGGACCGGACATGATCCAGGAGGCAGAAGAGCAAGTTCGCATCATTCGTGAGAATTTGAAAACAGCCCAATCTCGTCAAAAGAGCCAGTATGACCGTCGTCATAAGGAAGTGGCTTATGAAGTTGGCGACAAGGCTTACCTTCGGGTTACCCCTCTAAAGGGTACCCATCGTTTCGGTATCAAGGGCAAGTTGGCTCCTCGTTACATTGGTCCCTTTCGCATTCTCGCTAAACGAGGAGAGGTTGCCTACCAGTTGGAACTACCCCCACATCTTTCTCGAGTTCATGATGTCTTCCACGTCTCTCAACTCAGGCGTTGCTTCTCGGATCCCATCCGTGGAGTGGACCACGAAACGCTTGATCTCCAAGATAACCTCACATACCGAGAGTACCCGGTTCGCATTCTTGATCAAGCAGAGCGTGTTACCCGACGTCAGAACATCAAGTTTCTCAAGGTTCAGTGGTCTCATCATTCCGAGAGAGAAGCTACTTGGGAGCGAGAAGATCGTCTTCGACTGGAGTACCCCGCTTTCTTTCCATCGACCCCTGAATCTCGGGACGAGATTCTTTCAAGTGGGGGCGAGTTGTCACATCCCTAGTTCTGGTATGACCTAGACTAGCTAGTCACTTGTGCATCATGTTTAAATTCCATTTAATTTTGAAATGGGGATTTGTGAAACCCTCTGAATCTTTTTGGAAATTGATCAAATAAAAATTGCTCCAAAAAGGTCCAAGAAAATGCTCATGTTGCTCTCTGAAAATATTGGACAGAGATAAAAATCAAACCAATATTTTTAGGAGTCCATAAGTAATTATTTTGGGCCTTTGGAATTAATGCAGTAATTATTTGCATTGGATATATATTGTTATATATATATATATATATATATATATATATATATATATATATATATATATATATATATATATATATATATCAAAAATTATGCTAGTTGTTGAGGAGTTCTAGAATAATATAAATAGCTCCTACAAAAATTGGCATAAGAAAATAAAATGGTTTAGTATTTTTTATTAAACCAAACAAATGTCACGCGGTGATATTCGGAGTCCTGCCTAGCCTGCTACAGCCCGGGATACCGGAGTCCTGTTAGCCCAGTGCTACAGCCCGAATTCATACGTTGATGACCGACATGCTCGATGTGATTCATGTATGCCTGTCCCCATAGGTTAGTGCCACTTTGGGTTCACGACTAGTCATGTCGGCCCGGGTTCTCTGTCATATGGATGCTAGCGACACTATCATATACGTGAGCCAAAAGGCGCAAACGGTCCCGGGCCATGGTAAGGCGACACCCGTGGGAATACCGTGCGTGAGGCCGCAAAGTGATATGATGTGTTACATGCTAGATCGGTGTGACTTAGGATCGGGGTCCCGACAGCTTAACGTGGTTGATGTAGTCGTACGTCTTCACGATCGACCGATCTAGCACCGAAGGTACGGCACCACACGTTCAGCTCGATGACGTCCCGCGAACTCACGATCCAGTAGAGCTTCGAGGGAGAGCTTTGTCAGCATGACGGCGTGATGACGGTGATGATGTTGCTACCAGAACAGGGCTTCGCCTAAGCACCGATACGATATAACCGAGGTGGATTATGGTGGAGGGGCACCGCACACGGCTAAAAGATCAATGATCAACTTATGTGTCTATGGGGTGCCCCCTTCCCCCATATATAAAGGAGTGGAGGAGGGGGAGGACCGGCCCTCTACTATGACGCGCCCTGGGGAGTCCTACTCCCATTGGGAGTAGGATTCCCCCCCTTCCAAGTAGTAGGAGTAGGAGAGAAGGAAGGGGAAGAGAGAAGAGAAGGAAGGAGGGGGCGCCTCCCCTAGTCCAATTCGGACTAGGCCTTGGGGGGGGCTCTAGGCAGCCCCTCTCTCTCTCCCCCCTAAAGCCCAATAAGGCCCATATGCAGGTTCTTAAGGCCCTGTACTATTCAGGTGGTAAACTTGAGGACACGTTTTCATAGGGAACGCTTCTTCTTCATGGCATGTTGTGAGTAATGGACTTGAACTACTGAAAAAGGTTTGGTATGGAGAGTGGGTGATGGAAGAATTATTCGAGTGTTGACTACGAAAAATTACATGAAATTATAAATACATGGATTCAAAAAGTGGTCATGAATTTGAGAAAATACCATACTAAAAAAAGATCACAAACTTGATAAACAATTCAGGAATTGAAAAATTCATGAATTTGGCAGAATTTCACAAAATTAAAAACAAACTCAGATTTGAAAAATATTCATGAAATGGAAACCAACATCTTGGATTTGAAAATATTCATGAATTTGGAAAATAAAGGATTTGAAAGTGATCACGAATTGGAAAGTTCTAACAGATTTATAATATGTGGATGAACATTAAAAAGTGAATTTAATAAGTGATCTTAGATTTAATAATTTTTGTGAGATTACAGAAAATGAAGAATTTTAAAATTATTCGTGATTTCCATTAAAGTTCACAAATTGCAAAACGGTAAAACCAAAAGTAAAATCCAAAAGTAGAAATAAACGAAAAACCAAATACTAGAGAAGAACTCAAAAATAGTAAAACGAAAGGAAAAAAAGAACGATTAAAAATGATACAAAAAACCCAGGCTGGAAGCTTCACAAACCGGGCCCACATACTTCTCAAAGCTACCTAAAACCCGGACCCCCACACAAACTAGGGAAGCGAGAGATCATATATGGGTCCGCCAGCTTGTACCTGGCCAAGCGATACCAGTTGTGCGCCTAACTAAACTATGCGCGTAGGCAGATGCGGAGCCAGAAATTTTGTGAAGCATGGACAAGTTTAAGCCTAAGTATATAATCAGAAAATTAAAATGGTGTGTTTCAATCAAGAGTTTTCTTCCTCTTGATACCGGTCTTTTACCGATAGGACCCGAAGAACCGCTTTTCAAAACATCTCGAATTTTTTTGTCTTGTTTGAATTCAAATTCCTTTATTAGTGGAATATAGAGTATTTAACCCTCTATTTACGCAAATCTCTTTGCATTCTAGCAGTCAACACTTTGCCTAATGGGCTTGAGTCCTCCGTAATTCACCATGGCCATAGAAAATTTTCAATGCTCGTACTCCCTTTATAAAAAAAATATAAAAGTGTTTGATCACTATTTTCTTTACACAAAGGGTAACATTAAAAATCGGGTTGGCAACATTGTTAGAGCATCTCTAGCCGCGCCCCCAAAAAGGCCTCCCCAGGTGATTTTTTCGCGCCGGCGCCGGAAAAACGTCCCAGTCGCGCCCCTAGAAGCCTAATTTTCGCCGGCCTGGGCCGAAATCAGCGCCGGCAGACCCAGCCCGAACCCGACGCGCTGGGGGGCGCCCGGGGGCGCCGGGGTGAGCGGTTTTGGCGCGAAAGAGCCGCGGGCCAGCCACGTCAGCGACACCGTGCCTCGTCTCCCCTAACGCCTCGGTTTCCCGCGCGGAATCAATGGCAAGGCTGCCTCCGGTCAGCCTTGCCATTGATTCCTCACGGGCGGCGCGTCACGGGACGGCGCGCCCACGCCTCCCTTCCCCCTCCCTCGCACGCGTACACGCGGGCGCGGCGCGGCTATATAAGCCGGTGGCCTGGCTCACCTCTGGCCACACCAGCCCCGCCCTAGCCGTCGAGCTCTACCTCTCCCGAGCGCCGCCACCGAGCCCTCCCTCTCCCTCTCCCGTGAGCCGCCACCGAGCCCTCCCTCTCCCTCCCCCTCTCCTCCCGATGACCGAGCGTTTCCCCGGAGACGAGGCGGCGGCCAACGGCTTCGGCCGCCGCACGCTCCGCGAATAGGAGCCGTGGCTCCTATTCAAGGCGAACATCCCGGTGTCGCCGGACATGCGCGCCGGGCCGACGGGGTGGAGGCTCAGCAACGGGGGAGTGACCATTCCCCCGTTGCCCGACGCCGTGGCGCGCCCCTCCTACTTCGCCGACGAGGTCGAGGTCGTGTGCGCCTCTCTCACCGACGCCCAGCTCGCCCTCCCCCAGTACGCCGCCGACAACCACGCGGCTTGGGCGGCGTACTTCGAGCGCCGTCAGCAGCAGCGGTTGGCGTCCACCAACGGTGCGCCGGTGGTCGGCGGCCTGAAGAACAGCGAGGGGCGCCACCTGTGGTGGGGCGTCCCCGGCCGCACACTCGAGGGCGTGCTGACGCACCTCGAGGGCGGCAACAATCCGCCGTTGGCGTACCCCCCCCCGGCGAGAGCGGCCGCCTCGGTGCACCGCCGACGCGACGGGCAGTGGATGCCAAGGAGGTTCGGCTCCTCTTCTTCTTCCTCCTCACGCTCTTCCTCCCACTCCTCCGGCTCTCCGGCGCTGCTCGGCGTCAAGGCCGAGCCCGAGGCGGAGACGCCGCTCGGCCGGCGCACTCGCAGCACCGTCATCGTCATCAACGAGGGCGGCCGGCGCGCCTCCTCGTCGGCTCCTCCTCCGCGCTTCGTCAAGCCAAAGAGGGAGCCGGGGCTCGCGCCGGTGAAGACGGAGCCGGGTCTCCCCGCCGTGAGGACGGAGCACGGCGACGTGGAGCTCGACGACGACGCGACCCTGGAATGGGCACACCAGGACTCCCTGAAGATGGCGAGGGAGCGCCAGTGCGCCGCTCTGCGGCGCTTCGCGCAGCGCCGCTAGGGCCGCGAAGAAGGAGGAGTCGTCGTCATCGACGAAAGCGACGACGACGACAATGCGCCGCCGGCGCCACCAGTCCGCCATGGCGACACCGGGTCCAGCAGGGGCGCCCGCGTCAAGGAGGAGAAGGCCGACGATGACGACGGCGGCGACGACGGCGACTACTTGGCGTTCAGCCAGTTTCCTTTTTAGATTAGTTATATATTTGCTATGTAATGAAAATCCGCGAACATGTCTAATATATGCCTAAGTTTGCCGAAATTTAGTCGTGTTTAGCCGAACTTCGCCGAACTTTGCTGAAATTTGCTATATATTTTTCTTTTTTGAACGCGCCTAGGGGCGGCCCTGGGGCCGGCGGTTGGGGATCAACTCGGCCTCAGGCCCATTTTTTGCGCCGGCTCACCCTCAGACGGCGATTTTAGGCGCTCCCTAGGAGGCCAACGGCTGGAGATGCTCTTAGTCAATCCCGTAACCTTGAAAGCACTTCCACTAGTCTAGAGGCTATGTTGTGTTAAAATATGCATACACGTTCTATTTAACACTATCTAAACATGTAGCAAGAAACTTCAGGGTCCGACGAAATATCCGATAGCCGATCGGTTTCCAAAATTTTGTAGACCAATAAAAACACCTTGATTCTAATACATAACATTTAAAATAGCATCAAAATAGCAAACCACCAATCTACATTAATAATGAAGTAGTATATAACCTAAAACGTTTACCACTTCAAAAAAAATTCAAAATTACAAAAAATATCATAAAATCGAAAATTAGTCATTATTTTAAAAACTGTTCAGGAATTTAAAATTAGTTCACAAAAAAATGAAAGTTAAAAGAACAAAAGAATTTAAAAATAAAAAGAAAATTAAAGTGGAGAAAACGAAAAGAAAAGGACGATCTGGCCTAGTAGCTCTGTTGCAGTTTTGGGACCAACCGGGTGTGGTCACTTCGGCGACAACCTACCAAGGCGTTAAATAGCAACCGACAGGCTTATTTAGGGCCTGTCCTATTTGGCACGTAGGTGGCCAAATTGTGACCTAGAACCGCCCCCCTTCCTGGTAAGTAAACATTGGTCCGGCCTTTTTCCATTTTTCTGTTTTTGTTCTTTCTTTTCTTTTTTAATTTTCCTTTTTCCCTTTCTGATTTGTTTCATTTACTTTTTATATTTTACTTTCTTTTTTCTAAACTTCCTTCTATTTTGTTATGAACCTTTTTTTAATCCAGGATAATTTTATTATGTATAGAATATTTTTTTGTAATCTGAAAATATCTGATGATGATAAAAAAAGTATAAAACAAAAATTAAGTATCAGATAAAAACGAAATAAATAGGGGACATACGGCCACGCACTCTGCGGAGGGAGTGTGTGCTGATTATGTTCGCCAATGTGTAGCGTGCTATAGTAGCACGCTAAATAGCAGGTCCCGAGGCGAAATCCTATTTAGGCTTCTCGCGCTAAAATGAGGCAAAACCATATGGGGAGCACACACTCCCCTTTGATGGTTTTCTCTGTTGGCCGGAGCATTGAATAGGTATTCTAGTGGTTCGGTCATTTGTTTTGGGAAGCTTCCAGCAGGTATTTTATTGGCTTTTTTGGACTAGTTTTTGTTCAGTTTTATTTGCCTTTCTATTTTTATTTTCTTTTTCCCATCTTATCTTTTCCCTAAAATGTGTGATTTTTCTAAAATTTCGCAAACTTTCACTCAAATGTGTGTACTTTGTCCAGTTCGAAAACTTTTTCTAAATCCAAGAACTTTTTCAAGTTCATAAACTTTTTGTCTCAAGTTTGCGAAAAAATTTCAAGTTCGTGCAACTTTTTTTCTATTATTTTTAACAATCATGATTTTTTTGATATCCATGAACTTGATTTAAATATTTATTTTTTTCAAACAAATTATGAACTTTTTCAAATTCATGGTCTTTTTTTAAGGTCACGTCAACTGTTAATATGTCAACTTAAAGGTCAATAGGTCAAGTCAAAAGTCAAGTCAATTGTCAATAGGTCATGTCAAAGATCAACATGTCAAGTCATTGGTCAACCAGTCCAGTAAAACAAATCAAACCATGTTTCTTTGGGGACGTGAACAGAACAAACTAAATGCCATCTGCTGGTGGCCCGGCCATATAACAAGTGAGTTTCAGCACCAGTTTGCTCCGCTGGCGATATCTAACAGGCCAGCCCAGTAGAGAGGTTCCTGCACTGCGTGTTGTAGGTTCTTGTACGTATGGTTTTTCTTGTTCATTTGACCTTTGGCCTTTTTCTTCTTTCTTTGGTTTTATTTGTTCTATGAACGGCTTTCTTTGGTTCTCCTTTACATCTTCATTTTGCTTTGGTTTTGTATTTTCTCACTCTTTTTTGGTTTTTTCTTCACTCTAGGTTCGTGTAGATAGCTTTTCCATAGTTTTCTTTTATTTTTCTTAGATTTAATTTATTTTTCCATCAGCTTTCTTTAGTTTTCCTTTTTTCCTTCATTATGCTTTGGTTTTTCTTTATTTCTTCATTGTACTCTTATTTCTTTATTTCCTTTCTCCATTTTCTATGGTTTTTGCTATTCTTTTGTTTTTTTTTCAATTTTATTTTTCACACATGCCTCCTTTTTTAGTACACAATATACATTTTCAGAGCACACATGAAACATTTTAATGATACAGTTTTGACAGTTTTCAAATGCATGATGCACTTGTTTTCAAATACATGTTTTGAACAAATTTTCACATACCAATTGAATAATTTATTTTCAATAAACGTTTTATTAAAAAATGTTTTTTAATTGTCACAACTATATTTTGAATCAACGCAATTTTTCATTAAAATTCACGTGATTTTTAAATTTTAGTTATTTTTAATACAGTAAGAAATATTTTTAACATTCCACGAAACATTGTTTTCTGACAATGTCAAAAATATTTTCGATCGGCATGTAAATTTTTAGAATTATTTAAATATTTTTAATATAACATATAAATAGTTTATAAAATGGCATGTTTAACATTTTTAATATACTATTAAAAAATTTCTTTACGGCATAAACATTTATCAACGAACGATAATGTTTTTGTATTATATATATTACAAAATATAAAAATAGTTAAATTAAATGAAATGTGAAGAAAAAAACAAAAACTTGATGGCGTCAGCAAGGTGAGGAAGCTTTCCGCAAAAGAAAAAAGCAAGGTGAGGAAGCTGGTGACTGGGCAGGCTCAGTTCCTACTCATGTAGCGAGCCGTTCGTAGGCGGCGCATCGCGCGGGATATAGCCGCGCGCATTGAGTTCTCGAGCACATACTTGGGGAAAAAGTCCATTTAAAACCCTGAACTTGTAGAAGTCGGGCGAAATGGACCCTCAAGTCGAAATCCCGGTCGATTGCACCTTGAACTCTGCAATCCCGGTCTAAATTGAACCCTGGCATCGTTTGAACTGGGATTCGTCTGGTGGGCCGGCCCACTAGAGTATTTTTCTGTTCAAAAACAAAAATTCCAAAGGGCGCACCTGCTCCCGGCTGGACCGGCCCGCTTTAGTTTTTTTTTGTTAAAAAAATTAGCATGCGGTGGTAGCTTGAACAGAAAAACATTCGTTGTTGATCGAAGCAACAAACCACCGGGACACCTTATCTAAAATCTACGAACTTTTTTCCAAATTTCCATATTGTTTTCAAATCCCGTAAATATTTTTTTGAATACTCAAATTATTTTAAAGCATATAAAAACCGGCCCATGTGGAGCTATTGAATAGTAGGCGCGCAAAAAAATCCCGTAAATATTTTTTAATTTTTAAATTATTTTAAAGTATATAAAAACCGGCCCATTTGGAGCTATTGAATAGAAGGTTCGCAAAAATAAATCTGCAAAAGTCGTGCAGAATGACTCGAACTGGCGACTTGGGTCTTGTTAGACTTTGGAACTTGCCAACCGAACTAGTTAGTTTAACTGATAGATTCGTGGCGCGGTACATTATGTATAGAATCTCTTTGTCTGTTACACTGCTAAAACTATCTAATGCAGGAAACGCCTTTCTATATTTCCTTTTTACATAATCCGTGGAAACAAATTAATGCATGACTTTTCCCTTTTTTATTTATATTATATAATCTCTAAAAGAATCTAATGCATGAAACCTTTTTCAATTTGTGAACTTTTTCAGAAAACTCATAGATTTTTATAAACCGTGAACTTTTTAAAATCTACAAAGAGATTTTCAAAGTCGTATTTTTTTTTTTTTGCCAAATTCATGATCTTATTTTGTTTCCCTGAACTATCTCGAATTTCTGCAGTTCATTTTTTTTCATTTCGTGAACTAAAAACCGGTCAAATAGTCATATTTTTGCTGCAGTGTACAACTAGGTGAATTTTACGTGGTGGTTAATGGCTACAGCAGTCAACGTACACCACTTTAGTTTGATTCTTGCTACACGCAAATTAATGGAAAAAGTCAACGTATGCATTTTTTTTTTCTTTTGCGTTCTCCGTATGTCGCTGGGCCTCACAGACTGCACGAAGTGGACAGCGCGCTGGACCAGACTGGGCTCGTCCAGTTTTTTCCCGCGCGCGACCAATCCTGGCCACGTCCGTATTCCCAGTGTTCCAAACGATCATATGGTTCATTTCAAACCGGGATTGTATAGTTCAGAATGCAAACGACAGGGATTTTGATGTGAGGGTTCATTTCGCCTAACCTCTACTAATTCAGGGTTTAAATTAAACTTTTTTCCTTACTGCGCCGGTCCTGCATCCTCCTCAGTCCTCACCACAAGAAAGAACCAGTGCCTGCGCTGATGATTCTTGCTCGCTCGTCGGCCTATGACGCCACTGCCAGTCGAGGACTACCCTGCTAGTTGTACGATGCATGCATCTGCTCGTTTTTTCTTTTGCTCGTCAATATGAAGAGCCCTTCGCCGCCGGCGTCTTTGTGTGACGTCACTGTCATCACTTGGCCCATGGCGCCCGGGATCCCTTCTCCCACCTCCCCTCGCCGTCGTTCGAGCACACTGCCACCGTCCAGCCCTCTATGCATAGTACTATGTCATTAACAAACTGAGTTAATCAAGGCGTTCTCAAGGCCGGCTAATGATTGGCGCATGCACTGGTTGAGTATATTAATTACATAAACACTGGAGCACAGAGCAGTGTCAAGCAGAGGAGTACTACTACAAGTGTTTTTTTTTATTGGAAAGTACTACAGGTTTCCTGTTTGTCCGCTTCGAGGGACCGGGCCCCCCAGCCAGCAGCCCGAACCCACGTGCGCTGGGCGGCCCACCACTTTGACGACATTTTGGCTGCTCGTTTCCTTTCTGTCGCAATACTCCAGATCTTTTGTATGTAAACTTCGTCCAATACCTTAATATGTGCCAATTTTACAAGCAAATCCAAAAAAATTATTTAGTGCAAACGATCTGCAGAACAAAACATGTACGGAAAAATTCATTACGGAAATGCTAGGAATTAATATTTCGAGTGCAACGCTAGATAAATCACGACCTTGTAATTTCTACACGACAAACATATAGGGATACGGTGTACAAACATTTTAAAACGCACTGGTTAAATGCCCACAACATAGCAGGCTTGTCCAGAGTGAGTTAATGATCATTATGGTGGCGGGATGTCAACTTAGGCCGAGATCTGGAGGGTGATCTCACATCGACCGCTTCGGGCTGCCAACACTAGCACGCGATGTGTGGCGATTCTTTGTCAAGCCATTCGATTGATCGAGAGTGATGATCCGCATGTCGTGCTGGATGCGAGACGACTAGTAAGGGGGCGCGAGAAAAGGGGCAACACTACAACTAAATGCAGAAGAGGTGCCACTGTAGACAAAATAAACTCACACAAGCCGGATTCGAGTGGGAGCCATTGGATGTTGCCATAGCTAGGACCGCATGCGGAGCTAGTCATCCATGGTGGGCGACTAGAGGGCCACCTTGCTCCCGGCCGGAGCGTTGACGATAAACGTCATATAGGATTAGTTTCTCACACTTGAGGGTTGGGTGGGGGTGGCCTGGGCGGTGTGTGGTTCCATGGTGGTTTGTTGGCTTGCTTAGTAGAGGACGGGGAAGAGAGCCAATTGACGCGTATGGATACCACAGTTTGGTTGCTGACGGTCGGCTAGGTAGGCTGAAGTGACGATGTTTTTTTGATGCTATAGGTGAAAGCCTGGGTTAGCCATGTTATATGCCAGCATTGACGATGCCCTAGGACGCCGTTACTTCCCTCAGAGACATCATTATGGAGCTCTTTCACATCCCTCGTCAACAGAGTCTGGGTCTCGAGTGAAACCACAAGTTTTTGCCTAGGTTGTAGCGCGGCGGCGTTCCCATTACTTCCTTCTAGGGACGGTACCTTACCTTGTAGTTTCACCACCGTGCAGGTGGGCGCGTATCCTCGGGGAGGTGAAGGAACTCCTCGACCACGCCTTGAATAGAAGTTACGACATCCAAGGACGCCGTGCTCATCAGCATCGACCCAACATGGTCGAATCATGCCCAACCATCCATTGAAGCCAACAACCATCACCACAATAAAACGGGCCCAGATGGCCACATCAGCCGAGCCAACGTACACATATCATTGCTCACGCAACGCCAACATGTCGCACACACCACGGAGGGCCGATAACTTCGCCCTACAGAGCTCATGCTGCCAAATATTTCGGGGTTGCCATATCGGTGTACGTAGGGTATCCACATCCTGAGGTCGCCGACCTAGCTTCTAACGTCCACTCGATCCACCCCATGTCCCCACCTCCAGGACACCATGACATCCCAACCCCTTGCACGAACAAGGCCACACGACCCCCAGTCGGCATGAGCAGTGGTGTCACAACACTAGAGACAAGTGACGGAGCCCACATGCTACACGTCCACGACACCGGGAGGCGTAGGGCGCTAGACGGGCCGTTGTTGACCCCCTTCCTCTGCCCCAAACGTGATCGCATCACCGCGAGGTCGGCGCCGCCTTGCGCCACCTGACCAACGCCGCACACCGTCCCCAAGCATGCTGCTCTTGCATCACCATCTCCGGGGTCGCCGCCTCGGTATCCGGTCTCCGCCATGCAAGAATGGTCGGACGACCCCCTCCCCCTTTGAGGGACTGGGACTACCACCTTCGCAGTAGCTGCAGTGAGAGGTGATGGCAGGGAAGGGCGGTGCAAGCTATGGTTTCTCCCATGAGTCGTGGAAACAAGTGACACATGGGTCGGCAGATCATGTCTCTTTTTGTACTTAGTATATGCATGGTCTTCATTTTGATAGGAACACGTAACATGTACATGACATAATGATACATGCATGTCCACTTATACAACTCTCATTGTTCCTATTTGGATCTATTCCTTCCTCAGTGCCTTAACAAAAGAAAAGTAAGCCACCACATCTGTTCTGTTGATACTTGGATGCGGTTCATGCATACAAATATGTCACATCATTAAAGAAGTGGGGATCAACTTGGATATGATCCGTGCATGCATGCCATTAAGAAACTAAGTTGATAATCAAGGACTTAGAAAAAGAGCACATATATGCAGTTGACTTAGTATATGCAGTTGATAATCAAGGACTTAGAAAAAGAGCACTAAATGATTGGAATGCACACAGTATATTAATTGCAAAATATTACTTAATCAGTGTTAACCAGGTCGTCCGTACTCCTGTTTGTCCGCTTCGAGGGACGAGGGCGCACAGGACCACCAGCCAGCAACCGAACTCACGCGCGTGAGGTGGGGTCCACCACCTTCATGACATTTTGGCTGCTTTTTTACTTTTTGTCTCAAGCCAGCAACCGAACTCACGCGCGTGAGGTGGAGTAGTATATATTTCCAAACTTTGTCTAATTTGTGCTAGATTTTACTGTACAAACTAAGCGATAAACAAAATTTGATTAGAGCTACTAGAAGTTACTAAAAAGAATATCATGTGAAACTGACATAAAACAGTAGACTGGGTGCGTGGAGTAGTTATTACTTGGTGATTTTTTGTCTTTTTTTCTCTCAAAAGGCAAAACATCAATTGTGATATTTTCCTAAAAGGGTCGGTGGGCCCATCGTGCATCATTATAGTAAACCAACCAGAATACGAGTAGTACTATTCTTGGAAGGAGATCTGTGAGCTACTACCTTCGTCCTCGTTTATAAGTCCCTTTGCATTTTGTGCCAACTTTTTATTATAAATTTAACTAATAAAATATTAATGCATATCATAAAAAATTATGTCGTTGGATTTGTATTTGACATAGTTTCTAATTATATTATTCTTTATGACATGTATTAACATTTTGTTAGTTAAATTTAAAGTCAAACTTTGACACAAAGTACAAAGGGCACTAATAAACCAGGACGGAGGTAGTAATTATTAATCACTGTGCCACGCACGTACTACCTCCGTCTTGGTTTATAGGTCCCTTTTGTAGCTTGTGCCAAAATTTGACCAAAGATTTAACTAACAAAATGTTAATGCATGTCAATAAAAATTATATCGTTGGATTCGTATTTGAACATAGTTTTCAATGATATGATTTTTGGTGACATGCATGAACATTTTGTTAGTTCAATTTATGGTCAAAATGTGGCACAAAATACAATGAGGAATATTCTTCATTAAAAACAATGGTTCATATTTTGAAAGCAAAGAGAAGGAAAGCTTCATTAAATAAATATTGGAGGATTCTTCGAAGTAGTAAGAGACAAAACAAGGGGCACCCCACCCCCACAAGTGCCCACCATTTTCTAAACAAAGAGATCTTCTGTGTCTCCTCGTGTGCCTTTCCCGTGATTACGTCCGTCAGGTAGGCTAACGGTGGCAGCAGACGGCGTCTAAGGAGAGACGAGTTGTCGTTTTTCTCATCGCCCGTGCGTAGGTGCAGGAAAGCCCCATTCTTTTCCTTGTCCCAGCCCCTGCAAGGCTGCAACAGCAGATGTGCTTTCCCATTTGCCCAGCAGCCAGTATAGTTCATGGCAGGAGTTGCCGTTTCGTTTCTTAGATTTGCCCTCTCCCATGGCTACGACTTTTTTTTTTTGCAGAAAAAGAAACAAGCTGCTGCCCGTTTGCCATTCGAGCTGATGATTCTTAGTCCCATGGCTACGACTACTTTCATCAACTTTGGGTCTTCGTTGGATATGGTCAAGTATCCTTCTTGGTTCCCTCTTTTCTTTCTGTTTTTTTCACGGGGTTCTTCTATTTATTTATTGCAGGCCTTTTTGGTTTCGTCTATTTGCTTTTTTTAATTACATTTTTCTTTTGACGTGCCAATGAGTCTATTCGAAAGGAGAACTAAATATTCCTACGCAAATAATTATACTCATACTACTCCTAAGATCATCTACAGCCGGACTTGGCAAATCCGACCCCTCAAATGCCCGCGGACGTGCCCGGGAGCGTCCGCGGACAGTGATCGGTCACGCCTCAAAAAATGCATTCCATATAAGGATACCTCGAATTAGAAACCTCAAATCCATATTATTACATGCAACGTGAAACCCAATCTAAGCGGAGCTCGCCCGGCATCACAGTGGCCAGTGGCGGAGCTAGCTCCCGGCGACCTGGGGCAGCTGCCCGGGCTGCTCCAGCCATTCTTCATTAAACAATACAAAGAAACCATAATTAGCATTACTAATTACTTGGGCAAATGCTAGGCAACATCGCTGTGTTAAGATTTTGCCCCGGCTCCTTCAGCTGGCTGGCTCCGCCACTGACAGTGGCCATGTCCGGTGGCTGGCTGCGCTCCTCAGAATGTTGGTCCGGTCGCCAGCAAGGTAGAGTAGGGCATGGGACACGAGCCGACTCACGGGACTCAAAGCGCCGCCGTCTCCCATGCCCTACTCTTCCTCGTCGGAGCCCGAAACCCGAACGGTGCCGGTGGACGTCAGAATCGATGACGGATCCGTCCTGAGACGAGCCGGGACGTCCACCGCGATGCGGTTGCGGCGCCCGGACTGATGCGCCATACAGGGTGCCGGAGAATGCGACTCCACCTCACTGACGTCCATCGCCGCGACGGTCACCGTCGTCTCCCGCGCCCGGTGCCTTGCACGGCGGGCACGCCGTGCCATGGCCTCGTCGGACGAGCTCAAGGCCCATGGTGCATCCCCATGCTCCACGCGCCACCGGAGGGCTTGCGCGTCCGCCAGGGTGTTCAGATGCCAGACGGACCACACGGCCTCCAATGAGGCAGGTACGATTGGCCTAGCGCCGGATCCATGCATCATTTGGTCTGACGCAATGGATTCCCGATGGAAGGAGCCCGAGCGTTGCCTCGCATGGTCCTCCTCCCATGAGCGGCGGAGCGCAAGCCGGACGGCCATCTCCTCCTCGGGCCGCGTGGGATGAGCTCGGAGTCGACGGATTTAAGGGTGAAAGACTTGAATCCGCTGCCCGCGATGCCGGAGACAGCCGGAAGGAGCCGGAGACGAGTTGGGTTTCAGAGGGGAGTGAAGTGGCTAGGGTTTAGTCCGGCTAGCGGCTGGGGAGGGGGGTTTATGTGGGGTCGGTTGGGCCGGCGTGGCCCGGCGCAGACGTGGTAGGCATGCCCGGGCGCCCTCATATCCGCCTCATATTTGGGTTGGATATGGGGAGTGTCGGTCAGGCCGGGCATTTGAGGGGGGCGTTTCAGTCGAAAAAACGTGACCGGATAGTGAACGGGCAGCCCGCCCAGGCGTATGAGACGGGTTTGAGATGTCCGGCTATAGATGCTCTAAGGTCTGCTTTGATTCATAAGGAGCTTTATAGGAATGTGATCCACGATTTTTTTCCTATGGGTGTTGTTTCATTTGTAGAATGCAATCCTTAGGAATGGTTCTATCCGACCGGCAAGCCTGCCCAATGGGAGGTGTGGCGAAGTTTAGAGCCGTTGGTTCGACGTGGTCCGCAGTGACGGTCGGGTACGTTGTCCTGCATGGTGCGCCAGCGAAGCAGGGCGACAGATTTGAGCACCACAGTGAGCGTTCTCTTGGTTAGTAATTCCGCGACATCGGTACGAAGTGAAAAGGCGGATGCTAGCAAAGGCAAATCAATGGCTCTCTTGAAAAAAATTAAACAAAGGTAAAGACAAGAGCATGCGGATTCATCCTTTGAATTCTTGCGACATTTCTTTTCTACTTATTTCACTTTTATGCTGCTTGGCAGTGACATGCATATAACGTGTGAGGAATAAAGGTGATTAAAATCGACTAACATCAGTATCACTAGTTGATGGGTATTTATACAAGCTTCAATTGCTGTTGAGGGTGATAGTGGTTGCTACAGTACCCAACAAAACCTAAACTCCTAATGGCATTTGCAAATGTTAATGTCGGTTTGCTTTTTTCGATAAAGTAATGTCGGTTTGCTAATTACAGTGAACCTCCATGTTCTAAAACAATCCCTAACAACACCAAACACCGCCAACTTTCAAATTATTCCCGTGCCTAACAAGGATTCAGGTTCAAAAAAGAATATGGTGTATCCCATATCGCTGCGTGAAGGTGGTAAATTACTTGGAATGTACATGCAAGTTACAACCCAGAAATAAAGCACTTGACACCAAATCCTCTCGATTTTAGTGTGTTCGACTAAAATTCCCTGCGGCCATACTGTTTAACGAATCCGCCTAACACAGAAGGGAAAACTACCTTTCATCTCTACAGTTCATTTAGGGCAGACAATAATGTGTTACACGACACATTTTCTTACATTAACTATAACACATCCCTTACATTGAAGAAAGATGTGTTCTACTAGGACTCTCAAGAAGGGAAGATGTCACTTTTTTTTTTACTCAGCAACAATCCTAGAAAAGAAACAAATACCACGTACAATATTCATGACCTTTCATAGAAAAATTATAACACAACCCAATACGAGGGAAGACACTGTATACATGACTAGCCTTTTCACACACGGTCTCTGCATGATGGTGTCAAAGATGCTTGATTTCTTTGAATTGTTGAAAGCATTCAGTAGCTGTTTCCTCCTTTTGTTTTCTTGTCGATGTTTCCTTAACGCTTCCCTGAGAGGCATTTTGTACAAGTGTGTATGGTTAGTCAGCCCGTTTCCGCCTACTTTATTTGCCAAGTAAAATAGCCCACCCCGCAAGCGGCGCTCTTTGTATCTTTGGATACTATGTCTGATAGTTTGCATTGAGCTATCGATGGCGAGGCGATGCTCTTCATAAGCTTCCCAAGTAAGCATGCCGTCCCTCACGCGTTCATTGTAGTCCTTGAGCGCTGATCTAAAAAGGATGCGCTTGTACGATTCACGGTACAACGATGTGGTCCTGAGCTGAAGGCACCGGTTGACAAATGGGAAGGTACCATACTCGTCGCTGCGGCAAAGTCTAAAACTTTTTCTTGGTATCTTGAATTTTTTCTTTCCATGGCTTTTGCTGCACAATATAAAAAGAGACTTCTAATACTTTAAAATATAACGAAGGATTCGGAGTACTAAGATCGATTCGTGAAATTTAATAACCAATGTAAAAAGTTGAAATTCATACCGGGAGTCTCGGTTCCCCATTAGGCCGCTGCTAGTCTCCTTCAATCCACCCATACGAGCAGATCCTCGACAACGATCGATGTGTTTGCCGCCTGCCGATATACGTACTCAGCTGTGTCCTTGGCGAGCTTTTTATATACAACAAAAGCAAGGCTGATTGTGGTTATATATAGAAAGTCCAACCCGAACTCGTATCCGTCAAAGCTAGCAGCCGTACAGATGGAGGAGTCCTTACCTGATTAGGCACACGAGGAGACGCAGAAAATAGTAAGTATTCCTTCGGTGCGCCGTCGGACCAGCATAGACCCACGGACCTTTCCTTTATGCGTATAACCTGCTCGGTCTCACCGCAAAAAAAAAAAAAACTGCTCGGTTTAGGGCATCTCAAAATAAATCATCAAACAAATGCCACCAAATATCCACAAACACGCAGGAAGATAAAGTGGGCACCTGGTTTGATTTTCACTATGAAAAGATTCCGCATTTTTGCTTTGAGTGTCGAAGATTGGTGCATGTGAATGGACGATGTGATCCTCCCGTCAATAAGGCGGAGCAATGTGTGTGTGTGTGGGGGGGGGGTGGCTGAGAGCCTCACCAGGTAGGAGGACGGGCTCGAAGAATGAGACTAAGGGGAAAGAACAACCTTAATACGAGCAGCAGTTTCATGAGCTCACAATCGGACGGCAATAATAGAGAGCAGGACAACCATGCTCACGGTCGGGATGCACCTGTAAAGTGTAACCTGAAAACAGACTTTGACCGACCGGCAAATGCACGCACTGGCGGGCAGAACCGGGTCGAGAAAGGGGTAGTTGACTCCCCTAAGAAAGACAGGTATAGAAGAGAGTGGCCAGATGAACAAGACCTCTGGCATGAGATAGAAAGGAAGAAAGAGAGAGACTTGAGGGAGCAACTCAAGGAACAGCAAAGACAGAGAGGTTTTGAACGTTTACAGTTTGGCATGCGAGGCCATTGGGAGAGGGGTTCATCTAGTAGAGGTGGAGATGATAAATATGGATACCACCCACATTACCCTACAGAGAGGAGGAGAGGGCACTATGTCAGGAAATATAGGAATGATCTTGAGGAGAGAAGGAGGAGGATGACAGCCCCCATGGCACCCCCAGTTCAAGGAAGAGGAGGCCGAGGCAGATGTGGGTGCCCAGGGAGGGGGATAAACTAGATGGTGAAGAATCCTTTATCAGAGATACAAGACAAAAGACCCCATCCGTGTTTGATCGCATTGAAGAGCATGCTAATATATCGGCAGACCCTGCCAGGGAGCAGGGCTGACGGGAGCGATGATCATCTTGGCCTGGAACTGCCGAGGATTGGGGTTGGACTCGGCAGTGGGCGAACTTCGGGACCTGGTTAGGTCGTACAACCCAGCGGTGGTCTTTTTATCTAAAACTAAGAAGAGAGCGGGGGCTATGGACAGGCTAAAGTGGAGTTTGGGATTCAACAAAGGTGTTGCGGTGGATTGTAAGGGCAAGAGTGGAGGTCTAGCGCTGTGGTGGAGGGACCATGTGGAGGTAACAGTGCGACCGTGGTGTCAGTATTACATTGATGCGGCGATCGTGTCTGAAGGGGCTTCCTTTAGATTCACTGGAATCTACGGGGAGCCTTGTGTCGAAAAGAGAATGAAAACTTGGGAGATTCTGCGATACCTTAGAGCTCAAGACAACCTCCCTTGGCTGTGTGCAGGAGATTTTAACGAAGCACTTCGACAGGATGAACAGCAGGGTGGCAACCCTAGATCTCGGAGACAAATGGAGCTCTTTGAAGACTTCCTGTCCGACTGCGGGCTGGCGGATCTCGGTTTCTTCGGGTACCTGTTTACATGGGATAATAAGAGGGAGCATGGTGACAACATACAGGTACGGCTGGACCGAGCGACATGAAATGGAGATTTTGCTCAATTGTTGCCGGCGACGGAGGTGCAACACGTGATGACGGAGGAATCGAATCATCAAGCGCTGGTCATTAAGGCCTTCATCTCGGCGGGGGAAGCCAGTGCACGTGGACAGAGGCCCTTCATCTATGAGGCAGCTTGGGTGAGGCATGAGGAGTACGATGCCATGGTAGCTACTGCATGGGGAGATGCTCATGCAACCAATCAGCAGGAGGGGCGTCTAGCAACAACTTTTAATATGTTGAGGGATGCGACAAGGGCCATGCAAGGGTGGAGCCGAAGGGTTTTTGGCTCTATAAAAAGGCAAATAGCTCATCTAAAGGCTCAGCTCGTGGATGCGAAGGAGAGGGTGGCTCGCACGGGGTATAGACAGGAGATTAAGGAGATTGAAGATCAGTTGCATGAGCTCTATGAGAGGGAGGAGGTGTATTACAAGAAACGTTCGAGGGTTGATTGGTTACCGGAGGGAGACCAAAATACAAAATATTTTCAAAACCGTGCGTCACATCGTAAGAGGAAAAACACAGTGAAGGCACTAAGGAGAGAAGATGGGACCTTGTGCACGGATGATGAAGGGATGAGGAGGATGGCTGCTCAGTTCTATGCTAATCTTTTCGCATCCGAAGGTGCGGTAAATGGGGAACGGGTTCTGCAACATATTCAAGGAGCTGTTACTGCCGAGATGAATGCAAAGCTCGGGGCTCCATTCACTAATGAAGAGATCGAGCAGGCCCTATTTCAAATGGGTCCAACGAAAGCACCGGGACTGGACGGCCTCCCGACCATGTTTTACGAACGCCACTGGGCGCTGGTTAAAGAGGATGTGTGTGCTGCTGTTCGTGAGTTTCTTGTGGGCACGGCTGCTCCGAATGGTTTTAACGACATGATCCTTGTGTTGATCCCAAAAGTAATGGCGCCGCAGCTACTGGCTCAGTTCCGCCCCATCAGTCTGTGCAACGTACTCTACAAGATTGCGGCGAAGGAACTGGCCAATCGCCTCAAGGTGGTTCTACCGTTCATGATTTCAGAGGAGCAAAGTGCATTCTTGCCTGGTAGACTGATAACAGACAATGTTCTAGTGGCGTATGAATGTGTGCATGCCATCAGGAAAAGGAAGAGGAGAAAACCGTTGTGTGCGGTCAAGCTGGATATGATGAAGGCGTACGACCGGGTTGAGTGGGATTTTTTAGAAAAAATGATGCTGAAATTTGGTTTCTTTGATCACTGGACAGAGATGATTATGAGGTGTGCGAAATGAGCTACGTTTTCAGTAAAGCTGAATGGAGGTATATCGAAGAGGTTTAGACCCACCAGAGGACTCCGGCAAGGCGACCCTCTCTCCCCTTACCTGTTCCTGTTTTGCGTAGAAGGCTTTTCTGCGTTGCTGAAAAATGCCCAAAGGGAGCAGAACATCAAAGGGGTCTCGTTTGGGAGGGGTGGACCAACTGTCACTCATTTACTCTTTGCCGATGATAGTGTTGTGTTTGTGGAGGGTTCTAGAGAGAACTTTGAGGCTCTGCGCCAGATTTTGCTAGATTATGAGGTGGCCTCGGGTCAAAAGGTAAACCTCCAAAAATCTGCGGTTTCTTTGGCAAGGGTACTTCAGATGGTGACAAAGATGAGCTTAAACATGTGTTGCAAATATCGGAGGAGGCTCTAAACAAGCGATACTTGGGACTACCCACGATGGTGGGGAGATCTAAGGACGGTACTTTCAAATACGTCAAGGATAGTGCGAAAGGAAAAGTTTCTGGATGGAAGGGTCAAGGTTTATCTAAGATGGCGAGGGAGGTGCTCGTCAAGTCCGGTCTTCAGTCAACACCAACCTTTACCATGAGCTGTTTCCAACTCACGAAGAAAACGTGCGGAAATCTGTCTTCAATTTCTTCAAACTTCTGGTGGGGTGAAACAGATGGTAACAAGAAAGTGCACTGGATCGGATGAGATAAGACGTGTATGAGAAAACATGATGGAGGTCTTGGCTTTTGAGACCCAGAAGCTTTCAATCAAGCTATGCTGGCTAAACAAGCTTGGCGACTGCTACAGGTGCCGGAATCTTTGTGTGGAAGGGTTTTAAAGGCGAGGTATTTCCCTGACGGATCGATCTTAAATGCCACTTGCCCAGATGGGGGATCATACACGTTTCGGAGCATTTTACACGGTCGTGACCTGCTCAATGATGGACTGATTTGGCGGATTGGGGATGGATCTCATATAAAGATCCACCATGAAAATTGGTTGCCGAGAAATGGAAGTCTAAAGCCATTGGGCCAACGTTATATCGCGGGTTATACACACGTGGGGGACCTACTTGAAAGCGATGGCCGCTCATGGAACAAAATCTTGGTGATGGAGATGTTTGCACCTGACGAAGCTCTTGAAATTCTGCAAATCCCTGTTGGTGGTCCTGACGTACAGGATTACCAGGCCTGGAACTATACCAAAAACGGGATGTTTTCAGTCCGGTCAGCATATCATCTTCGCATGATCCAGAAACGGGTGAGAGCCGGACGGCCAGAATCTTCATCTTCTGTGGCGGATCACAAGTCCTGGTTGAGCCTATGGGACACGGTTGCGCCGGGCAAAGTGAAAATTCACATGTGGCGTCTGATGCGAAACAGCTTGGCAGTGGGAGCAGAGCTCCTCAGGAGGAACATAAAAACGGGTGTCTTCTGTACGGCGTGCGGACGTGAGGAAACGAACCTCCATAGATTCTGGGGCTGCTATCACTCGAAGAAAATTTGGACGATAATGCATTCGGAGTTGGGAGTACCGGTGGCGATCCCACCGGAGTCAATCTGTTCCCAGAGTGTGTTGTCAAGGTGGCTATTATCATGGTTCGTGGAAGCCTCGGATGATGAGCGGGCTGTTATGGTGCAAGGTACATACGCACTTTGGCTTGCCAGGAACAATGCACGTGATGGACAGAGGATTGAAGATGCGGAACCAATTGTGCAAAGGGTTTTTAACTTGATGGAAGAATGGCAGTCGATCCATGGGCGGAAGAGTAAGCAGAATAGACCGGCTGCGAAGGAAAAATGGAGACCTCCGGATGAGGGCTGGATCAAGCTCAATGTGGATGGTGCAACAACCAAGGGGGGCGAAATCGGTGGAGCTGGGATGATTTTCAGGAACCATGAAGGAGCATATATGGGTGGTGCATGCCACGCCCTCCCACTTGGGAGGGATCCGGAGCGGTGCGAGCTCCTAGCATGTAGGAGAGTTGTCCAGATGGCGAACGACATGCATATTACAAAGCTACACATTGAGATGGATTGCAAGTCGATAGTGTGCAAGCTACATAGCGAGCAGAAGGACCTCTCACCGCTAGGGCCAATAATCGAAGAAGTGAGGCAGCTGTTGGCCTCGACGGAAAGCTAGAGGATTGCTTGGGTAAGGCGAGAAGCTAATGGTGTTGCTCATCTATTAGCAAAGGAAGCATCATCAAATTATGTTTGCAAGGTGTGGCTGCATGTGCCCCCATGTTGTCTCAGACAAAATCCCCATGTGGGAAACCTAAATAAAGCTTGGCATGAGTTTAAAAAAATATCCACAAACACATTCAAACATGGGTTCAAACGTATTCATGGACAGCCGGCCGGGCATAGGCCATCCAATGATGATCATCAGATGTCTCAGTCACATCTGTTCAGTTTCTAAGTACTGAAAACAAAACGAGATAAAAAAAGGTGGAGTCAATCTTTTCCCAAAGTGTGGTGATTCCATTATTTTGATGTTCACCAAGGATGGATCATACTCTGCTTCCTCGGCTTACAAGGCGCAGTTTGAGGGCCTAACTACGTCGGCAATGGTCCTATCGATGTGGAAGGTGTGGGCTCCTCCGCGGTGCAAATTTTTCGTCTGGCTTGTTCTTCAAGATAGAATCTAGACATCAGATCGCCTTGCACGACATGGGTGGCCCAACTGCGAACTATGCCCTCTCTGCAAGCAAAGTCCAGACACGACAGCACACTTACTTTTCCAATGTCGTTTCACCCTTCATGTGTGGAACAATATTCTTCACCGGCTTGGCATGAATCACATTCATACTACTACTTGGTCAGCGAGGGACTCGATGCGGGAATGGTGGAATGGAAACGTATATCTTCGTTATGAATCCCCCAAGGCGCTTGCCTCACTCATGATGCTAATCTCCTGAGAAATTTGGACGGAGCGCAATGCTAGAGTTTTTTCGCAACACGGCCGCACCTACAACGGTCGTCATTAGTAAGATAAAAGGGGAGTTTTTGCTTTGCGCGTTGGCGGGCGCCAAGCATTTAAATATTGTAATGCCACGAGAGTAGATTTTATTTCTAGCCACTTCGTGGCCTGTCTAAACCTCCTTCTTAATCAATGAAATGGCAAATCTTTTGTTTTGTTTCAAAAAAAGATGGCAAAGATAATAAAGATGGATTGATTTTTTTGGTTTGGAATCCTCTGATAAAGGATTACATTTGATAACAGTATAATTATAGTCGATCAGCTGCGGAAAGGATCCTCACTTCCGTCAGTCACTTTTTCTTTTAACACTACGATCAACTTCCAACAACCATCAAGTGCGCACTGTTCTTCTTTTCTTTCTTCTTCATCCGCCCTGATGTTTTCTCCTACCCCGTAGCCTATCCTGTCAGAAATGAATGGGCTTGAGCCATTAACAATTTCTGAAATCTCAAAGTGGCTCATGTATAAAATAGCAAGTCGTGATTCTAAAGTTTAGTACCACCCTGAACGTTGAGGAAGTGAGAGACCTCTTTATATAGTTGGTTCTCTACACCACACTTATTGAGGTGTGAAGGAGACCGCATGCGTGCACGCTCGCCTCTTCATTTTATTTTTTGATGTCTTGGCAGAAAAAGTTAATTATTTCGTGTTTGGTAAGTATACGACTTAGAATCCAAGTCGGTTTGAGATCATGATCGCGACACGATACCGCCTCCGGTCCTCTTATATGTACTGCTACCAGGCCGCAGCCAAAGATACATCGAAAACACCTAGGGTTTTGCCTCATCTTGCACCTGGCGCCGTCACCGTAGTCTACTCTATCCCGAACACCGGCGTGCGGGAGAGCAGGTGTTCGAAACCGTTCGTTCTTGCAATCCTGCATCAAGTGAGCATGGATTAGGTTTTCTGGGAAGTGCTCTGCGCGACTACCTAAGTTCATCATCATGGGTCATCTTCCGTCCAAGTCGGGTGGGTGCTACTTATCATCGTCGTCAACAATAGATCGTCACCAACAACGTAGGTCCCGCAGCAACTAATGAACCGTGCATCCATCGTGATATGTTCATGTGTCTACCTATAGTTGTTGTTACATGTGCAATGTTGTTGTGCATGTTTTTCTATTCATCTAGTATGTTAGATTATTGCATGCTATATTCTATTAGAGTCATAAAGTACTTACTGGAATTAATCATCAATTTGTTCATCTATAACCGACAAGGACTAAACAACCTTAATCTATAAAATACTAATCGGAACAGAGGCATTGGGATTCTCCTCCCCGCCACCGCTCACCGGAGCGGAAGGCAGAGGGAAGGCGAATCCATGAGGTCACCGGTAAAGTCTGGAGTGAGAGTTTGCTTTGACCGCCTAAGGTCTGGGGAAGAAACTATTGAGATGGGTTCTGCATCTCCGGAAAGAGTGTACTTCCTTCTCTCCATCTACATTGCCATGGGACGGCGCTGCACGTCACAAGAGGCGGTGGAAATTTTCGATCGGGGACGAGGAGACACGCTTGTGAGACGCCTATATCTGTCCTTTTTGAAAAAGAAAAAAATTGTGTTGCTGTTGTATAAGGAACAAAAATCTCATTCGTATAAGGCTAG
The DNA here is from genome assembly GCA_021605205.1 of Aegilops longissima. Classification (NCBI taxonomy): domain Eukaryota; kingdom Viridiplantae; phylum Streptophyta; class Magnoliopsida; order Poales; family Poaceae; genus Aegilops; species Aegilops longissima. Next base: position 9,467,529 of record CM038678.1, on the reverse strand, counting down.
AACAAAAATTGTGTTGCTTATATATATATATATATATATAGGGTGGGTCTATTATGATAACACCCCTTAAGACCTTATTCTGCACACCCGAACCTTATTCTGCTAACACTTTAGCACTGCTCTATGGACCGAAACCAAACTGCAGACAAGGATTAAAAAACCCACACCCACCCTGACCCACCTTCTTCCGCCGTGACTTCTACCCCGCACGACCCAATCCCCCCAGCACCAACCTCCCTCTTCCCGATCCCCACCTCCTACCTCCGCCGGTGCTGCCCCACCGCGCCTCGCTACGCGCCACCGCCGCCTCCTAGTCGCTGAAGCTAGCGCCACAGGCCACCGCCCAGCACCCAGATCTGCCTTGCTTCCCACCGCACCCACCCCACCTCCTGTCGTGCTTCCCCTTCCTTCCCCATGGCCCGTAGCCTTCGTCCCTTCTCCTCCTCCCCTTGCCGCCATGGCGCCTCCCCACACACAAAAGGGCCTCGCCCCCCCACCACCTCCCATCGCAGGCAGGCGCCGCCACCCGATCAAGCACCCGCCAGATCAGAGCCGCCATGACGCCAAGATCACTGGATCTGCCCATCTCGGACAAATGACCTCCGGCTCCCTTCTCCTCATCCACCCCAATGACGAGCTTGACGACGACCTCCCCAACCACCCCTGTCGCTGGCCTTGCCTCGGGCTAGGACCCTTCTTCCTTCCCTTCTTTCTTACAGCCCACCAGTGTGAGGTCACCGTGCTCCAAGTCCATAGGCATCCGCGAGGAGGACGAAGCGTCTTGGACGCCACTGCTGCACCCATGCTCAACGAGAATTTGCAGCTCGCTCATGAGTGACTCCTAGCGACCACAACAGGAGGTACCCCCTCTGCCGATCTGGTCCCGACGAGGAGCCCCTCCGTTTCTTCTCCATGCGCCCTTTGCCACGGCCAAGCACGCCAGGGCTGCACTAGATTCGGGTGGAATGCATGGCGGTTGTGCCCCCTCCAACGAGCGGCCACCGGCGCGAGGATGGATCCGGCCGCTGGGAGATGCCGCCACCGGTCTCCACTGACCGGCAGCCACAGGTCTAATCCCCGATTTAGTCCCTCCTCCCCCGATCTAATCTTCTCAACTACCACAGAGGCGGTTCAATTTAGTTGTTGTGGCCAACAGCCTCGATTTGCCTCTCTGCCGGAGGCCACCGCTCCAGATGGTGTTGCTTCCTGAATATGCCGTGCAGTCCGGCGCCCGTGGTTGTGCAGTGCGGCGCGTGGGGTGCGTGTAGTTCGCGAGGATGACCGTGGAACACCAGACGACGAGCACCACCTCCCCGCCACTATTGTCGATGGCCGGAGTTGGAGGAACCTCTTGCCTGGTCGCCACTCTCCTCTACTGGATGCATCTGCGAGCGGTCTCCAGAGCAGGTTGCCACCCCCGTTCCTCTGCAGTAACAACGCCAGGACGACAAGCACAGCGACGAGGGTGTGCTTATGCAATGGTCAACGCCACTCTATGGCATGCAGTGCACTTCATCACATTCTTTTGGATTGTGCACTTCATCCCGTCAGGTGGTTGTAGTTGAGAGCGCGTGTGCGCGCAGAGGAGGACATGTGCTTGTAGTTGAGAGCGTGTGTGCGTGCAGTGCGCCCGTATAGCGTCGGTACATAGTTTGTCTCATCCACAGATTCAACAGTGCAGTTAGTTGCCAGTGTGTGCGTGTTTTCTCAACCAAAAACGTATAATTGTAGAGTTTGGTTCACTTATTCATTTTTTTGATGTGGTTCACTTTGTAAAACAGAGAGAAAAACAAACCCATCAGAAGTTCATTTACTTTTCATTAACTTCATCCCATCTGCAGTACTGATGTCTTGCTTGAAAAGACAAAAAATTAGTTTACTCCAAATTGCTCATTACCCCTCTTTATAAAGTGCAATTTGTTTCGTGTGTCTCAAAATTCAGTTGACTACATCAACATTTGCAGTACGATATGGTTCACTTTTGAGAGTGATGATGTTCAGTTGCACAAAGCGTGGAAGTGTGAAAAAAATTAGCGAAACAAAAAATAGTAATGTGGTTCACTTCCATGTATGTCGAGGTTCATTTGCACTCGTCTCTGCGGTCCACTCTCGTTTATAAAAAATGTTTAAGAAAAGAAAACAAAAACTCGTTTGAGAAAATTTACGTCCAACAAAAAGAAATCATGAAGTTCGCTTGACTTTCTGATGCAGTGCGGTTTTCCGTTCGAAGCAGTGCGTTCTTTCATAAAAAATGACGACAAAAACTCACAAAAGCTCGTCTGAGAAAATTTACGCCCGACAAGAAAATCATGAAGTTCGCTTGATTCTTTGATGTAGTGCGCTTTTCCGTCTAAAAGCAGTGCGGTTTTCTTCCTCGTCTTCAAAAATTTACGTCCCACAAAAAGGAAACCATGCAGTTCTCTTACCCGTGTGATGCAGTGCATTTTTTCGTCCGTTGCAGTGCGGTTTTCAGTCGGATGAAGTACCCACGTTGATTTGGGTGTCGCGAAAAACAGAGTGTCCGCATTTTGGTAAATTTAAAACTGCTTTTAAACCGTAAAGAATTAGAGAGAGTGTTCTACATGAAAGAGTTGCATATCGTCGATATCTTTCCAACGGCGTATCGTTTGAATCATTCCGAGCAGCGGTTTGTAAAAAATTCGCGAAAAAAAGCAGCTGCCACTCATCGTCCGCCACACGATTTTCAAAATTAACTTAAAACCGTAAGGAATCTCAAAAACATTGCAACATATGAAAGCTGCGCCTCGTTCGTAGCTTTCCAACGGCGTATCACACGCCTCGTTCCGACAAACGGTTCAAAAACTGGAGCGAAAACAGTACCGAAAATTTGAAAATTTTTGAAAAACAGAGTTCCGCGATATAGTAAATTTGAAACTGCTCTTAAACAGTAATGAATTAGAGAAAGATTTATCTATGAAAAAGATGTGCCTCGACGATATCTATCCAACGGCGTATCATTTGCTTCGTTCCGACAAGCCGTTTAGAAAAAACGCGAAAAAACGCTCGCTGCCACTCGTCATCCGCCGCACTATTTTCAAAACTGCTCTTAAACCGTGTGAAATCTCGAAAAGTGTTCAACATGTCGAAGTTGGGCCTAATCCATAGCTTTTCAATGATATATTACACGCCTCATTCCGATAAACGGTTAAAATATTAGAGCGAAAACAGTACCGAAAAAATAACGCGTGCAGTTTTTTCCGACGAGAAGTTCACTAGTCTCTATTGCAGTGCTCGTCGTCAAAATGATGCAGTGCGCTTCTGTTGAGCGTGCAGTGCCGAAGTGGTGTGCAGAATAGTTATTCTGCTAATATTAGCAGAATAGACCGTCTGTATATATATATATATATGGGGCTTATATGTCAGGGGCTTATATATATATATATATATATATTCCTGGATCAATCCTGGTAGTTATCAATTGAGCCGCGAGGCTTATATGTCAGGGGACTGCTATGCGTCGGCCGGCGGATCTTTTTAATAGATCTGTCGCCTCCGCGGCCATTAGATGAGGTGTCATCCAGTGGCTAGACATCGTCCTTAGCATTGCAATAAACTTCGTGTTGCAGAAACATTTGTACCAATGGTCTTGTTTTTTTAGGGGAGACGGTTCCACTTTATTCAATGTTCATAGCTCCTTCGAGAGCAATATCCGAGCTCACACACTTCGGGGACACATGAAGCCAAGTTTTACAAAGAGATTTAATGCAACCTTCCCTAGCTAAAATGTGTGCGACCTTATTTGCAGAGCGTCGCACCCAAGCAAGCCTGAACTCCCTAAAAGAAGTTAAGTAAGTCCTTGATCTCCTCGACTAGTTGCCCATTAGCTGAGAGATCCTTTTGTCTGTTCATAATCTTCCGCACCGACACTTGAGAGTCCATCTCGAGGATGACCTTCTGTACCTGCATTTCTTTTGCAAGGGCTAGATCCCTTCGGCACGCCTTCAGCTCAGCTACATCCGCGTCGTGAGTTGAAGGAAAAAATGACACGATCCAGCGATGAATTTGCCATTGTTGTCCCTAAGGACATCTCTTCTACCCCTCCCGTCTGTAATTGCTTAGCTAGTGCACCATCGACGTTCACCTTGACACTTCTCAATCTGAACGGGGCCCGGGTGATCGTGCTTTACTTTGTGTATAGATTTCCATTCTTCTATAAGTCTAATAACCAGGTCACAAATAGTTGTTGGACACTCAATACGGTTACTTTCCCTGGCTCCATTACGAGCCATCCACATCTCATACCAGGCTTGGAACACAATTACCTTCTCTTCTCCACTTGTCTTGGCTAGCCACTGCAGTATCCAGGCACCAAGAGCCTCTACACCATCCACGTATACTGGCAATACCGGCAAGGGAGCGACCACTTTTTCAGAAAGCAAGCACCATAGTTCGGCTGCATGTGGGCACTTCCAAAATCTGTGTATAATATTCAACACAGAAAAAACCCGGTTTAATTCTACGCTTGTGCAGCTCCATTCCAACAGCTAATCCATTCCTAATGACCCTCCATGCATGAATTTTCACCTTGTTTGGCACTTCTGTATCCCACAGTTCGAGCCAACTTTTATGATCAGCAACCAGGTTTGAACTAGAGGCTGTAGCCCTTTTCGCAGACTTGATCGCCACTCCCAGGTGGTGTGCCGACCTCACTGTAAACCTGCCATCTTTGGTAAAATTCCATGCTCTATAGTCCTCAGAACCTGGCCCGCCCACGACAATATGTTGCACATCAGCCGCGTCACAATCTGTCAAGACCTGCTGAAGTTTGACATGATCCCAGTCCATCCCACTGCTATTTAGCAAGTGTGCTACTTCCATAATTCCTGGAACATACCTAGCGCCTAGCGGCACCATGCTGTTCGATCTGGGGATCCAGTGATCATGGTGCAAGTTTATCCTTGCGTCATCCCCAACCCTCCATATGAGTCCATGTGCCAAAAGCTCACTGCCATGCATCAAGCTCTGCCATGTCTAAGAGCATCCATTAGGACAAAGATGCAGACATTATATCCATCTCAGGAAAGTACCGAGCTTTTGGAACTCTAGCACAGAGAGACTCCGGGACCATGATTATTCGCCAAACTTGTTTTACAAGAGGAGCTTGATTGAAAATGAAATAATCTCGAAACCCCATTCCACCCTCTTTCTTTCTTGTGCACATCTTGTCCCACGCGACCCAATGGACCTTTCTTTCACCTTCAGCTGCCCCCAACCAGAATTTTGATGAGATAGATTTCAGATTCCCGCACATTTTCTTTGAGAGTTGGAAGCAGCTCATTGCAAAAGTTGGTGTTGCTTGCAACCCCGACTTCAAGAGCACCTCCCTAGCAGCTTTAGATAACTCTTGGCCTTTCCATCCCGATACCTTTGACCTTGACAATTCTCGCACATGTTTGAATCTACCATCTTTTGACCCTATCACCTCTTTAAGCTCAACCTTTGTATCCTCCGTGCATCCCTTGCCAAAGAAGATTGGTTCCTTTTGCATGTTCACTCTCTGTCTAGAAGCCTCTTCATAGATCTGTAAAATCTGTCTTAAACAATTCATATTTGCTGTAGAGGCCTCCAACAAAACTATACTATCGTCGGCAAAGAGTAAGTGGGTGACATTGGGCCCCGTGCGCCCGAAGGACACTCCTTGAAGCTCATTAGCCTGTTGAGCCCGTTTTAACAGAGCTGAGAAACGTTCTACACAGAACAAAAAAAGGTACGGAGACAATGGGTCGCCTTGGCGTAACCCCCTTGCACTAGTAGAAAAAGGGCCTATAGTCCCGGTTGGTGAGGCCTTTAGTCCCGATTCATGAACCGGACTAAAGGGTCGATCTAATACCTCGCCCTTTAGTCCTGGTTCTATCCAACCGGGACAGATGGGCCTCCACGTGGCCTGTCCACTGAGCCGAGCGGGAGGGCCTTTGGTCGGTTGGTGACACCAACCGGGACCAATAAACATCCACGCGTCGACATTTCTTTAGCTCTGGTTTTGTTTTTTTTCAAAAGGAGGGGGTTTGGGGGTTTTGGGGGTTAATTTAGGTGTTTCATATATTGTGCTATAGCTAGCTAATTAATAGAGAAAAGTGTCCTTTCTTTTGTCCGTGCTTGGTCGACGCTACGTACTATACATACGTATAGAGAGGACTAACTAGACATGCTAGCTAGCTAGTAATTAAGCAAATGAAGATCGTCATGAACATATATGCATCTGAGAGAAGTGATATCGACCACCTCTCCTTCTCCGAGATTGGTCGAACAACAAGTTCTCGTATATCTATCCGACACTCACCGCTACATATATACAATAATTATCTTTTACAATACGGACGCGTGGTCCACATAGTATTCCCGTCTTGAACGATCACATAGTCAAGAAAGAATGCCGCCAATTCCTCTTGAATTGCTCACATGCGATCTGGTGCTAGGAGTTCATCCCGCTTCAAACATCTAATTTTAAGAAAGGGGTCAATATATATATATATATATATATATATATATATATATATATATATATATATATATATATATATATATATACTCTACTAATAAAGCACCGAGTGCTTCGGTCGTCCGTCGTCCCGGCTGTTTTGCACAAAAGTCCTTCTACCTTTTGGTAATGCAACCCAAATCCCTTTATAAGTGGATCTGAGAAAACGCTTTAATTTTACAAAAGGACCCTGTTGTTTAGTATATTCAATCCATGAGTCCATACGTCTGGTTCAGGATCGGGTCAGCAGCGGCGGCACGAGCGACTGGCGGCGGCTCGATGCAGAAGGCGGCGGATGGAGCTTGAAGGGGACGGATCCATGCGGAAGGTGCTTGGGAGGCGGATCGAGAGGCCGGCAGCGAGGCGGGGTCACCGGTGACGATGAGCAAAGCCGGCGGCGAGGCTTCCCGGCGCACCCATGGCATCAGCGGGTCCTGGGGAGAAAGAGCACAGGGAGGTGAGGCCGTGAGGAAGAAAGAAGGAGAAAGGAGGGATGGTGTGGCGACCTAGGCAGGAGCTCGCCGGAGCTGGGTGACGGAGGACAGGCGCGGGAAACGGAGGACGGACGTGGGAGACAGAGGATCCAGCGCTGCGGCTCGAAGTTCTTGCAGGTGGAGGCGGGCCTCATGGTTGGCACTCCGTGCCGCCTTGGCCTCGGCCTGCTCTTCGCCCGCGCCGCTCGCCCTGCTTGCCGCCTCCGACTCTTTCCACACCTCCATCACCATTGACGTCGCCGGGCGGGAGTACACCCATTCCTGGCTAAAGTGGCTCCAAGAGGATGACAACAATGGCGGGGCAGTACGGTTGGAATCGCCGGAGAAAAGCGATGTCATGGGAGCCAGCGGTGGTGAAGCTTTTGCTGCTTTGAAGTTGTGTTCTTCACAGAACATGACAGTTTGTGGCAGCAACCATGGTGTGAGTCGCGACTCGCGACCAGGTCCAGGACGACGACAGCACGAGGCTTCGGCGAGCAGCAGCATGCAGCGCCGACGAGCAAGAGCAGTAGCAGCGGCAGCCCGTAGCAGTGGTGGGCGTCGGGGAGAAGCGGCTACTGCCCAAGTGGAAGCGGGTGCACCTGCCAGAGAATGCACCAGTGGCGCCTGGTGATGGACATGGTCTGCATCCCCATATCTCTGAACCCCTTGGCGTTCATCGGGGTAGCCAGGCATGCCTTTGATTGTTGCTTTCGACGAAATCAACAACTTCCTGCCATGGTTTGATACAGGTAATCAAGTGGATGGCCGGTTTTGGGTTCAGGAGTAGCCGCAAGATTGCTATGTATTGTGAAACAAGTGTTAAGGTAATTCCAATAATAATTAGGCGTAGACTTTCTGTTGATGTGATTTCAATCATAATTGCACCACCATGTTTATATTAACCAAAGAGATTAAAGAGTACCACAAAGTGACAAAACAGATCACATATATTCAAGAGAAACTTACTCCAAGATTAGACAATAGGAAAACAGGATCATCACAAATTAATTATTCTGCTAAGCATATCGAGAGGGGCAGAACATATACCTCATATGTTTATTTGAAGAGATTTCCGAGACCGTTGAATAGCAACAGAGCTTTAAGCTCACTGCCGGCCCTCATGTCCCTGAACCTCCTACGCAATATCTGCAAGAAATCAACGGAACGAGAATGTGAGACGCCAAGGAATAACCGCATGACGTACAGAGAATTGTAGGCGAGGCCGTACTGCAAATCCGCAAATGCGCACTGGTCATTTTGAAACCAACGCCAGAATGGAGACTAAACAAATCAGACCAGGAGATACTAGACATAATAGCTAGCTAGCTTCATGAACTCAGAAACCAACGCCAACATTGAGACTCACATACGAGCAGAATGAAGCCTGTTCCTACAGTTGCATATTGCTCCAGAACTCAATCCAATTACTCACTACAGCAAGACACACACTGGCTGAATGTAGGCAACCACAATCACCACCACATGGTGCCAGCCAAGTGCAAACAAGTGCTCTGAACCTCAAAATGTAGAGTGTTATTCACATACTAGCACTGAAAATTGACAAGTCTATCTCAAACAACAGACGAATATACAGCACACCATTGAGCTCTTTTGGATTCATTGAGGCCTAGCACCACGTCCCATTTGGTTTCCTCGTCACCTGAACAGCCTTCTCTTTTTTTCCTTATCCCCGGTGCACATCACGCAGCAGCACCTACATGAGGAAACCGCACTAGGGAAACGGGAAGAAAGGTAAATCGAACCAAACCAAACAAGGGGCAGCAGCACAAAGAGGAGAAGAGGGGCGATACAGGGAAATTTCAAGGCATTAATACACAAGACTATATGCGTCATTGGTTATAAGTACGCAATTCAGGGCAAATTCCAGCGACAACATACTTGACTAAAGGAAACCACATAGTTTTGCAAGCAGATATTAACTTTGTTGCAGGTTATTGTAGCCCTATGCTTTTAAAAAAAATGACAGGATCTGCTTGTTTGTTTTTAACTGAATGTTTGAGACAGTGGTCATACGAAGTTATCCTACAGCAACAACATACTTGACCAAAGGAAACCTACATGTCTTTAAAAATCTGAACATTCACATGACTCAACTCCAAGCACAGGAATCTTCTTCTGTTCTTTAGAACTCTGCAACATACAAATCCATGTGAAACTAATTAGATGTGAAGGAAAAAAAACCAGTCAGATTTCAGAAGAAATAGAACTAATTAGATGAATACCTTGGTGGATGCAGACTGCGTCGACGCCGAGGAGGCCAGACTGCTGGAGCACCGCGCCTGCTTGGCGTTGAGGACGTGCTCGTTCATCCAGGTCCGGTCGGCGGCGGACGACAGCAAGGGGGGAGGCAGGAGGAGAGAAGCGGAAGCAACTTGAGCGACAGCTGCGGGCTGTTGAGGAACCGCTGGGTGAGGCGCTCGGAGGTGGAGGGGGAGGGGCGAGAAGGTGAGCGCCCGCCATGGTTGGAGAATGGGGATTAGAAGCTGAGTAGGGAGAGGTAAGAGACGACGGTGTTTTTTCCTCTGATTGTTGGATAAATGCACAGGTGTCTGAAGCGGCGACTAACATCCAGGTGTAGGAGGGGGAGGGCCGAGAAGGTGAGCACCCCCCATGGTTGGAGAATAGCGACCACTCTGAAGTAGGAGTAGCTTTTTTTTTAATTGTAGCAAACGACACTGAGCTAGCTGCCACTCCCTCCGTCCGGAAATACTTCTCTTAAAAATTTTATCCATTTTTAGGACAAGTATTTTTGGACGGAGGGAGTACCAAAATAACACATTCACTCTCGATGGACCAAACACAAAAAATAGTGCAAAATAAATAAGACATGAAATATAGTATTAAAAAAATGTCCGTCACCATAAAAATAATTCCATTTTAAAAATATTCTCGAAAATATAAAACAACTACTCAAAGTAAAAATAATAATTGTGTTCTACTGGACAATAAAAATATATAATTGATACTTTTTAATAGGATAAATGAAAATGAGGATCTGAAATAGGTCATGACAAACATTGTTAGGGTACATCCAAATTACAAAGTCCAAAAGAAATACTCAATGTAACCTTATTTCTAATTTCTAATATTTCCAACACATAAAAATAGTTTAGAAATATTTGAACAAAATATGTTCGTACTTTTAAAAACACTTAAAATCCCCAAAAAAAAACTACTAACTACAAAAACCATTTCAAAATGTACAACAGAAATAATTAATTTACATAAAAATATTTTATAGAGAAATGTTCCGATTTACATAATTTTTAAACAACTCTTCAATGGGTTTTACATTTTAAATAGGAAAATTATTTTAATAAAAATAAGGAAATTTTCATGTTCAAAATTTATTTAAATTAGATATAGAAAATGGCAAAAAGAGATCATGAAGCAAGTTCTGCCACATTTATCGCCTTACAGCATACGAACATTTATACTAGTATATATATATATATATATATATATATATATATATATATATATATATATATATATATATATATATATATATATATATATATATATATATATATATATATATATGAATGAATGAATGAAACTCAACACAAATGATGGTAATAAAATAAAATTGTGAATATTTTTATTTACGCACTTCAAATTGTTTGTCGGAGTAGCCCTCTCACAGTGTCGTGTGGCGGATGGACTCATAAACGTAGTATCCACAGAAATCATTCCTTGTTCCTGCCACAACCACTTTACAAGAAACAGAGGTCAATCAAACTGATAATTAGCAAGCACATGCTAAATGGTATTGATGAAACTAGCGCTTGAATCACTAGGAGATGCTTGCGTGGAATATGCTACTATATAGTACTTACTTTGGTGTCTAAATTGCAGCTTCTTCGGTAGTCCCGGAGCTTTTTGGTGAATTTTCCCAAGCCCTGCCATACAAAGAAAACAATTACTTGATATCAGAAATGAACAAAGTTGCTGATATGGTGGATAATGATCGATTTAACTTACTTCTTGAGCATTTCAGTCATTTCCGCATACTCCTTGGGATCTTTTAAATGCAGAGTCTAAGACAGTTACTACTCCTGCTCAAGCTTAATCTCTAGGAGTATATAGTGGAACCTGCGCGCATGCATAACTCATCAATATTACATTTCTATAACCTGGACTAAATAAGGGAAACCGAATATGCCACAAGACAATAACACTCACGTGTGGTTGTAAGGAAAGAGTATTGCATTTTGTGTTCATTTATTTCCAACGATCGTAGCAAGTTGGCCTCGGTTTCAAGCGGACACGATATTTAACCTCATTTGCATCTATGAGATATGTGTTAATGAACCCAATATCACCCACTTGTTTTTTCTTCATTTCTGATCTTCAATCTGCATAATATAGTGAGGATATTTATAAATACATGCAATGAAAGAGCTGAGTTATATAGAGATACTTAATGACAGTAGTACTACTTACGAGATAGTAGCAGGTGACCGTTGCTTTATCGAGGGCCAATTGATTGAAAAACGATAGAACTCCTCAAATGAAATAGGCAACAGTTCAATTCCAAGGAGGTCATGCTCCTTTTAACTCTCAATACAAAGTATTCCTCCCTCGACTCTTTGCAGGTTTTCATGTACCAATCATGCAATCTTCGCATCATCGTTGTTAGAGAGCTTTCATCTTTGACGAGAGGCTTCCCGTACTCGTATCTTTGTATCTGCACCTCCAAGAAATCAAATTGTACATCGTCAAGCGGGTAATCTTGAGATTGCCATAACGGGCACCATCCTCGGATCGGCGATGTCGCTAGCGAGCACCTTGAGCGGGGGCACGATTGCCCGGCTTGTTCGCCGAGCTGGGCAATTTGTTTCCCAGCTCGTCGTTCTTTCATCCTTTGATCACCGATGAGTACTTCCCGATCTCTCCGCTTCGCAAATGCCTTTCCAATAATGCGCTCATAGTTGCCTTTCGGCGGAGACTTGGGTGGTTTTGTCGGGCCAGCAATCGCTTCTCTTTGACCGGATCTACCTTCTCCTCCGGAGGTGGATGTCTCTTTGCTTTCAACCTTTGAAACCAGTCATCCACTTCGGTCTGCGTGATCTTCACGTTTTCCTCCTCGCTCCTCTCGTCAGGTAACTTCTCCGAGTCTTGAGAGAAGGACCGAATCATATCTCCTCCCGCCTTTGGCTGTCTTGCTAGACGCCGGCGAAAGCGAGCGGAGCGGATGTCTTCTTTCCTTGCTTACGAGGCGGAGGAGAAGGACTACGACGCCGCCCAGCCGGAGCGGCGGCGGGTCTCTTCCGCCTTGCCGACGAGGCGGAGAAGGAGGAGGCTGGCTGCCGGACGCCGCCGGTGCAAAGCGGAGAAGGAGACGGAGTGCCGCCACGCGCCGGAGAAGGAGCCGCCGAGTGCCCTGATCGTCACTCGCGGGAGGAGGAGGCGGTGGAGGCGGAGTGCCTGACTCGCGGGAGGAGGAGGAGGAGGCGGAGGCGTCCAGCTCGGAAGGTTGATGAGATCCTTCCGCCATAGGCATGGAGTCTTGAGCGAAACCCAGCCGATACTCCCTTCACCGGTAGGGTGGTCAAGCCGAGGTCCTCAAATCCTCCGTTATTTCATCTACCATCACCTTAGCATATCCTTCGGAATCGGCGGCGGTGAAAAGTTGAGTCGGGTTTAGTAGGATAAGCAGAGCCAACAGCCGCCTTGACCTTCAAATTGCTCCATTGCGCCATAAGGTGGCAACTTTCAGCATCCGTGATAGCATCCACGGGATAGCTGGCGAGGAGCCGTCAAGGCATGTTGCTCGATCAAGCAGCTCGGTGGAAGCCACGCTGCTTCTCCGCCGAGATGGCGGGGTAGCCGGGAAGCTTGGCAGGTCGTTGTTGTGATCTGCGCTTCGTTCCTCTTCTCATTCCTCTAGCCCCATTACCCTTTCGTGCAGCGCTGCATTAGGCTCTGCTCCAGTTTCTTCCTCCTCTCATGGGTTTTGTAACCCCTGCGTCCGAAATCCAGCCTTCCACGAACGGAGCTGGCGTGCCTCGTGTCCGTCCGGTGCTCGGGATTCCCGAGGGCCATTGTGAGCTCGTCCTTCTCCTGTCTAGAACGAACTTCCCTTGCTGCGCTGCTTCGATATATCGGAAGCCTCTTGACTGGTATGTCCAATTGTTCGTCCGTCCAAATGCACTTCCCGTTATAGGGTCCAAGGATCCGCCGCCCAAGAACCAAGTCCGCAACGGTCTGGCGATTCATTGTCTCGGTTCGATCCCTTTATCAAGCAGATCATTCTCAGCCTTGGCCCACTTAGGCGGGCTATGAGGTAGCCACGACCCGTGCGATGGTGAAGCTTCTTCTTCGCAGCATTTCCTTGTTTGTCGCTGACATCTTTTTACTCTTTTCCGATGTCTTGTAGGCCACAAATGTGGGCGATCATCTCGATCTTCTCATATTTGCCCGTGAATTCTGGTGTCTCATTTTTTCGACATACGTATTGAGGTCTTTCTTCCAATTCTGAATAGTTCTGCCATCTTCTTAAGAGCAAAAGACTTGATTAATGGCTCTATTATCGGCTTCTCCGGATCATCCTCTGGCGGTAGGGTAAAATTTGACTTCAGCTCGGTCCAAAGATCATTTTTCGCATATCATTGACACAAGACACCTCGGGGTCTTCGTTCTTAGGCTTATACCATTGGTGGATGCTGATCGGGATCTTGTCCCTAACCGAACCCCACACCGAGCAACAAATGCCTTCTTTGTCCGGTAGGGTTCAATTGGTTGGCCGTCATAAGCGATTTGTATGATCTTAAACTTTTCATCCGAGCTCAACTTTTCTTGAGCCTCGTCTCTTTACGAAGTTGTGCTCGATCCGAGGGCTAGAAAAAGAACAAAGACGAGAGTTAATTAATATGTGTACATATATACCAAAACAAAGACGAGAGCTAGTCAAGACAGGCTTAACTAATATATATACCGGCGGACTCGGTTTGGTGATCACCGGAGCCGTCCTCACGGTCTACTTCTTCACCCTCTCCTTCTTGCACCGCATTGGGTCATCGGAGCCATGTAAATCATAGCCAGCTGCTTCTTCACCCTCTCCTTCCGCACCATCGTTGTCGTTGAGAAACATCATCGAGGAGACGGCATCACTTACGTGTGCGATTATGTCCCTCAACAACGCTTCTTGTGCTTCGTCTCGGGGGTGTCCATAGTTTCTACAAATATTTACAACATGGCAATTATTATTCAAACATGACAGATATGGATATATTAGTGCCAACGTAGAACTAGCTAGCTAATCACAATAAGGAATCATATTAGTGGCCTCGACGCTGCTTCTCTAGGGTTTGGGGTGGCCTCGACAACGCTTCAAGGGTTAGGGGTGGCCTCGAGAACGCTTCAAGCTAGGAGGGTGCGTAATATCGACCCCCCACGTGTTGAAGCTATCGGGAGGGGTCGGCGTTGAACAGTACATCTATGTCCCACAAGTGGCGTGGGCATCGGCGCTGTGATGTAGGGTAGAGGGTCGTGGATCGCCGAGGTCGAGGTCAAGGGTCGAAGATCGCCGAGGGTCGGGAGGTTGCCTAGTGTCAAAGGATTCAACAAAACCATGTCTTCATCATTAGGTAAAATGTGAGGTGCATGATGGTGCGAAGCTCTCAAAGTTGTTTTGGAGCGGAGTCGAGATAGGATAATTAGCTTTTTGGTACAAAGTTCAGCAAAAGGCAAATTATCCTATCCGGACTCCATTCGCAACAACTTTGAGGACTTCACCATCATGCCATGGTTACTCTCGGCTAATGATGAAGCCATGGATTTCTTCAATACTTTGACACTATAGGAACCTCGACCTGAAACCTTCGACCCTTGACCCCTTAACGACCCTCGACCCTCTACCCTAGTTCCCGACCCTCGACCCTCGGCGATCCTCGACACCCTCGTTATATCGACAACGACGCAACATACATATACATGGGAAAATAATGTTATCGGGAGGGATATCGGTACCCCCCCTCGTGTCAAAGTTTCTTCTTTCTCCTCTATTCCTTTCTTTCTTCTTCTCCTCTTCTTTTCTTCTTATCCCTCGAGAAAGAAAAATAAGGAAAAGGAAGAAAAGAGGAAGAAGGAAGAAGGAAGAAGAAGAAAAAAAAAGAAAAAAAGGAGAAGAAGAAAAGAATAGTGGAGAAGAAGAAAAATAGAAAAAAATTCTATTTTTCTTCTTCTCCTCTATTCCTTCTTCTTCTCCTTTCTTTTCTTCTTTTCCTCTCATTCTTTTCTTCTTCTTCTTCCTTCTTCCTTCTTCCTCTTTTCTTCCTTTTCCTTATTTTACTTTTCCTCTACACTAACCTAATTAAAATGCCCGGTTACTTCCGGCTAATGATGAAGCCATGGGTTTCTTCAATACTTTGACAATAGGCAACCTCTCGACCCTTGGTGATCCTCGACCCCGACGACCCTCGACCCTCGAATCCTCGGCCCTCGGCGACCCTTGAACACTCGAACCATCGACCCAAGAACCTCGAATCCTCGACCCTCGACCCTCGACCCTAGAACCCTCGAACCTCGACCCTCGACCCTCGAACCTCGGCCCCTCGATGACCTCGACCCTCGAACCCTAGAACCCTCGAACCTCGACCCTAGAACCTCGAACCTCAAACCCTTGTGCCTCGAACCTCGACCGGCCTCGGCGACCCTCGACCCTCAAAACATTGACCCTCGACCGGCCTCGACGACCCTCGACCCCTCTGTGACCCTCTCGACCCTCTAGCCTAGTTCCCGACCGTCGACCCCTCAGCGATCCTCGACACCCTCGTTCCCGATAAAAAGAAGAAGAAGAAGAATAAGAAGAAGAAGAAGAAGAAGAAGAAGAAGAAGAAGAAGAAGAAGAAGAAGAAGAAGAAGAAGAAGAAGAAGAAATGAGAAGAAGAAAAAAGAGAAGAAGAAGAAAGAAGAAGAAAAAATAGAAGAAAAAGAGAGAAGAAGAAGAGAATAAGAGAAGAAGAAAAATTTTCTTCTTCTCTCTATTCCTTCTTCTTCTCATTTTTCTTCTACTTCTCTTCTTATTTTTTTTCTCCTCTTCTTCTCCTTCTTCCTTCTTCCTCTTTATTCTTTTTCCTTATTTTCCTTCTTCCTCATTTGACCCTAACTCTAAACAGTACAACTTCCTCGACGTCCCCGCCTCTCATGAACAAAATAAAATCTATGAATAAAAAAACATCATATTCTATGAACAAAAACATCATATTCCATCCACATCGATCCATGCATACATCATATATATGATCATATCTATGAACAAAAAAATTCATATGATCATCTATACAAAAGCATTAGATCAACACATATGCAAAAAGCATCGACATATATCCATACATCAATATATATACATGAACATTTATGAAAAAAGCATCACATCTATGAAAAAAAACATCATGGCGGCGGCGGCAGGGGCAGGGCAGGTGCGCTGGGGCTCATCTGGCGGCGTCGGCTTGCGGCGATGTCGGGCCGGCCTAATGCAGCGGTGGCGGCCTTGGGCAGGGCAGGCGAGGCGGAGGCAACGGCGAGGTCGGGAGGCGGAGGCGACGGCGAGGTCGGGAGGCGTTGGACGACGGCGAGGTCGCGGAGGCAGGGGCGGCGACGGCGAGGGCGCGGCGACGGGAGGAGACGGCGACGACGAGGCGAGGCGACGGCGTTAGGGCGAATCACGGTCTGGCGGCAGACGGCGAAGCGAGACGGCGGCGACGACGAAGCGCGACGGCGGCGATGGTGACGACGACGGCGACAACGGGCGCGGGACGACGGCGATGGTGACGACAGGCGTGGCGGCGACGGCGACGGCGGCGGCGGCATCGGGCAACTGGCGGCGTCGGGGAGGTTAGGCGGTCGGGGGCAAATCGCGATGAATCTGAAATTTCCCAAGTGTTTTCTTATATCGCAAGAGCATTAGTCCCGGTTCGTGGCTCCAATCGGGACTAATGCCCCTTTAGTCCCGTTGGTGCCACCAACCGACCAAAGGCCAAATTCAGCAGCCCAAAGGGCGGGAAGCGGCGACCTTTGGTCGGTTGGTGCACCAACCGACTAAAGAGGGCATTAGACCCGGTCGTTGCACCAACCGGGACCAATGCCCTTTAGTCCCGGTTGGTGCCACCAACCGGGACCAAAGGCCATGTGCTGCCTCGCGCCAAATGTTTAGTCCCACTCGCTAGTTGAGAGGAGCCGCACCAGCTTTATAAGGTGCGGTGCGGCTCCCTCACGAGCTCCTCTCTAAAGCAGGCTTTGGGCTAACTCTGCCATCTGTGCTGTGGGCCTCTTGGGCCTTCCGCTGGCCTGAATCTCGCCCATAGGGTTTCTAGTCGTATTCAGGCCGTGGGGGCCCGAGGGGTGGCACTTTTTTTGCTTTATATTTTATTTCTTTTTGCTTTTAGTTTTAGAAAAATATAAACTTTCTATTAGTGCCATTAGTTTTAAAATTTGAAAACACTTTTTTTTTCTTTGTTGCTTTATTTATTTTATTTTGTTTCTACTTACAACAAAATACTTATTGTTGCTATTTTTATTTTTTCAAGTTTTTTGTTTTGTTTTCTGCATTATTTATTTTCTTTTGGTTTTTGCTTTATTTTTAATTCTTTTTGCTTTTAGGTCAGCAAAATTATAAACTTTCTGTTAGTGCTTTTAGTTTTAGAAAAAATATAAACTTTCTGTTTGTGCCATTAGTTTTAAAATTGAAAACACTTTTTTTGTTTTCTTTGTTGCTTTATTTACTTTATTTTGTTTCTACTTACAACAAAATGCTTATTGTTGCTATTATTATTATTTTTCAAGTTTTTTGTTTTGTTTTCTGCATTATTTATTTTCTTTTGGTTTTTGCTTTATTTTTAATTCTTTTTGCTTTTAGGTCAGCAAAATTATTAGCTTTCTGTTAGTGCCATTTGTTTTAGAACAATTATAAACTTTCTGTTTGTGCCATTAGTTTTATAAAATTTGAATTCTTTGAAATTTGTGTGAATCACAAGTTTGTGAGCTCAACAAGGCGTGAGGGACGGGCTTATAAACCGGTGTGAGCGCCCTTCGGTTGGCGAGGTTTTCAAATTCATAGTTTTCAAATGAACTCTGAAAAAGTTGGCATAGCATGTTCATGAACAAAACGGACAATGGTATCATACTCGTGTGTTACAAAGTTGGCATGGTATCATCATAATAGTTGCGGGAGAAAGTCTTCACTTTTTCTTCGCTTGTGTTGACTTTGAAGGGGGGAATTTCATGAAATTTTTCATACTCTTCAGACATGTCTGTCTTGCCCTCCACTCCCAGGATGTCCCTTTTTCCTGAAAGAACTATGTGGCGCTTTGGCTCATTGTATGATGTATTCGCTTCCTTATCTTTTCTTTTCCTCGGTCTGGTAGACATGTCCTTCACATAGATAACCTGTGCCACATCATTGGCTAGGACGAACGGTTCGTTAGTGTACCCAAGATTTTCAGATCCACTGTTGTCATTCCGTCTCGTGGGTCTACACACACCCGCCTCTGACAGATTGACCCACTTGCACTTAAACAAAGGGACCTTAAAATCTACTCCGTAGTCAAGTTCCTATATGTCTACTATGTAACCATAATATGTGTCATTTCCTTGTCGGTTGCTGCATCAAAGCGGACACCGCTGTTTTGGTTGGTGCTCTTTTCATCTTGGTCAATCGTGTAAAATGTATTCCCATTTATCTCAGATCCTTTCCAAATCATTACAGTCGAAGATGGTCCCTGGACAACAAGTACAACTCATCACAAACAGTGCTGTCACCTCCGAGACGTGTTTCCAACCAACTGCTGAAAGTCTGATGTGTTCACATGTAATCCAGTCGTCGCCCGCTCCGGGTGTTTGGAGCGCAGATCGTTCTTGTGTTCATCGACATACGGGTCACCAAGGTAGAGTTCAGTAGAACTGTGTAGTGTGCTTGAGACCAAGAATATCCGTCCCTGCATATTATTGAGTCTCTTCCAAGCGTGCCTTTCCGGTCAGTCTCCCCTCATACCGCGATTTAGGGAGACCTATCTTATTAAGGCCAGGAATGAAGTCAACACAAAACCCGATGACATCCTCTGTTTGATGGCCCATGGAGATGCTTCCTTCTCGGCCTAGCACGGTTCTGAACATATTTCTTTAGGACTCCATGAACCTCTCAAAGGGTACATATTGTGTAGAAATACGGGCCCCGAATGACAATCTCGTCGACTAGATGAACTAGGACGTGCGTCATGATATTGAAGAAGGATGGTGGGAACACTAGCTCGAAACTGACAAGACATTGCGCCACATCACTCCTTAGCGTTGGTACGATTTCTGGATCGATCACCTTCTGAGATATTGCATTGAGGAATGCATATAGCTTCACAATGGCTAATCGGACGTTTTCCGTTAGAAGCCCCCTCAATGCAACCGGAAGCAGCTGCGTCATAATCACGTGGCAGTCATGAGACTTTAGGTTCTGGAACTTTTTCTCTGGCATATTTATTATTCCTTTATATTCGACGAGAAGCCAGTCGGGACTTTCATCTTGAGCAGGAATTGAAAGAATATTTCTTTCTCTTCTTCGTAAGAGCGTAGTGGCGGGACCTTCATCTTGCTTCGGAGGCATGCCCTCTTTTTCGTGTAAGCGTTGCAGGTCCTCTCGTGCCTCGGTGTATCTTTTGTCTTCCCATACACGCCCAAGAAGCCTAGCAGGTTCACGCAAAGGTTCTTCGTCACGTGCATCACGTCGATCGAAGAGCGGACCTCTAGGTCTTTCCAGAGGGTAGGTCCCAAAATATAGATTTCTTCTTCCACATGGGTGCGTGATTCTCGGCGTCATTCGAACAGCTAGTCCGCGGGACCCTTTCCAAAGATTACGTGTAAATCATTGACCATAACAAGTGCGTGATCACCGATGCGCATGGCGGGCTTCTTCCGGTGATCTGCCTCGCTTTTGAAATGCTTGCCTTTCTTTCGACATTGATGGTTGGTCGGAAGAAATCGGCGATGGACCAGGTACACATTCTTCCTGCAGCTTCCGGTATATACTATCGGTGTCAAGTAAACAGTGCGTGCATGCGTGGTATCCCTTGTTTGTCTGTCACGAAGGTTCTTGAGAGCGGGCCAATCGTTGATGGTCACGAACAGCAACGCCTTTAGGTCAAATTCCTCCTTTTTGTGCTCATCCCACGTACGTACACCGTTTCCATTCCACAGCTGTAAAAGTTCTTCAACTAATGGCCTTAGGTACACATCAATGTCGTTGCCGGGTTGCTTAGGGCCTTGGATGAGAACTGGCATCATAATGAACTTCCGCTTCATGCACATCCAAGGAGGAAGGTTATACATACATAGAGTCACGGGCCAGTGCTGTGATTGCTGCTCTGCTCCCGAAAGGATTAATGCCATCCGCGCTTAAAGCAAACCATACGTTCCTTGGGTCCTTTGCAAACTCATCCCAGATTTCTCTCGATTTTCTCCATCACGACCCGTCGTGGTGCTCTCAACTTCCCGTCTTTCTTACGGTCCTCACTGTGCCATCGCATCAACTTGGCATGCTCTCCGTTTCGAACAGACGTTTCAACCGTGGTATTGTAGGAGCATACCACATCACCTTCGCAGAACCCTCTTCCCGGGAGGCTCGCCGTCAACATCACCAGGGTCATCTCGTCGATCTTATACCGCAATGCACCGCATACCGGCCATGCGTTCAGATCCTTGTAGGCACCACGGTAGAGGATGCAGTCATTAGGGCATGCATGTATCTTCTCCACCTCCAATCCTAGAGGGCATACGACCTTCTTTGCTGCGTATGTACTATCGGGCAATTCGTTATCCTTTGGAAGCTTCTTCTTCATTATTTTCAGAGCTTCTCAAATCCTTTATCGAGCACAGCATTCTCTGCCTTCCACTTTGCAGCAATTGAGTACGGTGCCGAGCTTTGTGTTGCCATCTTCGCAATTGGGGTACAACCCTTTTTGTGATCCTCTAACATGCGATCGAACTTCAGCTTCTCCTTTGACTTTCGCATTGTGTCCTTGCATCGACAATGACCCGGCGGAGATCATCATCATGGGGCACATCGTCTGGTTCCTCTTGATCTTCAGCAGCTTAGCCGTTGCAGCACCATCGTGCACATCGTCTGTGCATCTTGATGTTCATAGCATCACCGTATTCAGGGGCACATAGTTGTCATCGTACTCTTCTTCCTCGCCGTCTTCCATCATAACCCCTATTTCTCCGTGCCTCGTCCAAACATTATAGTGTGGCATGAAACCTTTGTAAAGCAGGTGGGTGTGAAGGATTTTCCGGTCAGAGTAAGACTTCAGATTCCCACATATAGGGCATGGACAACACATAAAACCATTCTGCTTGTTTGCCTCAGCCACTTGAGAAAAGCATGCACGCCTTAATGTACTCGGAGGTGTGTCTCACACCGTACATCCATTGCCGGTTCATCTGCGTGCATTATATATAATTAAGTGTGTCAAAAATCATTACAGAACATCATGAATAGATAATTAAGTGACCAAATTAATAGAAGTTCATCATCACATAAAACCAAAGTACATACATAGTTCTCATCTAACAACATAAAGCTCTGCAGAGCATCTAAATTAATTAAACCATACATTGAAACTATGTAAAACATTTCAATGTGAAAACAAATACGATCATAATCGCAACCAAGGTAACAACTGATCCAACGGCATAATGATACCAAGCCTCGGTATGAATGGCATATTTTCTAATCTTTCTCATCTTCAAGCGCATTGCATCCATCTTGATCTTGTGATCATCGGCGACATCCGCAACATGCAACTCCAATATCATCTTCTCCTCCTCAAGTTTTTTATTTTTCCTTCAAGAAATTGTTTTCTTCTTCAACTAAATTTAACCTCTCGACAATAGGGTCGGTTGGAATTTCGGTTCAACAACCTCCTAGATAAATAAAATCTATGTCACGTTGGTCGGCATAATTTTCATAAACAATAAATGAACCAATAGTTATGAAAAGACAATATATACCACATCCGAATCATAGACAGGGCGAGGGCCGACGGGGCGGATACCAAAACCATCGCACTATATAAGATGCAATAATAAAAGTAAGAAAATAATACAAGTAAGAATATTTTTCCTTTCGTAAAGAAGATAAGAACAAGAGGCTCACCATGGTGGTCTTGGCGATGAGATCGGCGGGTGATCGATTTACGGTGAAGACGGGGACGGGGCGTGACGGACCGCTAAACCTAGACAAATATTGAGGAAAATGGAGGTTGGAGGTCGAGCTTGGAGAGGAGAAAGCTTAAGTAGTGTGGCTCGGACATTTCATCGAACACCTCATGTGCATAGGAGGTGAGCTAGAGCACCACAATGCCCCCCCTCGCCGGCAAGAGAAAAATAGAGCAATGGATCGGAGTGCTCTGCTCGCGAGCGAGGGGTATATATAGGCAGCACTATTGGTCCCGGTTCGTGGCATGAGCCGGACTAAAGGAAGCCTTTGGTCCCGGTTCATGCCACGAACCGGGACCAATAGTGGTGGGCCAGAGCCAGGACCATTGGTCCCGGTTCGTCCCACCAACCGGGACCAAAAGGTCCGGACGAACCGGGACCAATGACCCACGTGGCCCGGCCGGCCCCTTGGGCTCACGAACCGGGGCAAATAGCTCCATTGGTCCCGGTTCTGGATTGAACCGGGACTAATGGGCTAAACTGCCCTGGACGATAGCCCCTTTTTCTACTAGTGTTGATGGGAGAAAGCCCTCGGAGACACCCCCTTGAGCTTCACCTTGAACCTCGTTGTCATCACACATCTCATTACCATGGCCGTCCATGCATGAGAGAAGCCAAAACTGGCCATCATATTCTCCAGAAATACCCATTCAACCCTATCATAGGCTTTCATCATATCCAATTTTACCGCACACAATGGTTTCTTCCTCCTTTTCCTTATTGCATGCACACATTCATATATGCCACTAATACATTATCCGTGATTAACCTGCCCAGAACAAAAGCACTTTGCTCCTCCGAGATAATGATAGGAAGCACACTTTTTAGCCTGTTCGCAAGGACCTCGGCCGCTATCTTGTACAACACTTTACAAAGACTAATAGGCCGAAATTATGGGAATGATTCCGGCGATTTTGTTGTTGGGATCAGCACCAAGATAGTGTTGTTAAAACTTCTGGAATATCTCACCGCCACCGAGGAAATCCCTCGCCGCTTTGCAGACCTCCTCCTTTACCAAAGACCAGTGCCTTTGATAAAACAACGCTGGTATCCCATCCGGCCCCGGGGCTTTGGTACGACCCAACTGGAACAAAGCTTTCCCAATCTCCTCATTAGTGACTGCAGCAACGAGCCTATCATTCATATCTGGTGAAATACACGTGGGAATGTGCTGAATAATCTGATCCATATTGTTTGCACCCTGTGATGCAAAAAAAAGAGAGTAAAAATCCCTAGCCATCCCCACATCATCCTCGCACTTAGACCCGTCTTGCCTGAGAAGATAACGGACAGTGTTTTTACGTCGCCTGGTTTTTGGAAGTATCGAGTATTTCAATCTCCATACATTAGCCAGTCCACTCTCGACCGCTGTCTCTACATTATTTCCTCCCGTAAGTATACTTCATTCATGCAACTTCTGTTGGATCTCCCTAATGCGCTGCATGGTCATGGGCGTCAGCTCCTTTTCCTTCTCAGACTGTAGCTCTGCCTTGTAGTATTGTTTAATCTGTCTCCGCACCGAGCCGAACACTTCCCTGCCCCACGCCTCCATGCGGGTCAGCCGCCCATGCAGCGCATGCATTCCACTCCACTATCGCCGCGCCCCTCCATCTCCCATGCACCTTTCACCATCTCGTCGTACTGCTCTCGTGGCGCGTCCACATTTCTTCGAAACTGAAGTCAGCAAAGTTTTCTCGGATGCTGATGGCCAGTGCCATAGCGACAACGACTACCCGGTGATGAGGAGCGTCTTGTCGCCGACGCGCCACCGCCTTCGGTGGTGGGGCGATGACAGCAAAGACGAGGAAGAACCAAACCGTCACCGCCGTCACAGCAACAGCAGCACCTCCAGCATCAGCCGTAGCAGCAGCAGTAGCGATAGTAGCAGCGGCAGCCGTCGGCGTTCGCCAAGAGGCTACCGGAGCAGGAGCCGGGGTCCAAGACACAGCCGTAGAAGGAGCCGGAGTCCGAGACGCGGCCTGAGCCATGCTGCCGCCGCTGACAACGAGTTCACCGTGCGGATCGACAACTATGACGAGCTCTACAACTGCGCCTTCTGCCACGGTCTTCTCTCCTCTCCCGTCTACGAGGTACGTACCTTCATCCATCCAGCATAACACCAATCCATCCATCTACTACGTAGTATACGTACTCTTTTCTTGATTTCTCCTGTCCTGATAATATATTGTTTCATGTCGCAGTGCGGCGACGTGCACCTGACCTGCCACAATTCCGACCTCGTGGCATGCACCCGCTGGCCGCTGCGGCTCCGAGCCTGATTGGTTTGCTACCAAAATTTGGCATTACCAATATTTGGCAAGGCAACATTTGACAAAATTAAAAGTTGCCAACAGTTGATAATCTTTTGTGAGGTTGCCAACGAAAATTGGTATGCAACCAATCTCTAGCCAATATTTGGCAGTTGCCAACTTTTGGCATCAAAGCTGCAGCCGCGCCGCCGCCAGGATGGTCCGGTCGGTCCGCTTCGCATGCCGCAACCACGAGCACGGCTGCGCTGCGTACGTGCCGCGGCTCGGCGTGGAGGACCACGAGCGCTCCTGCCGGTACGAGCCTTGCTTCTGCCCGATCTGCAAACGCGCCTTCATCCCCGGCGCACTCGAGGAGCACCTCACCGAGCGCCATGCGTGGGACCTCCACCACCTCACCTACAGCGAGGCGGTCGCGGTGTACGTTGACCCGGACCAGCTCGCCCTCCTCCGCGGCCCCAACGATGACCTCCGCTGTGTGCGGAGTGCGCACGCTGTTGATGATGGCACGTCCATCTCGGTGATCCGCATGCGGCCCTACAACGCGACGAGGGCGGAGGTGGAGTTCTAATATGAGGTGAAGCCACCGGACGCGGCGTGGCGGATGCAGGCTTCGGTCTGGAGCTCCTCGCTGCGGCGAGGGATGGAGGACGCGAATCGGGTCTTTTGTCACCGTGCCGGAGGCCGGGCGGCACCGGCACCTCGTCCACGTGTGCGCCTGGAGGCTGCCCGCACGGAGCTAATATAAGATCTCTCTAGAGGTACCAAAGCTCTTGTTAGACCTAGTCATACAAAAGTTTAGACTCTTGTTCTTCTTCTGTTAGGAACCACCATCAACGATTCCTCTAAATTTCCCTTTATCGATACCCCAAACTTGTATCATTCCATGTGTTCTGGCGAAACGAAAAACTAGTGGTCCGGGTTTCTACCGGGTAGTGGGATGCCGCAGATTTTGTTTGGGGATGTGTGCGTACACAATGCAGAAACAAAGTATTCCACTCATTATGCTTTTAACACATGTGATTTTTTTTCTGGGCCCCAATCACTGTTTGACAGCAGGAATTTATATATAGCACTAGACATATTTTATTCTTTTAGCCCAGGATCATCCACCCATACTTTTAGTTTGATTTCACACTCCGTAACACTTTTAACTTTGAACAATGATCCATTTTTTAATCCATTTGCAGATTTGGGTTCGTGACATTTAAATCTTTAAAACAAGATCAATTTTGGACATGGTTTGAACAAGTTCAAATTCGAATGTTGATACAATAATTAAACTTATATGATACTCCCTCCATCCACATATATAGGGCCTAATATATCTTTCGAGATAGTTTTTGACCAATGATAAAATTATTAATTTATGAGATGTGAGTATGATATTAAAAATTATATCATCACAAACTTGCTTCACATACAAATTCGAGGGTATGCTTTATGTGAAATGCATGTCATATAATATTTTGCTAACCCATAGTATATGGAGGGTCCTATATATGTGGATGGAGGGAGTATACCGGATGGTACATCACAGAAACCGGAGTGAACCAATAATGAAAACATGCAAAAAAAAAAATAACAGACCATATTAATACTTATATCAAAATCAGAGATGAAACATTAATGATGTATAGAATGAAACAATGACGAAAAGCATGCGAAAGAGAATGCATGAGAAAATAATGAAACATAGCCATGCCATAGAAACGAAATCATATAGGAAAATAGGAAAATAACACCTTTAGAACTCAGCCAAACCATGAAAGATAATTTTACAAAATGACATGAAAACTTATTTCGAGACTCCAAAAATAGAAATAAAACTGAAAAAGCAATGAAAAAATGAAACGAAAAAAATAGTTTGCTTGTTTCATTAGTTGCTTGGAATTTGCATACATCTTGATTGTCCAGCCTTGAGATATAAAATCTAGAAAATTTAATAACATACCACAATAAATCATAAAATCACGAAATATGTAAATAAAATGGAAGTAGGATTACATAGAATAAAAATATATGATGTACCTCTAAAAATATATATAATGTACAGGAAAGAATCAAAAGTATAGGAAAATTCTAGGAACTTATATAAAGAAAATAATATTCAAGAGAACATACAAACATACATGAACTCGTCGTCGAAATGGGCCGGACCGCTAGTCGTCGCCCTAGACGAGTGGTTCCTATTAAGAATTGGTACGGACGACACATACCTGTCGTGCACATTGCGCTGCTTTTCCTTTCGCCTGCACCGCCACTCCCGTCACTTCTTATTGGGCAGGCCCAAGTAGCTTCTTCTATTCTTCTTTCTTCGTTCAGTATTTTTCTCTTTTATTTACTTTCCTTATTTAAAAACACTTATATTTCAAAAACTGCATTCACTTAATATTTCTTTAAAAAATTCACCTGGAATTGGGAAAAGGTTAGCATGTGTAAAAAAATTGTTAACAAAATTTTAAAATAATGTTATGGCATAATTTTTTTTTAAAATGTACATGAAATATTAAGAAATTTACACGCATTCGACAAATATGTTCATAAAATTATCAAAATTTGCTTATGTAACGTAAAACATAATGTCCATATACTTTTTAAAGTTTCGAATCATTCAAAAATAGATGTAAAATTTTCAAAAGATAAATACGGGTTCCAAAAATATCTTCACACATTTGTACAAAATGCTTATACAATGTAAATAATTTTGCATGTAGTTTTAAAATAATTCCATGTCAATCTAAAAGATGATCACGTTTTAAAAATGTCTGTAACATTTATTTAAATAAATTATAAAATATTAAAAATAATCGTGTAGTTTAAAAAATTCAATGTTTATTTGAAAAATATTTAACACGTATTAGAAATAATGTTCAAAACATGTATTCGAAAAATGTTAGGAGGAATGCGTTGACGGCCTAGGGTCAACTTCCTCCCTCGCCCCAATGCGTGGTGATTTTTCCTGTTCTTATTTACGTGTCTTGGTTAGCTTAACCCTGCTAGGTAAGCATGGGTTGCAGCTTATGACACATCCTAACTCACCGTGCTCCAGATTGTTGAAGGGAAAGTATTTTCACAACTGTGATTTTATGGACGTGCATGCTCCTCGTTCGGCTTCAGCGACATGGAAAGCAATCATTGCCGTCCAAGCTGCGCCGGAAAGAGGATTGATCAAAAGAGTTGGGAACGGCGAGTCCATCTCCATTTGGACGGACCAGTGGATACCTAATACTGATACTCTCAAACCTATGGGACGCATTGGCAATGATCCAATAGTCTGAGTTTCTGAATTGTTCGATCATGACAGTGGCACTTGGGATGTTGAGTTGGTACGGAGGAATTTTCTAGCACCAGATGCGGACGCCATTTTGAATATACCCTTGAGAGCTTCCAGTGGAGAGGATTTCCTTGCTTGGGACTTGGAGAAGTCAGGTGTCTATTCTGTTAAAACGGCCTATCATGCTCTAGTGATCCATAACGAGCGTTCGGCTCCAGAGTAAGAAACGATAGCGGAAACTTCATTGTCAGATAAACACTTATGGATTGCCTTGTGGAAACTGAAGGTTATTCCTAGAGTTCATGTATTCTGGTGGCGAGTGCTTCGGGGCATTCCCCCTGACTATGCTACTCTACAGTATCGTCATATTAGGACAACAACGACATGTGACTTATGCAAAGTTGTAGATGAGGACCTGGAGCATGCGTTAATAAAGCTGCTCACATGCTCAGCAATATTGGACAGCGGCGAGAGACTACTTAGGTCTCAAATTACCAAGGTTACATCCAACCTCCTAGGCGAAGGATGTGCTAGTGGATGAGTTGATTCCGGACCATGACAGCTGCAAAATTATAACAGTGATGCATGCAATCTGGTCTAAGCGAAATCGTTGGACTCATGATCAAATCTCTTTTGATCTGGTCCATGCGGCAAAAACTATACGTGATGATCTACTGATGCTTGAATTACCAAAGTTTCAGCGTGGATTAATGGGAGTCCAGTGACATCCTCCTAACGTGGGGTGGATCAAGATCAACACGGACGGTGCAACGAACAGTGAAGCTCTATGTGCGGGGGGAGGTGGTGTTGCTCGATCTCATCTTGCGTTCATGGGAGCATAGAGTAAATCATTCCAAGGGGTGACGGATCCTCTAATTAATGAAGTCATGGCTCTACTGGAAGGGGTTATCTTTGCACAGTTTTGTGGCTTCTCGCACGTTGTGGTGGAAGTGGATTGTTTAGAGGTTGTCAACCTCTTCGCGTGACAATTCGAGATCACTTGTCGCGTATGTCTATCTTAGATGAAATGGAGGAGAAATCGTCATGTTTTATTTCTTCCTCACTTAGACATGTCGCAAAGGATGCTAATGCGATGGGGGACCTCTGTGCTAAAGCCTGTTCCTTGTTGGTGTCCGATTGTTGGCTAGAAGAATGCCCATCATTTCTTATCAGTAGCCAGAGGGTTGTAATCATATATTACTGAAGCAATAAAGCTCCCCAAGTTCGTAGGAAAAAAAAGGATCACTGCTGAGAGTATATGTCTTCCTTGTGTTCTTTTACAATTTATTAGTACCTGCCTTCCTGGTGTACAGAAATCAGGGATTTTTCCGTATTATAGTAAAAAATAATAAAGAGTTAGTCAACGCCCACCCAAAGGATGAGTCCGATCCGAAGACAAAACTGTTTAAGAAATTTTGAAGAAACCAGATCGGATCCAATCAACCGACCGACCTCACCTATCTCCAAGGATCAGCTTATAAAATCGGCTGTGCCGATGAGACCAAGTCCCAGATTGATCGATCGCGAAGAAAAGTTGCAGAAGGATTTTACGGCAGATGAGCAGCGACAGCGACTACCCGGCGATGAGGCGCGCCCGATCGCCGAGGCGCCACCGCCGTCGGTGGCGGAGCGATCTCAGCGAAGACGAGGAAGAACCACATCGTCGCCGTAGCAGCAGCAGTAGCAGCGATAGTAGCAGCGGCCGCAGCAGCAGCTCCAGCATCAGCCGTAGCAGCAGCAGTAGCGATAGTAGCAGCGGCCGTAGCAGCAGCAGTAGCGATAGTAGCAGCGGCCGTAGCAGCAGCCGTCGGCGTTCGCGAAGAAGCTACCGGAGCAGGAGCAGGAGTCCGAGACGCAGCCATAGCAGAAGCCGAAGACGTAGCCGGAGCCATGGTGCCGCCGCTGACAACGAGTTCACTGTGCGGATCGACAACTACGACGACCTCTTCAACTGCGCCTTGTGCCACGGCCTTCTCTCCTCTCCCGTCTACGAGGTACCAGCAACTAATCCATCTACGTACCACGTACTCATTTTCTTGATTTTTCATGTCCTGAACTCCTGATCATATATATGGTTTCATGTCGCAGTGCGGCGACGGGCACCTGACCTGCCACCGTTGCCACAATTTCGACCTCACGCCGTGCATCCGCTGCGGCTCCAAGGACTACACCCGCAGCCGCGCCGTCGCCACGATGGTCCGGTCGGTCCGCTTCGCGTGCCGCAACCGCGAGCACGGATGCGCCGCGTCCATGCCGCGGCTCGGCATGGAGGACCACGAGCGCTCCTGCCGGTACGAGCCCTGCTTCTGCCCGGTCTGCAAACGCGCCTTCGTCCCGGACGCGCTCGAGGAGCACCTCACCGAGCGCCATGGGTGGGACCTCCACTACCTCACCTACGGCGAGGCGGTCACGGTGGACGTGGACCCACACCGGCTCGCCCTCCTCCGGGCCGCCGACGGCGAGCTGTTTCACCTTGACCTCAGCCGCGTGCGGAGAGCTCACGCTGCTAGCGATGGCACGTCCATGTCGGTGATCCGCATGCGGCCCGACAACGCGGCGGGGGCAGAGGTGGAGTTCTCGTACGAGGTGAAGCCACCGGGCGCGGCGTGGCGGATGCAGGCGCCGGTGTGGAGCTCCTCGCTGCGGCGAGGGATGGAGGACGCGAATCGGGTCTTTGTCACCGTGCCGGAGGCCGGGCGGCACCGGCACCTCGTCAACGTGTGCATCTGGAGGCTGCCCGCGCGGAGCTAAGAAGATCTCTGTAGAATCTAGATGTACGAAAGCTCTTGTTGACATTTTTTTTAGGGGAAGCTCTTGTTGACCTTGTTATACAAAAGTTTAAACTCTTGTTCGTCTTCTATTAGGAACCACCATCAACGATTTCCTCTAAATTTCCATTAATGGGTAGCCCCAAACTTGTACCAGTCTGTGTGCTTTGATTTTTTTTCTTCTGTTTTTTTTTTGTTGAAATAGAGAGCTCTCTCTCTCTGATTTTTATGTAAGGAAACCGCCGTGTCCTAAGAGAACTACACAAGCATGAGGGAACTGCTAGACATGGCTAGCGCTACTAGCCATCCCTCCCTCCCTCCTAGCAACTCACACAAAACAGGTCTTTACCCCAGCACAGACGCTAGGTGGACACTAGCCTGAAGACGACCAAGGCTAAAGTTACAGTCCCGATATCCACAGACACTAAAGGACCATCACAGTATCAAATTCTTATTACATAACCGAAACGATAAGCAAACGACAAGAAAAAGAAGGCTATTGTAGAGAGTGGCTTCGTCTTCATTGTCAGCTTCTGAATTCAAGGAGCCACCAGCAGCCTCAGCACCCCTGTTCTCCAACTCTGTGTTCTGATATGCTTCCATATGCAGCCCGGAGTCTTTGTTGTGTCGAGATGTTAGAAAACCCTATCATTTTCCTGTGCTGGAACGTCAAGGGGCTGAATTGCCCCGATCGACGCACAACCGTCCATGACACAATAGCCGTATCCAGCTGCCACATAGTGTCTTTACAAGAGTCTAAACTCAGATGTCGTGGACCAATTCACTACAACTTTCTTGGCGGAGTTTTGCACAGAGGTCTGCCATTGACGACAATCTCATGCAAATGTCTAACGCCACAATTGTTAGGACTTGCCTTTCGGCATATAGAACAAGCTACATATCAGACCACTTGTCTTACAAACTCATAACAATTGTCTTCTATACCATTATAAATGATAACAAGCTACATGGCTGCCATTCGGCATAAATGGTGAGCTATATCAAAAACAATGAACTAGCTACATATCTGAACCAAACACAGCCTCACTCTACTTCCTCCACTTAATTAAAGAGCATGGAGCAGTTGCTTAGAGGTAGGTAGAGTTGATCGGATCCCATCACATGTTTCTTAAAAAATTATAGGAATTTTGTCTTCTAAACGGAAGGGATTGAGGTTTCCCTTCCCTTTTTTTTACTGATATTTTCTTTAACAGAAAAATCACTAATATTTCTTAGAGACGAGAAACCATGCAAAATCTTAAAGATAAATGTTACTGATCTGGCAATGGAGATATGGCAAATTTAGCGTTTATGCAATGCAGAGAACAGAAACCAGGTGAAGATATAAGGGTTTGTACTACCACAGCTGTTGGGTCAAATACTAGTTCAACGCTAATATTCATCTTTCTAACAACTCAAACTTAACTAATACAATTTTGAGTTCCAAGATATTTACTGATCTTCCATTGGTACTTTAGTTAATGAGTACTACATCCAAAGTTGTTTCGCATAACCAAGAGGCAGACTCATTCATGACATTCATGAGTTTGGGAGTTTGAATAAAGTCTACCATTATAAATGATAACAAGCTACATAACAGACCACTTGTCTTTCTAAACTCATAACAACTGTCTTCTACCATTATAAATGATAACAAGCTACATAGCTGCAATTCGGCATGAATGGTGAGCTATATCAAAAAACAATGAAGCAGCTACATAGCTGAACCAAACACAACCTCAATCTACTTACTCCAGTTAATTAAAGAGCATGGAGCAGTTGCTTAGAGATAGGTAGAGTTGACCGGATCCGATCAGGTTTCTTTAAAACATTGTAGGAATTTTGTCCTCTAAACTGAAGGGGTTGAGGTTTCCCTTCCCTTTTTTACTGATTTTTTTCTTTAACAGAAAAATCCCTGATTTTTATAAGAGACGAAAACCATGCAAAATCTTGAAGTTAAATGTTACCGATCTGGCACGGGAGATATGGCAAATTTAGCATTTATGCAATGCAGAGAACAGAAACCAGGTGAAGTTATAAGGGTTTGTACTACCACAGCTCTTGGACAAGATACTAGTTCAACGGTAATATTCATCTTACTAACTACTCAAACTTAGCAAATATTATTTTGAGTTCCAAGATATTTACTGATCTTCCATTGGTACTTTTATAATTAATCAGTACATCCAAAGCTACTTTGCATAAAGAGAAGCCCCATTCATGACACTAACGAGTTGGTAATTAGGATAACGTCTACCGTTACAAATGAAAACCAAGCTACATAAAAAAACAATCTTCTAAACAAGCTACATAACGAGTTCGTATTTGAAAAATATTTAACATGTATTTAAAAATTGTTCAAAACATGTATTTGAAAAAAGTGTTAGGGGGGATGCACTGACGGCACATGGGTCAACTCCCCCCCACACACACACACACACACGCCCGGCGGTCATTTCTTTTGTTCTTATTTAAAAGTAGTCTGAACAGGTCTTGGTTACTACCTTCCCCGTACTGAGGATGGAACAAGGTTTTCCCAAACGCCTCACAATCGAATGCCGTCATGATCTGCATTAATTTTTGAAGGTCACTAGAGATGGACGTTGCTTAGAAATAGGTTGTTTGATTTGATCCGATCAGGTTTGTTCGAAAATTTATTCTCGGACCGGACTCGTCCTTGGGTTGTCTGCATATTGAGAGAAATAAACAACTTACTTATTCCAGCTTCTTTCATTTGTAATTGTTCTTCCTTTTTTAAGGGAAAAGTATATTTTTCATCTCTTAACTCTTTTAAAAGTAGAGAAATGGTCTCTTAACTCCAAAACCAGCAAAACTTCGTCCCTCGACTTTTAAAACCGGATAAGTTTAGTCCCTCGTGCGTATTTGGGTGGTTTTCTGCCAATTTGTAGTTTAGTCCCCGTCGCCACTTACACAACCGCCTCGCCGGCGTCTCTCGACTTCTAAGAACAAAAATAAACAATCCAAAATTTCGAAAGAGTTCATGATGGCAATCTATGTTTGCACAATGCAGTTCATTCATCACGGGATAAGAGTTTGCCTACACCAGCTCTTGGATAAATGACTTTCCTTCCATACGAGCAGAGGCGCTCGCATGGCCGGTCGTATGGCCTTCTCTCTCTCTCTCTCTCTCTCTCTCTCTCTCTCTCTCTCTCTCTCTCTATTGCAGAACAGGGCAATAGCACGGTTCATGCGCCCTTTAGTGCCGGGTCCACAACCGCACTAAAGTGTGGTCACTAAAGCCCCCGCCCCTTTAGTACCGGTTCAGCACGAACCGGTGCTAAAAACCAACCACGTGGCACGAGGCAGCTCGGGGGCAGGAGTTTTAGTACCGGTTGGTAACACCAACCGTACTAAATGTTTGTGGGTTTTGTTTTATTTTTAATTTTCAATTAAATTTGTGTTATCAATTTTAATTCTTTTTCGCTTGCTGGTATTTTACGATACTACATATTGTACACGTTATGCATAATATATATATATATATATATATATATATATATATATATATATATATATATATATATATATATATATATATATATATATATATATATATATATATATATATATATATATATATATATCATCAATGCATATATCAATTTTAATTTTCAATCATGCATATATATATCATCAATGTCTCACAAACCACCATATTAATTAATTCACACATACACGTATAGCTATATACAATTTCTCCTACATATGCATGTTGCCTTGAGCCAGTGGCATTAGCCTAATTGGTGCCTTCGAGCACGATGACAATTGGAAGTGGTTTTCATGGGCGGTAGCGGTAATAGTATTCTCACTTGGATTTATGACCTGGTCGAGCAAAATCCCGCTATTTCCTCTTGAAGTGCTTCTACGCTCCGTTTCTAGGAGCTTGTCCCGCACCTCTGTGAACTGTTAAGAAGGAGATCAATATGCATGTGTATTAGTTGTGTGACTAGATATCGATAATGGTGTAAAAATTGTGAATAGTGTTCTCACAAGCGTACCCACTCCTGTCTTTGAGATCTGCTCCTTTCGGACGCCATCATGCGAATGTTCTCGCAAACGCAGAATGCACACAGATCAGTCCCCTACGCCTGTTGCAGGGCCTTTACGAGGATGGAATTTGATCAGATAATAATTAATCAAGCATGATAATTAAAGAGATGGCAGCTAGCTAGCTAGCTAGTACTACTTAATTACTTACCTCGGGTCGAAGCCATTTAAGCCTTTTTTTTCATTCGCCTTCCGTGACGCTGATGAACCTTGCCCAAGCCCTGCCCGCCGACAAAGAAAATGAATAAAGGGGTTATTAAATAGTTCATATCATGAAATGACGAACTAAATAGGCCGATATATATAGTTAATAATGATTGAAATTACCTGTTGACTATCCCAAACAAGATGTTATAGTCAGTATTTGCTTTGAATAGTGAGTCCAGTATTTCAGCTGTTCCGGCGTTAACTTTAATGATACACAAGATCCAGTGAAATCTGCATGCACACACATTTGCATGTCTTAATTAAGCGGGCATATGTAAGCAAAACATGTAGCTAGCTAGTAGGCAAAAACAGACAATTTGTAGTAGAAGATAGTGTGAGTCACTGGAAGTTGTAAGGAAGTAGTATATCTTCATTGTATTTGAGGCGCTTCAAGAACTCTAGCATGTTGTCCTCTACGGCCTTTTGATGATGTGCATTTATGTTCCATGTGTATTCATTAACGGTGTTTGTGTCAATGAACCCAATGCCAAAGCGTCCACCTTTTCTCATTTCATACATCTTCATCCTGCATAATACCACAGAAAAGAATATAATGAGGATAATTCCAGGTAATGATTGATCAAAAGGATCACTACAGCTAGCTTGAGACTTAAATTACAGAAAGAAATCACTTACAGACAATAGCAACCGACGATAGATTTGTCGAGTGCGTCTTGATTGTATAACTGAAACAGTTCAGAATACTCAACGGACAGAGCTTTCTCATGGAAGTAATGCTCCTCCTTGACATTCACCATGAGGGACAATCGATTGGAAATCTTGGTAATGTTCATGTACCATTGATGCAATTCATACATTCTCGTTGGGAGTTTCTTGACCTTGTCTGGCTTGACCAAAGGTTGGCCCCGGACATATTTCCGTTTTATTTCATCCTCTGTAAGCACAGGCATGGGCTCGATCTCGAGGAGTTGTCCAACAGTGATGTTGAGAACTTCAGCCTGCATTATATGGTCCTTGGTTATTACCACATTGCCCACCTCGGGAACGTAAACTGTTTGCCCACAATAATATTGGGCGCGCGTACTATCACGTGTTGTTGGCACAACAAGCGAGGGGATCGATTGCGCCGCCAGTTCTCCCAGCTGGGGAATGGTTTTCCCGCATTTTTCGACAGCTGCTTGTTGTTTGCTCGATCCCGAGCTCGCCTCCTTACGTAGACGTGCTCGATTTAACTTCCTGATGTGGCGCTCATAGTCTGTGTCAACAGGCTTGGGAGCTGGTGGTTGAGCCATACGAATGAAGTGGTCAATCGTTTCCTTAGGCACTTTCTCCCTTGGCGGCGGTTGCGGTTTCGGTGCAAAATGGGCTTCCGCCTGGGCCTTCGATATGGCTGCGTTTTCCTCCTCGGACCTGTCATATGGCCTCTGCGGAAGAGGCGTGAGGCTTGGACCATATTTATATCGCTTGCCTCCTTTGTACTTCCTGTACTACCTCGACTTCGTGCCGCCACGCACTAAAGCTGCGGGTGTCTCTTCTGCGATTGATGAGGCGGCGGAGGCGGCCGACGGGCTGAGTTGGACGAGGAGGAGGGCCTGGCTGTGCGGACTTGGAGGAGGAGGGCCTGAGGTTGTGCGGACTTGGAGGAGGAGGAGTGGCTGACACTTTGCGGACTTGGAGGAGTGGCCTGAGGTTGTGCCGGACTTGGAGGAGGAGTGGACGTCTGACGCTGTGGCGGACTTGGAGGAGGAGGAGTGGCCTGACACTTTGCCGGACTTGGAGGAGGAGTGGCCTGACACTTTGCTGGACTTGGTGGACTTGCAGGAGCGGGAGTCTGCTGACTCGGTGGCGGACTTTGACGAGGAGTCGGCTGATGCGGTGTCGGTGGCCTTCGAAAGATGATGCAATCCTTTTTCCATAGGATGACACGATGTTTGGCCTCTCCGAGAAAGTGCTCGTCGTCACCTCCAGGAATGTCAAGCTCTAGGTCTGAATATGGGTCCACCACCTCATCAACCAAGACACGAGCATAGCCCGCTGGAATCGGGTTGCAATGGAAGGTTGCCTTGGGGGGATTTGTAAAAGCAACGGCGTCCTCCACCTTCATGGATATGTTCTTCATTTTGACGTGTAGTTCGCAGTTAGTGTTATCCGTGATGTCATCCACGGGGTATCTATCCAGCATTGCGTCGTCCGGGGCGGAACCCACGCTGCTTCTTGGCATGGATGGGGCGGTGCTATCCAATGCTGGATCAGCGCTAGTGCTGCAGCTGCTGAGACCCCCTTTGCTGGCTAAGTGAGTCGATCTGCTCCTGCTGCCGCTGGAATTTGACTGCCAATTCCGCTTGACTTGCTTCTACTCCTTGAAGGCGTTCATAGTCCCGCTTCCTCTGCTCCTCCTCCATCTTCCTCTTCTTCTCCTCCGCAATCTTCTTTCTCGCACGGGTTCTGTAGTCGTTGTTCCAGTCTGAAAACCCCTCATACCACGGAATAGCGCCCTTGCCTCGTGTTCTTCCCGGGTGTTCAGGATTTCCAAGGGCACGCGTAAGCTCGTCGTTCTCTCTGTTGGGCTGGAACACCCCCGTTCGTGCCTCTTCTATTGCAACAAGTATCGCATCGTCGGCTCCCTTCAGACTTGCCCTCGTGGAAACATTGCCTGTCTTCGGGTCCAACTCCCGCCCATGCGCATAGAACCAAGTCCTACACCCTGGGGCCCAGCTCTTAGTAACCGGAGTGACACCTGCATCCTCCATCTCTTTCTCAGACTTATCCCACTTAGGCATTGCCACCGCATAGCCACCTGGCCCCAGCTTATGGAACTTATCCTTTTTTTCGGCATTCTTCTTTTTTATTCTCGACCGTTCCTTAGCTAATTCCCAATCCTTGAATTTCACGAAATCGTCCCAATGAGCACGTTGGTTCTCTAGTGTTCCCTCGAATACTTGAGTCTTCCTTCCTCCCTTGACGTACTTGTCCCATTCACGATTCTTGTGGTTCTTCAATGCAATCGCCATCTTCCTAAGAGCAGCGTCCTTGACTTTCTGCACATCTGCTTCTGTGAAATGATCTGGTAGGGTGAAATGTTCCATGAGAGTATCCCAAAGCAGTTCTTTTTGTCTTTTGTCGACAAAGTAACATCCGGACGTGGAGCAGCGTCCTTTTTGTCTTTTGTCTTTTGTCTTTTGCTGGCTCTCTCCATTCTTGAAGGGAGATCGGAGTTGGTCCTTCACAACAACTCCGCATGGCAACGAACGAACTTGTCCGCAATCTTCTTAGGCGCTAATGGTTCGCCATTAGGTCTGATTGCCTCGATATTGTACTTTACGCCTCCTTCAACTTTTTGTTCGGGCCTCGTTTCGACTTTTTGCACGAAGATTTGCTCGATCCGGATGGCTGAAAGAACAAAGATCGATTCGTTAATATATCTTCAAGTCATTTAAAACATGTGATGATCACCAGATGCCTGCTTATATAAATATATATACCTTGCCGGTCTTTGTTGTTTCAAGATCAACATTTTGTTCGTCATCATCATAATCATAGTTCATGACTTCATCAATTCGGTCGTCGCGATCGAATATCATATCACCCTCTCCGGTGTTGTTTAGAAATTGAACCGTCATAATCTTCTTCATTCGATCATCATCGGCCCGTTAGGATGGCGTATCATATCGAACATGGCCTTTTCTCCCTCTCTGCGGTATTGTCCGCCATAGCTTTTATTTAACTAATCCAAAAGAAATATAAAACAATTTAGTATTCAAATTACATCGTCTCGAATAATAGATATAATCTCGAATACATCGTCTCGAATAATAGATATAATCTCGAAAACAGCGTCTCGAATAATAGATATAATCTCGAATACATCGTCTCGAATAATAGATATAATCTCGAATACATCACTGGCTAGGTAGCTAATAAAGATCGAATACTACAGAAGAATCTAGGACACTCGCGGTTCCTGCGGCGCGGGCTGTGGACACCCAAAGAGAAGGAACCCTCACAGGATCATAGCTGAAGTGAGATCCCTGAAGAAACTGCCAGGTATTGGAGAACCTGCCGCCCTTTAACGCAACCATGTAGCGATGGACGTGCTCGTCCTCCTCCCTAACACGGCGACGTACCACCTCCGGCGGGGCCGGCTCCCTCCGCACCGAAACTGGCCCACGCGAACGCCACCAAACGAGATCAGGGTCGACGACGGGACCCGAGGCCGGGTTCCTCATCAAGCGGCGCGCCCCTCCAGGCAGAAACAGAGGGAGAATGAATTTTTTTCAAAGTGTTGTATATATAGAAGGCACCTTTAGTACCGGTTGGAGCCACCAACCGGTACTAAAGGTCTGTTTTGGCCAGCCCAAGCGGCGGGAAGCGACCCCCTTTAGTACCGGTTTGTGCCACGACCCGGTACTAAAGGGAGGCTTATTGGCGCGCAGAGTCTGCGGCAAGTTTAGTCCCACCTCGCTAGCCGAGGGGCGACCGCACTGGTTTATAAACCCCCGTGCGGTCGCTCTCTCGAGCTCCTCTCCAAAGCAGGCTTACTGGGCCTACGTGTTCTTTGCTGCCTTGTGGGCCCACTTGGCCTTTGCGGGCCTGCATCCTGGCCCAACAACAGGTTGGGTTTCTAGTCGTATGCAGGCCGCTCTGGCCTAGTAGGCGGGCTTTTTTTTTGCTTAAGATAGCCGTTAAGGAATGCCGTTTTGACGTCCATCTGCCATATCTCATAATCATAGTATGCGGCAATTGCTAACATGATTCGGACAGACTTCAGCTTCGCTACGGGAGAGAAAGTCTCATCGTAGTCAACCACTTGAACTTGTCGATAACCCTTAGCGACAAGTCGAGCCTTATAGATGGTAACATTACCATCAGCGTCTGTCTTCTTCTTAAAGATCCATTTGTTTTCTACCGCTCGCCGGTCATCGGGCAAGTCTGTCAAAGTTCATACTTTGTTTTCATACATGGATTCTATCTCGGATTGCATGGCTTCAAGCCATTTGTTGGAATCTGGGCCCGCCATCGCTTCTTCATAGTTCGAAGGTTCACCGTTGTCCAACAACATGATTTCCAGGACAGGGTTGCCATACCACTCTGGTGTGGAACGTGTCCTTGTGGACCTACGAAGTTCAGTAGCAACTTGATCCGAAGTACCTTGATCATCATCATTAATTTCCTCTCCAGTCGGTGTAGGCATCATAGGAACATTTTCCTGAGCTGCACTACTTTCCGGTTCAAGAGGTAGTACTTCATCGAGTTCTACTTTCCTCCCACTTACTCCTTTAGAGAGAAACTCTTTTCCAGAAAGGATCCGTTCTTGGCAACAAAGATCTTACCTTCGGATCTAAGGTAGAAGGTATACCCAATGGTTTCCTTAGGGTATCCTATGAATACGCATTTTTCCGACTTGGGTTCGAGCTTTTCAGGTTGAAGTTTCTTGACATAAGCATCGCATCCCCAAACTTTTAGAAACGACAGCTTAGATTTCTTCCCAAACCATAATTCATACGGTGTCGTCTCAACGGATTTAGACGGAGCCCTATTTAAAGTGAATGTAGCTGTATCTAGAGCGTATCCCCAAAATGATAGTGGTAAATCGGTAAGAGATATCATAGATCGCACCATATCCAATAGAGTGTGATTACGACGTTCGGACACACCGTTACGTTGAGGTGTTCCAGGCGGCGTGAGTTGTGAAACGATTCCACATTTCCTTAAGTGTGTACAAATTCGTGACTTAAATATTCTCCTCTGTGATCTGATCGCAAGAACTTTATTTTTTGGTCACGCTGATTCTCTACCTCATTCTGAAATTCCTTGAACTTTTCAAAGGTCTCAGACTTGTGTTTCATCAAGTAGACATACCCATATCTACTTAAGTCATCAGTGAGAGTGAGAACATAACGATATCCTCCGCGAGCCTCAACGCTCATTGGACCGCACAAATCAGTATGTATGATTTCCAATAAGTTGGTTGCTCGCTCCATTGTTCCGGAGAACGGAGTCTTGGTCATTTTGCCCATAAGGCATGGTTCACATGTGTCAAATGATTCATAATCGAGAGACTCTAAAAGTCCATCAGCATGGAGCTTCTTCATGCGCTTGACACCAATGTGACCAAAGGCGGCGATGCCACAAGTATGTGGGACTATCGTTATCAACTTTACATCTTTTGGTATTCACACTATGAATATGTGTAACATTACGATCGAGATTCATTAAGAATAAACCATTGACCATCGGGCATGACCATAAAACATATCTCTCATATAAATAGAACAACCATTATTCTCGGATTTAAATGAGTAGCCATCTCAGATTAAACAAGATCCAGATACAATGTTCATGCTCAAACTTGGCACTAAATAACAATTATTGAGGTTTAAAACTAATCCCGTGGGTAAATGTAGAGGTAGCGTGCGACGGCGATCACATCGACCTTGGAACCATTCCCGACGCGCATCGTCACCTCGTCCTTCGCCAGTCTCCGCTTATTCCGCAGCTCCTGCTGTGAGTTACAAATATGAGCAACGGCACCGGTATCAAATACCCAGGAGTTACTACGAGTACTAGTAAGGTACACATCAATTACATGTATATCACATAT
The DNA here is from genome assembly GCA_021605205.1 of Aegilops longissima. Lineage (NCBI taxonomy): Eukaryota > Viridiplantae > Streptophyta > Magnoliopsida > Poales > Poaceae > Aegilops > Aegilops longissima. Next base: position 9,426,177 of record CM038678.1, on the reverse strand, counting down.
ACCTTTAGAGTTGCCGGCCTTCTTGTCCGCTAAGTATTTGGGGCAGTTCCGCTTCCAGTGACCCTTCCCTTTGCAATAAAAGCATTCAGTCTCAGGCTTGGGTCCATTCTTTGACTTCTTCCCGGCAACTGGCTTACCGGGTGCGGCAACATCCTTGTCGTCCTTCTTGAAGTTCTTCTTACCCTTGCCCTTCTTGAACTTAGTGGTTTTATTGACCATCAACACTTGATGTTCTTTCTTGATTGCTGACTTCAACATTGAAAATACTTCAGGAATAGTTTTCACCATCCCCTGCATATTGTAGTTCATCACAAAGCTCTTGTAGCTCGATGGGAGCGACTGAAAGATTCTGTCAATGACCGCCTCGTCCGGGAGGTTAATGTCCAGCTGGGACAAGCGGTTGTGCAACCCAGACATTTTGAGTATGTGCTCACTGACAGAACTATTTTCCTCCATCTTACAACTATAGAACTTGTCGGAGACTTCATATCTCTCGACCCGGGCATGAGCTTGGAAAACCATTTTCAGCTCCTCGAACATCTCATATGCTTCGTGTTGCTCAAAACGCTTTTGGAGCCCCGGTTCTAGGCTGTAAAGCATGCCGCACTGAACGAGGGAGTAATCATCAGCACGTGACTGCCAAGCGTTCATAACGTCTTGGTTCTCTGGGATGGGTGCTTCACCTAGCGGTCCTTCTAGGACATATGCTTTCTTGGCAGCTATGAGGATGATCCTCAGGTTCCGGACCCAGTCCGTATAGTTGCTGCCATCATCTTTCAGCTTGGTTTTCTTTAGGAACGCGTCGAAGTTCATGTTGACATGAGCGTTGGCCATTTGATCTACAAGACATTTTTTACAAAGATTTTAGACTAAGTTCATGATAATTAAGTTCATCTAATCAAATTATTTAATGAACTCCCACTCAGATTTGACATCCCTCTAGTCAACTAAGTGTTGCATGACCCGAGTCGACTAGGCCGTGTCCGATCATCACGTGAGACGGCCTAGTCATCATCGGCGAACATCTCCATGTTGATCGTATCTTCCATACGACTCATGTTCGAAATTTCGGTCTCTGTGTTCCGAGGCCATGTCTGTACATGCTAGGCTCGTCAAGTTAACCTAAGTGTTTTGCATGTGTAAAACTGTCTTACACCCGTTGTATGTGAACGTAGGAATCTATCACACCCGATCATCACATGGTGCTTCGAAACGACGGACTTTAGCAACGGTGCACAGTTAGGGGGAACACTTTCTTGAAATTATTATGAGGGATCATCTTATTTACTACCGTTGTTCTAAGTAAACAAGATGCAAAAACATGATAAACATCACATGCAATCAAATAATAGTGACATGATATGGCCAATATCATATAGCTCCTTTGATCTCCATCTTGGGGCTCCATGATCATCTTGTCACCGGCATGACACCATGATCTCCATCATCGTGTCTCCATGGGGTTGCTCTCCAACTATTACTTCTACTACTATGGCTAACGGTTTAGCAATAAAGTAAAGTAGTTACATGGCATTGAATCAATGACACGCAGGTCATACAATAATTAAGACAGCTCCTATGGCTCCTGCCGGTTGTCATACTCATCGACATGCAAGTCGTGATTCCTATTACAAGAACATGATCTCATACATCACAATATATCATTCATCATTCATCACAACTTTTGGCCATATCACATCACAAAGCAATTGCTGCAAAAACAAGTTAGACGTCCTCTAATTGTTGTTGCATCTTTTACGTTGCTGCAATAGGGTTCTAGTAAGAACGTTTTCTTACCTACGAAAAAGCCACAACATGATTTGTCAACTTCTATTTGCCCTTCATAAGGACCCTTTTCATCGAATCCGCTCCAACTAAAGTGGGAGAGACAGACATCCGCTAGCCACCTTATGCAACTAGTGCATGTCAGTCGGTGGAACCTGTCTCACGTAAGCGTACGTGTAAGGTAGGTCCGGGCCGCTTCATCCCACAATACCGCTGAAGCAAAATAAGACTAGTAGCGGCAAGAAAGTTGACAACATCTACGCCCACAACAAATTGTGTTCTACTCGTGCAAAGAGAACTACGCATAGACCTAGCTCATGATGCCACTGTTGGTGAACGTTGCAGAAAATAAAATTTTTCCTACGGTTTCACCAAGATCTATCTATGAGTTCATCTAGCAACGAGTGACATGAGTGCATCTACATACCTTTGTAGATTGCGAGCGGAAGCGTTCAAGAGAACGGGGTTGAGGGAGTCGTACTCGTCGTGATCCAAATCACCGATGACCGAGTGCCGAACGGACGGCACCTCCGCGTTCAACACACGTACGGTTGGGAAGACGTCTCCTCCTTCTTGATCCAGCAAGGGGGAAGGAGAGGTTGATGGAGATCCAGCAGCACGACGGTGTGGTGGTGGATGCAGCAGGGATCCCGGCAGGGCTTCGCCAAGCTCTACGGAGGAGGAGGAGGTGTTGGGGAGGGGAGGGGCTGCGCCTTGGATGTCTCTGCAGTCCTCCCCTCGCCCCTCTATTTATAGGGGAAGGGGGAAGGGGGCCGGCCCCCTCTAGATGAGATCTAGAGGGGGGGCGGCCAAGGGGAGGGGGCTTGCCCCCCAAGCAAGGGGGGCGCCGCCACTAGGGTTTCCCCCCAACCCTAGGCGCATGGGCCCAAGGGGGGATGCGCCCAGCCCTCCAGGGGCTGGTTCCCTGCCCACTACGGCTCTCCGGTCAATAACCAACAGCGGGATCTGGATACCCATGTTGGCTCCCACATGTTCCACGATGATCTCATCGGATGAACCACGATGTCGAGGATTCAAGCAACCCCGTATACAATTCCCTTTGTCAATCGGTACGTTACTTGCCCGAGATTCGATCGTCGGTGTCCCAATACCTCGTTCAATCTCGTTACCGGCAAGTCACTTTACTCGTACCGTAATGCATGATCCCGTGATCAAACACTTGGTCACTTTGAGCTCATTATGATGATGCATTACCGAGTGGGCCCAGAGATACCTCTCCGTCATACGGAGTGACAAATCCCAGTCTCGATCCGTGTCAACCCAACAGACACTTTCGGAGATACCCGTAGCATACCTTTATAGTCACCCAGTTACGTTGTGACGTTTGGTACACCCAAAGCACTCCTACGGTATCCGGGAGTAACACGTTATCATGGTCTAAGGAAAAAATACTTGACATTGGAAAAGCTCTAGCAAAACGAACTACACGATCTTGTGCTATGCTTAGGATTGGGTCTTTTCCATCACATCATTCTCCTAATGATGTGATCCCGTCATCAATGACATCCAATGTCCATAATCAGGAAACCATGACTATCTGTTGATCAACGAGCTAGTCAACTAGAGGCTCACTAGGGACATGTTGGTGTCTATGTATTCACACATGTATTACGATTTCCGGATAATACAATTATAGCATGAATAAAAGACAATTATCATGAACAAGGAAAGATAATAATAATCCTTTTATTATTGCCTCTAGGGCATATTTCCAACACACTCCGTGGCTCACGAACACATGCTGCTCCACTTCGTGGCTCACGAACACATGCCGCTCCTCGCATTGCATCGATACAAACATATTTATCGAACAGGTGAGCGACATTGATCGGAATGTAACTGAATCGCGGGATTGAAGATGATCTCACTGAGACGACAGTCACCGGGTGATGTTTGTCGTTGCCGCCCCTCGAGGGACGGATGGAGATGCTCTTGGGCATCACCGCCTTGCGTGTGGCCGCGTGCTTCTCTGCCGGGAGACGGGCGCGACATGGGCACGGCGTAGTAAAATTCATATATTTATAATAAACTTTTGAACTTATTTAAATGAGTTCTATAATACTATAGCTTTAATTAGTTCACTTTTATATTACTCCTTTCGTTTCTATTTGGTATGCATTTTAGCTTTGGCAGAAGTCAAATTTTATAAGGTTTGACTAAGTTTGTAGAAAACAATATGAATATTTACTTTAACAAATTTATATGATGTGGAAATATATGCGATAGTGAATCCAATGTTATTGATTTGGTGGTATATATGTTAATACATTTTCTTCAAACTTGTTGAAAGTATATAACGTTTGACTTTATAAATGCGGAGTAAGTAAAAAAGGACGAGTAGTTAGTTAGCATAGTCAACAGTATAATTTTTTTGCTCTGTAATACTTAGTGTTCTCTGTTTGATATGCAGCTTAAATGTGTATATCACTAAAATTTTGATTTCCTAACTAATATTTTTTTCTTTTGAGTTAATTCTTTAAAATTGTATTAACTATATAGTGTACAAAATATATTTCCATGTGTGTTCGTTCGTATAAATTAAGGGCATGTACAATGGTTGATAAGACAGTCTTATCTTAAGTCTTGCATGTAATTTAGAGATGACAGAAAAAAGATGTCTACAATGGGACATTTCTTAGCCTTATCTTCAATAACTAGCTATTCCTAAAAACGCGACGAGACATATTGTGCTAAGAGATCATCTCTTGTCTTCTCTTAAATAAGAAAAGACGAGCCTTTTCTTACGAGTTCTCTCTCCTCCACCTCATCATTTATCCTACGTGTCACTCTTAAGATAGCACCATTGTGCATGCCCTAATATCATTAAATATCATGATAGAGATTTGTAAAGCATACAATCTAACAAAAGTATTAATAGTGGTTTCTAGTGTATTATTAGGTAAGCTTATATAAACTTTTAGGGTATGCCAAATGTGTCTTGCAACTCGGGTTCATTAACAAATTGGCAACAGGTGCATGATTTGTACTTGTACTTCAGATAACACATTTACTGTAACCATCAAAGAACATAGAAAATTGTAGATTCTACTTTTTAACACATATGATTTGATATTTGATAAGCTCCTCTAGAATGTAACTGGTTTAATTTGGCGTATACCAAAGCTCCCACTAGTTTATAAAATAAGAGGTTGTGCATTAATTTGAATATAGAAATCCACTTAACATATATTTCATTATTGACATGCATGACGCATGAATTTGCTCTGAGATTATATACACTATTATGATGTGGTGTGAATTTTCTACCATCAAAATTCAATCTTCTTAGGTATCCAATAATCTTTCAGACATAGTGTATAATAATGTGGTCACTATAACATAAAGGCGTGTGTTGCCGCACCCGGCCATATGACAACATTATGATAGAAATATTTGAGAAAAGAAAGGTAAAGAGTACATGTATGTGAGATCCGACTGATAATTGAGAGAATCTCTTACTTGGCCCTTTTCAAAATTTGGTTCCCTTTATGGCCCTCAAAATTTTATTTTTCCCTTTTTCACACCGCAACTTCATTTTCTTCCTTTCAAGACACTTCCATCAGTTTTTGCTGTTAACACCGTCAACTGAGACTTGAAATCCCCCGCAAAAAAAAAAAAAAACTGAGACTTGAAAAGTCCTATTTACCCTGATTTAGCACATTGAAAAAAAATTCTAGTTTGACTGAACCGTACATATCCTCACCCGATTCAGAGATTTCCTAGATTCATTTCTCTCTCGATTCCGCTTCTCCACGAGTTGTAACCCTATCGCGCGGCGCGAGGCAATCAGCGATGGTTCGAGACAGGGAGGGCAGCATGGACGAGGGCTCGACCGAAGCTACTACGGATGGCACGGTGGAGGAGGGCCACTGCGCTGCACCAGTCTCCGCATCAGGCGACCTATAGCTCACCAAACCCATCTACGTGCTCGAACTAGGCTTTCACCAATAGCTCACCAAACCCATCGCCACTCTAGCCTAGCTACCCCGACCATAGTTGATATCCGAGCTACCGATCTGCAGTAGCCATACACGACAGTCAACTCACCATCCTTGTCCTCCATCAACATAGCCAACAAACCACCACGGTACGACACACCGTCACGGCCTCCCCCATCCGAACCCCTGCCCAAGTGCGAGCGACGTAATACTCCATATGAGATTCATCATCAATGCCCCAGCCAGGAGCAAGGAGGCCCTCTTGCTGCGCCACCATGCATGTCTAGGTCCATAGTTTTTTTCTAAATAAATTGTACAACACATCTATATATTTTTCGTTCAAAAATTGTGAGCTCATCATTTCTTTAGTGTTGCACTCAAAACGCGGTTGTAGTAAAAATAGTGCACTCAAAATCAGTACCTTCAAAATGCGGATGCGGTGATTTACTTTCCTTTTGTTGTGGCAATGTGAAAACAAATAGGTAAAAAAGGAATAATTAGAGTTGCATAATTTGACATGCATATATGTCATGTACGTTTCCTATCAAAATGAAAACCATGCATATACTGCCGACCCATGTGTCACTCCTTTTGACGACTCATGGGCGGAGGAATACGGAGTCGTCAACGGCTCGTCTGGCACCATACGCCTCCCGGTGTCGTGGACATGTAGCATGTGGGCTCTGTCACATCTCCTTGTAGTAATAATTTGATTAACACTGCTTGTGCTCTAGTGTTTGTGCAATTAATATGTATATTTTTAATAAAGAGAGTTCCCTCTCTGATTTCCATTAAAAGAAACCACAATGTCTTCATTAGAGAGCAACTAGGAAACTGAAAGAAAACTTAGTTTAGAGGTACCACGATCGAGGGAGCCATCCCTCCCTCCTCCCAGCAGCCCACAGAACACGTGTTTACATCCAGCAAACACCACCAGATGCTAATCTGGAGAGCATGCATAATGAGACTAGGTTCAGAAAGCACAAAAGCAATATAAAGTAGGAAGATCACAGGGCAGGAGCAAAGTAGGCAACTCAAGGGAAACATCATCTACAGTAGGAAAGAGATCAGGGGTAGCCACTCCTTCAAGTCGTTGAACCTTATTCTCCAGCTGTGTGCCGCTCTAAAGATCTCCCTCGCAATCTGCTCAACTTGCCTTACACCCGCCGTCATTCGCCTTATTCTTCCTTGGTTTTTCTGCAATACATTCCAATCATCCAACCATTTAATAATCATGTTAACAGGAACGCAGGGGTCAGTAACCCTAGTATTATCAAAGACTACTTTATTTCTTAGTTTCCACAGTGTCCAGAAAATTGCAGAAATTCCTATAGTCATAAGGTCCCTGTCATTTTTATCAAATTTTCTGATCCATGTCCCGAAAAAATTCTGGGTGTCATCAAGAATATCAGTCATACCAAAAGAACATTTCATAACCATCCACAACATTTTAGCAATAGAACAATGGAAAAAGAGATGATTAATGTCTTCTCCCCGTCCACAAAAAGCGGAGTTGCTATCACCCAACCACCCACTTTTAACAAGATTATCTTTACTAAGGATACTCCCCCTCAGAACAAGCCAGATGAACACTTTGACCGGAGGAGGCATTTTAACTTTTCAGAGTAATTTATGTGGATATTTGATCCCATTTTGTACCAAATATCTATAACAAGACTTAACTGTGTATTTACCACTACCTATCAAAGTCCAACTCACCACATCTTTTTGATCACTAAGTGTCACACTCTCACAAGCCTTTCTGACGTGACCCCAAAGTTCTAATGTTTCCCCATACAATGACCTCCTAAATCTAACATTGTTTAAACCTCCCTTCAAAATCACATAAACAAATTTGTCTTTTTTCGAAACAAATATTATATAATCTGGGATAACAGTCTTTCAAAGATTTAGGTCCTATCCACCAAACTTCCCAAAATCTGATGTTTGCACCATTTCCTATATCAAATATACATAGGGAAAAGAAAAATTCCTTATGTTCAGGAGCTCACCCCAGAATTGCGAGTCGCCAGCCTTGTGCGTAACACTGGCAGCACAAGTATTTCTGACATACTCCCTCTAAGCACTTTTTGCCATTACCCCTCTGTATTATAGATTTTCCACCACCATTTGCACAACAGAGCTTTATTCATAAAAGCTAAATTCTGATTCCCCAACCCCATCTTTTGTGCAATTAATTTATCTTCATTAGTTATATAAATGCTTGGACAACGCCTTGATTAGAGTTACTCAGTTTGTTAATGACATGTGACAACTTCTTTGCATCTTTGCATGCATGGATAGCATCTGTCCCCAAGCAGTATCAACGATGTGGTGGCTTTCCGTTTGTTGGGGTACTCTTTTTTTGTTTGAACACATTTGTTGGGGTACTCACTTACTTAGGAAAAAGATAGGCCAGAACAGGAATACGAAGAGTTTATACTGTGATTAATCCATATATGTCGTGTACGTGTAATATGAAAATGAAACCATGCATATATAGATGGAGTACATATAGAAAGAGACCTGATGGAAACAATTAGAGATGGATGGAAAGGGATTCTACTTTCTGGTCATGTAGGCAACATAGTACTCCTATTATCAATGTGTCTTGTTGCACTAAAGTAGGAAAATACAATCGTACTAAATATACCAAATATTATTATCACTAATTCTAATGCTAAAAAGGTGACAATTTCAACTAAAGGTGTATTAGAAGTACAACTCTATTGTGTTAACAAACTTCATACACTCAAAATCTACCGCATGGTATGCGTGGTAAGCAACTTCTGAATGGTACTCTCTCCGTTTCTTTTTAGTTTGTGTTCGATGCATTTTTGTCATAATATTGTACATGTCAAGCATAAAAAAATGCCATTAATATGTACGTATGAGCATGTATATAGTAGTGACAAAAATGTTGATTTTTGTTCAGGAAGATCATGTCCAGTCGGTGGAGCATTATTGATACCGGCATGAACATGGTCTAATCATTATAGCACTAGGCTCAATCACGTGCATGCACTACTAGTGAAAAGGTTATACACAAAATCTTACCAGCAGCGCAGTTTAAAATAAGGTGCTACTGCTACTTAGCAGTAGCGCGCTTAAATAAAACGCGCTGCTGATATCCACGTAGCACTAGCGCGCTAAGAAAAAAGAGCGCTACTACTACAATTGCCACGACGTTGCTGCCAGACTAGGTATAGTAGTAGCGCTGGTTTTGTAAACGCGGTACTGCTACCCAACTTAGCAGCAGCGCTTTTCGCCCACCCTCGCTACTGCTAATTTTAGTCCACTCGTTGCAACTAAGTTTAGCCCCACCTCGCTCCGCGAACAGGGTGTTTACCACCTTAAATACGTTACTTCTCGAACCATCACAACCACTTGGTCTTCATTGAACTCTATGTGTAGGATATGTGGCAAACCGGTGAAGATTCCTATTGACAATTTAGATTCTACACAAAAGGATCATTGATGATCAATGTATTTTTGATTTTTTTACATGTTTGGCCTTAGCAGTAATGCATTTTGAAGAAAACGCTACTGCTATGGAGTTTAGCAGTAGTGCTTTATCCTTAAGCGTGCTACTGCTAAACGCCATCCTATCTTCCCCAACCGGCCACCCCCACTCTCCCTCTGCACTTTCACTCTCCCCACACACCCCGCCGTCCACCGCCGCCGCCGTTCCCCGACCACCGTCGTCGCTCGCCGCCGCCGTTCCTCCACTGAGGTAGTCCCTCCATCCATCCTTCTCCCTCCTCCTCCTCTCTCATCCGTCCTCCTCCTCCCTTCTTCCTACTGCGCCCCTCCCTCCTGCTCCGGCCGCCCCCTCCTCCCTCCTCCCTACTCCTCCGGCCAAGCCCTCCGCCGGCAGCCCTCCTCCCCCTCCTCCTCTCTCCTCCCACTACTAAGGAAAACCCTAGCAGTAGCGCGTGTTTAAAGCCTATCAGTAGCGTGGGGTGCGGCGTTACTAGTAAGGCACTACAGCTAAAGGTTAGAAGTAGTGTGGATTGGACCACACTACTGCTATATCGACTTAGTAGCAGCACTTTGTACTATGAGCGCGACTGGTAATTAGTAGTAGCACTTCTCCTAGCACGAGCTACTACTATTATTCTGTATTTCTTTTTTATTTCATGTTGTATTCATACACCTTTATACAAGTTTTCATACCGCAACAATTTAGAGAATGATTTTACATCATAATGAGTTATTACATCACTGAGAGAAAGAACCGTGGACTAGTTTCAAGTGGATGGACTTAACAACTTATCATCATAATACATCCAATGATATAATATATCATCATCATCATCATATCCTTAACAACTTATCATCATAATACATCATTGTCATATAACACCTCCTCATGATCATCGTTTTCATCAATGAGACATCACATACAAGTTGGTCACTAGACATAATCACAACTACTCATCATCAACTCTCATAAACATATTGTACCTCATAGGACCTACTACATTCTCTTAGGACCTACTATATTATCTTAGGTAAAATAGCATAAACAAGATAGCCCCTGACTCTCCATTATGGAGAATGGAGATTATCCTGTCTCCAATTCTTGCCTTTCGCACAATGTTGCTTCCAAGAACCTCCTTACGACTGTCCATACATTTTTTTCCATTCTTTGATTATCATGTGTTCACCGGTTTTAGAAATCCGGTATGGGCAGGTGAGATTCGTAGGACGACCTGGCTGTATGTTCAAAACATCAAGGCGACCATTCTGATACATCAAATGAGGCACACAATCCATCGAGATTTTCTGTTGAAAAACATAGTAATAACTTTGTAGTTAGCAATGTAGTTTAGTTTTAGAAGTATGCAAAAGATGCACGGATGTCGTAATAGTAAAAATTCTTACCAGGATAATTTCCATGGAAGTTATCGTGGTTCAACACGTGCACTAGCGGCACGTGTTGACCATAATTTGGAGGAGTTCGATAAAAGGCATTGTAATTCTCAAGATCACTAAAATATGCGACCAGATGACTTTTCTCCTAATAAGTTAACTCAGAGCCATAGGTGTAGTTGGTTCTGTCTACCATCTTCAGCACATTCTTTGAAGAATGAAAATAAGCTATCAATGGAAATAAGCTGTCAACTATTTTGAAATAAACAATATAAATTACTTAATAACTATGTTTGAGGAACTCACATAGCGGTAGAATTGGAAGCGTATCAACAAGGACCCAAATGTCCAAATTGTCTTGGTCGATGTCAGGATCACCAAGATCCATGGTGACAAACATACCCTCTTAAAAATCATACATCTTGCAAAGTGCTTCCCAATCCAGGCAACCAAAATGGGATATGCTCTCAGAATTGTATAGATTTACCTTAAAATCCATACCATGATGGGTCCTTAGGTTAATTTTCTTTGTTTCATTTCTCTCATGATCTTCAAAACCCATCCTCTCCAAGACATAGCGTCTTGCATGGCATGGGATAAGCTAGTCGAATTGTAAAAGACGAAAATTACACGTTGAAGTAGTAGAAGTCGAGCTTAATTATGAAAAAAACACTTTGCGTCGTAGCTTACCGTATCACAATTGAAGGCCTCCTCGAGCTTAATGCTGAAGCGCCGACCTTCGTCCAGGTGGGGCCTGTCGCAGAAACCCTGGTTGTCGCCGCACGAGGAGCACTCCCCGGGACCTTCTCCGTCCGACGGCATTTCCTATGTTCATAATTCAAAGATTAAACTTGTACAACTAAAACTCTCAGCTTGTTCATTATTCATCACGGATTGACTATCGGTCTGTCGAGTCTTTTCTTAAAAACTCTCAGCTTACGTGGTGTATATATTCGACCGTCGGTGATGTTAACTCCTCCTTTCGTTCCCGGGTGCATTACACCAAATAATCTAGCACACGGGGATGAAGGAGAAGCTACCCCCACAACAACAGTCGGGATTCTTCGTCCTCTCATATATGGTGGATACTCTCCCTCACCGATTCCTCTCTGACATTTGCGACCATCGATGATGGTTGTTACTCCTCCTTCCCCTAGTGCATAACAAAGGTCTAGCACCCGGAGAAGATGGAGAAACGACCCCCACGACAACAGTCGAGATTCTTCGGCCTCGACAGACTTAAAGTCAACCTGAAATATCGTTTAATTATCTTTCTAGAAAATCCAGGCCACTCGATATTTCCTACATATTCTAGCACAAGTCATGCCAAAATTCACGGAAAATTCCGGCATGACCTTTGCTAAAACATGACATATCGAGCACCTGAAATTTGCTGGAACGGAAATTAATCAACACTTCGGCAAAACATAGGCCACTCAGAGGTGTAACCTGAACATGACCGGCCACTTGGGCAACCACATATCCTATTTGAGAAACATAAGATATACATGTTTTTATCTACATCATATCTTATAGGACTCATATTGACATGGAGACTTGGCTAGTCTCACCTTGAGGTCGGAGGGGGTCGGTGATGGGGACGACAGCGGGGATGATGGAGGAGCTCCTTGATTTCTGCAAAAACAAAAACCCTATAAGTTATCACTAATACATCCCGAATAGTATCATACATATAACATCACTAATACAACTAAAACCCTAGCGAATGACGGGTATCGACGACGAGGATGCGGGATAGGCATCGTCGACGTCGAGGCAGGAATAATTGCTTAAACTAAAAAAAATAACAACTAATGTGACATGTTCCACTAGTTCTATTAATTCAACTAGTTCTTACTAAATATAAACTTACTATAAATAGAAATAAACTAGTTCTTTCTAAAAATAAACTAGTTCAACTAGTTATATTAATTTTCTTACTAAAAATACATTAGTTCTATTAAAAAAAATTGAAACTCTGAACAGTAGGAGCACCTCCCACTGTTATCTTTGTATTAAATTAGCAAAGTACAAATTACATGTTGACTGTACAAGTGTCATCACCCCGTTTTGGAGGTGATGTAAAGGAGAGAGGATTATGGGGATGAGATGTTTGTGTTTTTCCTTGACCCTATAGGTAAGGAGAGAAAAGTCTGTCTTAAATCTGTCCAACCAAGAGTTTTTTGTTGGAACAATCCCCCTGAAGTGCTTATTGTTGCGTTCCTTCCATAAGCTCCAAGACGCAAGTAAAAACATCTCCATGAAGAGAGGCCCATTCCAACGATGTTTGGCCATAACCACATTTTGAAGGCGTGACATTCCTTGCGGCCAGGAGAGGCCCAGACTTGTCCAACAATCGATGCTGAAGCGGCACTCAAAGAACAAGTGCTCCAAAGTTTCCTCGATCTGCAGCCCACAGAGGATGCAGTTATGGTCATCACCAATATTGTAGTGTCGTCTTTTGAGCATGTTCCTGGTATTAAGGCGGTCGGCCAGAAGCAACCAGCCGAAAACTTTGATTTTCATGGTTGACCTTGACTTCCAAATCCAACCAAAGGCTTCATGTGCTCGAACCTCTCTGAAGTAATATGCATAGTATTTGTGCGTTGTGAATTGGTCCGACCCCCATGCATACAACCAAACATCTTTCTCTTCAGATAGGGTAGTCGAGGACAGGTCCGATTGCATCTGTCTAACTTCAGCGTAGGCTTGCTCTGAAAGAGGAAGGTGAAACGCCTCCCGCAGTGACGTGATGGACAAGAAATCCCGGACAGAGACGCCTTCATTGATGGTGTAGGAGAAAGCACGAGGGTAACTCTCCACAATAATGTTATCCGCCCAAAAGTCTTTCCAGAAAAGAACATTCTTTCCGCTTGCTACCTGGATATGGGTGATTCCTCTACAAATGGGCATTAATTTTGCAACATCACGCCAGCAGAACGAACCGCACGTGTCAGAGGCGTGCGGCACGCGGCCAGAGTAATATGTATCCCAGACGAGTTGGACCCAAGGCACGTCCCACTTATTATAGAATTTGTGTAAATATTTGAGTAGTAGGGCATCTCCTTGTGTTCTTAGGTCAATCACACCGAAGCCACCACATTCCTTCGGTCGGCAAACCATGTTCCAGGCAGCAAGGGAATTGCATTTATCACCTTGTTCCATTTTTTTAGTCCACAAGCATTTCCTCCTGATCTTGTCCACCAATTCAATGATCTTGGTTGGCAATCTGAGAGTGCAAAGAGCAAAGATGATCAACGAAGTGATCACAGAGTTTAGCAGTGATAATTTTCCACCATAGGATATCATGTTGAGAGTGGCAGTTAGTCTTCTTTCCATGGAACAAACAAGTGGCATAAGTTCAACAATTGTTGGTCTTGTAGTTCAAGAGGGAGGCCCAAGTAAGTAAAGGGCAACTTGCCAATGACACATCCAAAGATATTTGCTATTTCCTGAGTCTTTGCCATGTCACAATTCATGGTGATAAGAGTGGATTTATGAAAGTTTATTTTTAACCCAATGGACGTGGCGTAGTCATTTAAGATGTCCTTGACGGTTGTAGCTTGCTGGGTGCATGCTGGCATGACCAAGATGGTGACGTCTGCGTACTGAATTACAGGGTAGTCATGTTGGTGTTGGGACGGGAACGGCAAGTGAATCAAGTTGCGCACGAAAGCATCATTTATGGCAGCTTGCAAAAGGTCGGCTGCAAGCACAAAAATGAGGGGGGAGAGAGGGTCTCCCTGTCTTACACCGCATTTGCAATAAAATTGCCGACCAGGAGTGCCATTAAGAAGGACCGAAGATTTGCCCGAGGAGAAGATGCATCTGATCCATCCCAGCCATTTGTCATTGAATCCCATGTTTTTCATAATTTCAATCATGGCCTCATGTTCGATCGTATCAAAAGCTTTGGCAAAATCTAGCTTTAGAATCATGATTTCCTTTCTTGAAGATTGGCATTGGTATATGTACTCGTAAGCCCATGCGAGACAATCTTGTATTGTCCGTCCTTTAAGAAAACCATATTGATTCTTGTGCACAATGTTAAGGATGACTTTTTTTAGTCTATTAGCCAAGATTTTTGTGACCACCTTGAGACAACAGTTTAGGAGAGTGACCGGTCGGTAGTCATTGATAGACTCAGGAGAGCCAACTTTGGGGATGAATGTAATGAAACCATCATTAATACTCTCTAGATTGAGCTCCCCACTATGAAATTGGTTGCACAAGTTATAAAAGTCTTGCTTGATGATTGGCCAACATCGTTTTAAGAATAGACCATTAAAGCCATCCGGGCCAGGGGCTCTATCTACGGGCATTTCTTTAATAACTTTGTCAATTTCATCATTTGTAAAAGGAATGGTGAGATCATCGAGTCCATCACACTTCTTAATTATCGTGGCTAGGTTGAACTTCATATTGCAAGGCCGTGACGATCCCATCCTTTCTTTAAATGTTTGAAAAATTATAGACTCCTTTCCAACATGATCCTCGACCAAAGTGCCGTCAGGTGTTGCCAGGGTGGCAATGTTGTTTTTCCTATATCTTTCGGAGGCCAAGGCCTGGAAGAATTTGGACGGCTCGCCCCCAAACTGAAGCCATCTTATGGTGCACCGTTTTTTCCAATAAGCTTGTTGATAACGTAGAAGTCTGATGATGTGTGCCTTGAGAATTCTTCTGAAATTAACTTCAGGAACAGTTAGAATCCGTTTATTTTCAAGCTCATCAATCTCGCAGAGGGCTTTATTCGAATTCTCAATAGCCACAGATAGTTTGGAAATGCCTTTACTCCAATGTTTAAGGTCACGTCTCAGGGTTTTGAATTTTCGGCATAGAACGGTGGCAGTATTTGTGGAGTGCACTGGTTTGGCCCAAGAAGATTGAACAATTTGCATGAAGCCCGAATGTTGCACCCAAAAAGATTCGAACCGGAATAGTTTTGATTTACGGATATTTGTTTCAATAGCAACCACACAAGGGATATGATCTGAGACAGGCTTACCGAGAGGCTTGACCATAGTTTTTGGGTAAGATGTGGTCCAATTAGTGCTCGTGAAAAACCAATCCAATTGCTCTAAGAGGGGGTCAAGCTGCATATTGCTCCACGTGAAAGAACGTCCCTTGATAGGTAATTCAATGAGGCTTTGGCATCGGATGAACTCATTAAATGTGTTCATGTCATTAATACTGCCACCAGGTTTATTACGATTATTAGGTGCACGTATGAAGTTAAAATCCCCCAAAAAGAGCCAATCTTCATTAGAAGGAATGTTAAGTGAGCACAACCAGTGAATGAATTGTTCCCTCTGCTCACCTTGGCAAGGGCCATATACATTGACCAACGTCCAACATTGCGCTGATTGTGTTGATTTGAAACGCGTGACCAGAGCAAATTCTTCGGATAACAGCACATCAGCAGAGAAAATAGTGCTATTCCAAATGGTGACAATGCCCCCCGAAGCCCCACGGGAAGGTACAAAAGCAAATTGGTCAAAGCGGCGAGGGCAGCAAGACTTAATGAAAGACAAATCGAATGATGGTTTCTTGGTTTCTTGCAAACATATCACCACACATCCACTAGAAGTAATTGCATTGGAAAGCGCTAATTGCTTGTCCCCAGAATTTACACCACGAACATTCCAACATAAAACATTCCAGTTTACCAAAAGATTCATTGCATAAGGAGTTAAAATGATCTGCAAAGAGAAGCTAGGTCGAGGCCGGGGGCTCCTCCTCCTGTGAAGCCATCATTGCTTCGTCAGAAAGTTCTTCAGAAGGGATAGCACACAGCACAGTGCCAATCTGTTGGATCATCCTGATAGGCATATGCGGTGGGACCTGTTCAGCATCATCAACCTCCCTAATAGAAAGAGCAGAAGGAATTATCCTGGGTTTGACCTTTGAGGTTTTTGACTTGCTGTCAGAGACTTGATGAACTTTGAAACCATCATACTTGTTGGAGCGAGCACTTCTACGCAGGGCAATAGCACATTCTGGCACCACAGATTTTCCTTTACGTGTGAGGATGGTAGAAGAACCAGCAAACTCAGCAACAGATGGAGGAGGCTGCATGAATTGATCCACAGGAACAAGCCGCATGTCCAATGGTGCAGTCAGGAAATCTTCAGAGACAGTAGCTTGCTCAATTATATCCCCAGTAAGCTCCTGAGTAATAGCTGCAGAAAGGTCTTCAATGATGACACTTGAAGAAGATGCATTGGCAGTTGTTTTGGAAGCAGAGAGTACAGACAGAAGGCCCTCATTTTCAGAGATTGTAATGTTAAAAGTGACTGACTCTTGCTGAAATCCATAGTGATCACTCCATGGCCCAAAAGATGCCACAATGGGTTTAATAGCTGCAGCAAGGTAAGTGTTTAACCTGAACATAGGAATGCAGTCCCTAATAAGCATAGCAGGTATGAGGTCACCTTGAGTGGCCACCTCCAGATGTAGACCAGCAGCAGAAAGATGCATAGACAACTCCAGTATATTATTGGGCAGAACAGCAGAAGCAGAGCTGGTGGAGAGTGCAAGCTGATTGTGTACTGGAGCGACCAAAGCAGGGTCTTCAGAACTAGACCCAGGAGAGACCAAATCAAAGACAGCATTGCCACCTGAGGGAGCTCCAGTGGCATTCTGTGGCCAGAAATGATTCATCAGGTTAACAGGCACAAGCACATATGAGTCAGAAATTGTTGCACTGGAATCAGAACTTGAAGGCACAGATATGGAGTCATTCCAGGCAGCCCCGGGGCTGTCATGCAAGTTCTATGGTGGCACAATTCCATGTTCAACCTGAAGCCCTTCCCCAGCCAACCACTGTTGGAAATTGTATAGAGCAGGAGGTGCTTGTGGAGGGGGTGGTGGCCACACACCCCACTCAGGGTGAATCTCAATGTCATTACCTTCATCAACAACCACATTTTCATCCTCATTGGCTGCAGCATCTGCCATTGCATTCTGAGCCAACCAGTTGTGAAGCTGCTGTTGATACAGTTGCTCAGCATTCAGACCTTCACCATGAAGCGGATGAGGAATACCATCAGGGGGGGTGGATCTTCTCCAGCCGGAGGAACCTCAGGCAGGTGAGCATTCCAATCATTACTCCTGAGCACGGTGACAGCAACAGTCCAGCATTGCCTAGCCCCTCCTATCTGACGGACACCAAGACTTTTGGGCACTAAACGAAGGTGGATAACTCTGACTTTAACTAGCACCAGCCTCCTGTCACCTCTAGGATTATTCCAATCTACTAATGCACCAAAAGAATCGACTGACTTTTGGATGTAATGTTGTGTCTGATAATCATAAGGGAAGCCAGCATATAGAATCCAGATCTCCGGACCAAAAGTTGTCAGGCGCATGTTGAGAGCAGCATCGTGAGGAACAAAAGAAATAACTGTATGCTCCTCCACCTCATTTTCATCAAGCTCGAAGGTAGTGCCAACCACCGCATCCCGGATAACAGGAGAAGCAAACCCAAACAAACCAACTCCTAGAGGATGATCTGAGATTTCAAAAGGGAAGTATTGTGATTCATGGAGCAAACCTTCAATAATATTCCGCAGATCAGCCTTCTGGTGGAAGGGGATGAATCTGTTGGCCTCAGCAATGGCCAAGAAGTCGTGCCGCAGCGGCGGAATTGGGCCGACCACCATGTCCGCCCGCACCTTGCGGTCAGCCAGACCAAGCTCGATGGTCATACCCGGCGGGAGGTAGGGGACGATGTTGAGTGGGTAGTTCGCCATTGGAGCGGTGGAGGGAGCCGGAGCAGAGGCGTGCCCAGACTGCGAGAAGGAAGAATGTGTATCGTCCGCCTCGCGTATCGATTTTGGAACCCAGACTCCTCGGCGCGTGTGCAAAAGTTTCTGGCAGGCGTCCACCAAATGGCCATAGTGGCCGCAGGATGAGCATCGCACAGTTGAGCGACGTCGGGTGGCAGGTGGATGCTGAGAGTACGTGTCATTTAATTTCTGTGATAAAATCCCAGACAGACGCGCTCATTATCATTCCCCTGATACTTGCCATAAACCCCAGCAGTAGAATCTTTGACCAAAGTAGGTGTATCAATTACTGATAAGCCAGAATTTTGTGCATGTAAAATGGGTGAATTCCATATATGCCACTCAAAACTTGCCTGTATCTGCATATGCCATTGAAAATTTCCCTCGCCAAATATGCCACCGAAATTTTGCACCGCATACATATATGCCACTACTGCTAGTTGACTGTTAGTTGACTGTGTAGAAGCTCTCACGTGATGTCAGTTTTTTCCAGTAAAGACCATTGTACCCTTTGAGCCATATGTTAAAAAAATGAAACTAAGATAAAAAACTGGCCAGTTGCGCTCGACCTGCATCCATCCCCATCCGCACGACCTAGCGCTCGTTCCTAATCCCCATGACCTGCATCTTGACCTAGCCGCCGCCGTTCCCGAGCAGCCTCTCCGCCGCTGGTCCCCCACGCCCCCCCCCATCCCACATCCCCACCGGACCCGAGCAGCCGCAGGTGCCCGTCCCACCGGACACGAGCCGCAGCTGCCGCTCCCCGCCCCGGCGGTGGAGTGGCTGGTCTCTGCCGCGGCCCCCTCCCCACGCGGTGCCAGCAGGATGGCGCCGCCGGCTGCCACATCTGCATCGATGGGAGCACCGCAGCAAGCACCCCCAAAGGCGGCGGCGGATGCCAGATCGGTGGCGACGGGAGCACATCAAGTACCAGCGGCAACCCGAATGGCGACAGATCCTCCTCCTTGGCTCCCAGCAGGGTATAATTCTTCTGCACATTGCTTGTTCCCGAAATTTTAAATTGGTAGCAATCGATTTAGTTCATTGCAGTCTGAATGGTGGTATCCTGTTCATTCACAGGATGAATGCAGCTTCATCATTTTTAATGAACATGAAAATTGTTGGCTCTCATTTTAGAGAGGGCATCAGTGGCTATATGTTCAATATGGTCATTGACTCTGACACGACAAATTATAAAGACTTTGTTGCTGAAATTGAAGAGAAATATCCATGGCGTATGAATGAAACAGTGACACTTCATTATTTTGAAGAGTCCAACAGAACAATCCATGAATTAAGTACTGACCATGACATGCTTGCTATGTTTGCTAAGTTTGGTAGTAAAAAACAATTGAGACGAGGATTACAGTTCATAATGTCAATGCTAGACCTGATAAACCTGAATGGCCAACAGAAGAGAGTGTTGGAGTGGATGTCCCTTATGTTGGAACTGACTTAGCAAATCCATTTGAGGAAAATGAGCATGTTGGTGTAAACGAGGAAGACATGTACTCAGATGATAGTGACAATGAAGGTGATGCTAGTGATGTGCCTTGTAAAGATCCTAACTTTGTGCCCGACGATAGGGAAAAATCTTCTGATGATGACATATCAGAGGATGAGGAGGATGAAATTAAAGATGCTGAGCCCGTTGACCTTCCAGATTTTTCATATGATAGGGAAAATCCACCAATGACAGAGGGCACAGTATATAGTGACATGCATGAGTTTAGAGTGGCAATAGCTAACATGCAATTGCACGTGAATTCGATTTTCAAATTGACAAGACTGATCCTTCGAGATTCAGGGCCCATTGTTGTGATGAGAATTGCAAGTGGAGAATTCATGCCGCTAGGATGGATGAGGGTAGCATCAAGGTGGTGGTAAACAAACATGGTCACACATGCTCAAGCACAAGACAAGATGAAACATCCAAACATGCAAACCAGAATTGGGTGGCTGATAGAGTCAAAGTTTGGCTCCATGAAGATTCTAGTTTGGGACCCATTGCATTGCAGACCAAGATCAGTGAAAAGTACCATATGACCGTGCCCTACAAGAGGGTATACAATGGAAAGGAGCAAGCACTTGAGGAGTTATATGGGTCATGGGATCAAAGTTTTGACAAGTTGTATAGCTACAAGGCAGAAATTGATAAGTCTTGCCCTGGTGGCTCTTTTGTCATTGATCATGAAGTATCGCTTGGAGCGAGAAGGTTCACAAAGCTGTTCTTTGCATTAAAGCCATGCGTAGATGGTTTTCTTGCAGGTTGTAGGCCATATTTGGCGATTGACAGCACTTTCTTGACAGGCAAATTCAAAGGTCAATTGGCAGCCGCAGTTGCTGTAGATGGCCACAATTGGATGTATCCTCTTGCTATTGGAGTAATCGACTCTGAGACAAAGGAAAACTGGGCTTGGTTCATGGAGAGGCTTAGAGATGTTATTGGCACACCAGAAGGTCTCACGATTTGCAATGATGCGGGAAAGGGTATTGATGGAGCTGTAGCTGACATATTCCCTATGGCTGAACATAGGGAGTGTATGTGGCACTTGGTAAAGAATTTTAAGAAGAAGTTTCGAGGCAAGGTATATGATGATCACCTTTGGCCAGCCGCATATGCATGGAATCCTTATCATTTTAACAAGCACATAACAGCTATTCAACAAGCAAGGCCAACAGCAATATCCTACTTGCAAAAGAATCACATAAGGTTATGGACCAGGAGCCAGTTCATGACACTCTCAAAGGTGGACTATGTGACCAATAATCTTGCTGAATCCTTCAACAAATGGATCAAGCCTTACAAAGGAATGCATCTTCCAGAATTCATTGACAAGATGAGGCACGAGCAAATGATCATGTGGCATAAGAGAAGGAAGGTTTCTAGGAAATGGAAAGGCAGAATTATGCCACACATTGTGAAACAATTGCATGAGAAGAGCAGAGGTTTGACATTTCAGGTAACAAGAACTAGTGACACTGAAGCTGAAGTGCAGTGCAAGGCTGGGAGTGGTTATAGGCATGTTGTCAATCTCAGCAAGTGGACTTGCACTTGTAGAGAGTGGCAGGTTTGCGGACAGCCTTGTGTGCATGCTATTGCATTCATTGGGCATGTTCGAGGGTCTATAGAGGATTATGTTGATGATTGTTATAGTGTGGAAAAGTTTAGGGCTGCATATGAGCATATCATTCCTGGATTGGTTGACAAGTCTCAATGGCCCAAAGGTGATCATGGCTTCTTCCTAGAACCACCTATACTAAAGAGCGTAGCGGGGAGACGAAGAAAGAATAGATACAAAGGATCCGAAGAAAGGTCAAAAGGGGCTCACAAATGCCCAATCTGTAAACGATATGGGCACCATTGGCACAGTTGTAGAGATGGTGATCCTGAACAAAAGGCAGCTATGCTTCTTGAAAGGTATTTACTTTTCCTGTATTTACTGCATGTATTTACTTTTCTTGTATTTACTTTTCCTGAATTTATGTTTTCTGATTTTATAACCCTGTTTTGTTTTAAGGGGGCCACCAAAGAAGAGGAGAAAGAAGAGTGCCATACAGGACCATGAGACGGCCATGGTAGTTGCATGTGCTTCTACAACTGCTCCGGTCATGGTATACCCATCTAGGTAAGATTGCATTAAACTTGCGTGTCCTTATACTCCTGTCAACATTGCACAACATTGGTTAATCTTTTGATATCTAAAAACAGCACTGATCTAGTTTCTCAAATAAATGAGGATGCTGGCCCAAGTTCTAGTTTAGTGAGGTATATCTCCATCTATATTTGTTAGTTGCTGATTTGCACCTTTCAGAACCATGCAATGTGCTTACCAGATAAAGATTATGTGTACAGATCTATCAAGGGTTCTAAAGAACCAAAACATGCTTCTGGGGAACAAAAGGAAAAATCTAAGAAGAGTGCACCGCGAAAGGGAAAGGGTAAGGCTGCCAAAGAGAAGATTGCCTCACGAGTTGTTGCTATTGGAGAGCAGACACCAAAAGGCAAAGAAAAATGCAGCGAAGTTGCTCCACATGATAGCCCAGCCATGGGTACAAGAAGCAAAAGGGCATCTCATAGCCCAGCTATGAGCACTAGGAGCAAAAGAGCACCTGTTAGATTGGACTTGTAGTGTGTGCTCTGTTTCGGTGTATGTTTGACATTAAAACATGTTGAGACCTCTCTGTTTTGTGTTTTGATGAACCAATATGGTCTTGTGACAACTTTGATGTTTGTGAGGGTATATTGCTCATGAGATGCAAATTGTGATTCTATGCTAATTAAGCGGAAATGCTGCCGAAATTTTGTTTTTTTTGTGCTAACATTATTTTACTTGTTTTGTACTTTCATGCTGAAATTAATTAAAAAGTTCGTCCTTCATCTTATATTCATGTAAAAAATATTGAAATGGAATACAATAGAAATCAGTATATCATTTGGCTAAATGGTCACAAGGTATGTTCAGGGGTAAAATCGTCTTTTCAACTGCCACTTAACAGTCAACTAACAGTCAACTCGCGATAGTGGCATATCTGTACGCAGTGCAAGTTTTCAGTGGCATATTTAGGGGAGGGAAATTTTCAATGGCATATGAGGATACGGGCAAGTTTTGAGTGGCATATATCGAATTCACCCTTCCCTTAATGGATAGTAAGCCCCAAACTTGTACCAGTCTGTGTGTTCTGATATTTTTCTTTTTCTAAAAAAAAAGAGAGCTCTCTCTCTGATTCTCATATAAAGAAACCATAGTGTCTTAAGAGAACTACACAAGCACGAGGGAACTACTAGAAATGGCTAGCCCACTACCAGAGATGGAGCCATCCCTCCCTCCCTCTCAGCAGCTCACACGGAACAGGTCTTTGCCCCAGCACAGGTGCTAGGTGGACACTAATAACCTGAAGAAGACCGAGGCTAAACTTACAGCCCCGACACTAAATGACCAACGCAATATCAAATTCTTATTACATAACCAAAACGATAAGCAAAAGACAGGAAAAAGCAAGCTATCGGTGTCAGCTTCTGAATTCAAAGTGCCACCAGCCACCGCACCCCCGTTCTCCAACCGTGTGTTCTGATATGCTTCCATATGAAGCTAGGAGTTTTCGTTGTGTCGAGATGTTAGAAACACCTATCATTTTCCTGTGCTCTAACGTCAATGGGCTGAATTGCCCCGATCGACGCACGGCTGTCCATGAGACAATAGCCGCATCTAGCTGCCACATCATGTGTTTGCAAGAGTCTAAACTCGATGTTATCCACCAGTACTTCACATCGTCTTTCTTGGGTGACAAAACTGCAGAGTTTTGCACATAGGCCTGCCATTGGCATCAGAGGAGGCATCCTGCTTCCGTGGGACGACAATCTCGTGCAAACATATAGCTAACATCACAATCGCTAAGTTAGCTTGTTTCATAAATGACTTAAATTTTGCGTACATTGATTGTCTAGACTTTAGATATAAATCTAGAAAATTTGATAACAGATTAAAATAAATCATAAAAGCAAGAAATGTGTAGAGAAAATGGAAATGAGATTACATGGAAGAGAAATATATAGTGTACCTCTAATAAAAATATAAAATGTGCAGGAAAGCATAAAAAGTATAGGAAAATCCTAGGAATTTTATACAAAGAAAATAATATTTAAGATAACATACTAACATACATGAGACTTAATTAATGAAATAAAGAAGATAAAATATATAGAAAAAGATGATCTTGGTATATATCACATATTTTTTTATTTTATTTTCAAGTAATATGCAGTTAAATATTTTATAGTGTCTTCCATAAATAATTAAAAATAGAAAATCATACTTATTTTTAATTAAGTTTTGCTCATTAGGCCACCACGTGTGCGAAACGACACCACCTTTATTGGACATGAGACCAAATCTAAGGGTTGAGTGTTTGCTTCCTACATTTTAAGCCGTGCTTTTTAGAGTGGCGTGCTTTCTGCTCAATAGGTGACCATTTCTTGGCTCATTTTGAACGAGTTCTACTCTTCAACCTGGCCAAAGGGATAGAGTTGTGAGTCATATTTGGTAGACCTAACACGAAATTGTTATGAAGCAATGCTAAACCTTCGTAGTCTTCTGCGTGTTTTAACGCGAAGACATACGTGAACGATTAGAATTGGGCCTAAGGGGAGGATGAGGCACCCCTCTGAAATTTCAGGGGAGAGGAGAGATAATTAGGGGACCTCCCTATCTGCCGCATTATGCGGAGGATTGGCCGGGCTTCGCAGAGGCGCCAAACCAACAGGCCTTCCCAGGTAGCCAACCCCGCGAGGCAGAAAAAAATCAGCAAAAATGATGCGCCTTGGGTTCGAACTCGCTGCGCTGACTCGACAGTTCATGAACCAAGTCGCTAGAGCTAAACACCTTTCATGAACAGTAAGCAGCGAAAACTTTTAAGTAGTTAGACTCGCATAAAATTCCTAAAAAAGATGGACTCACAAGGATTCAAACTCGGCACTTCCTGGAAGTAAGCAATTGTACATAACCACTGGAATATATAATTTTGATGTCTAAAAGTTGCAGTGTGGCTAACAATAACTGTGAAAGGCGACATATCTTTTTTTTTTTGAGAATTTCATATGCGTTTTTATTTAGGAAAGTGAATATTTATTGAAACAAAAACATTTCCAAATTGTGAACAAATTTACAAATTGGAAGATTATTTGAAAGGCTTGGGGTGTGTTTGGTTTGTGCCCCCACTAGCCCAGCCAAAACTTTGGCATGACCAATATTTTGCCAAGCTATAATTGTTTGGATCGTAGCCAATGTACTGCCAAAATTTTGGAACAATTGCTAAGACTTCATTTGGTTTGCTACCAACTAATTTTCCAAATACTGTATTTGGTGACTGGGATTGATTAGTGCTAGAGTTTTGCACCTTGAACCAACAAAGGAAGATACACATAAAAATATTACTTCTACTCTTTAATAATATATAAAATTAATTAACTGTAATATGCTAAATATTTTAAATCAGCATGCAAGAATACTGAGACTCAGAGCCGAACCGAGAATCTAAGATAATTATGAGTGGTGTTGGGTTGATTAGTTCATAGTTTTTTTAGGGGTAATTACTTCAGTAATAGAAGGTATTACTTTTTCAAGGGAGTCCAGTAATAAATTATTTTTGGATGCCGCTTACACAGGGATTAATCGATCCAAACAACCACTTGGTGATTAGGCAACAACCCACGCGATTAATCCGCCGTGTTATCCTTTAACTGTATGAGACTGCCGTTAACAAAAAAATGAAACTCGCACAAATAGTGGGGAGAGTCGTGTTGCCAATTATTTGGCGAGCGTTTTCCCCACCCTCGCCGCGCCCATGATGAATTGGCAAGAATCACACGCGGGCATTCCGGGCGGGCTGGGCGAGCCGGTTTTTTGGCGTTAGTCCAAATGGCAACCAAATCTCGTTGGCAAGCCAATTTTTTGGTATGGTTGGAGTTGGTCGTAAACCAAGCACATGAACATTTTTCAATCTTGAAAAAAATTTAGAAAAGGGGAAAAATTTTGAACAAATTTGAAAAAATTATTTTTTCCCAAACATGAACATTTATGAAAAAAATGGAACATTTATTGAAACTCTGAAAACAAATCTGAACATCGAACCATTTCTGCATGTGCGATTTTTTTTTGAAATTGTCAACAAAACAAGGGAAAGGCAAACATTTTAAAATTTTGTGTACAAAATTTGAAAAACCAGGACCATTTATGAACTTTTGAACAATTTCAGAAACCCAAACAAAATTTAGAACGAATAGTTTTTTGAAAATTAAGGACTTTTTTCTAAAATTGCGAAAAACAATTCAATTTCGAACAAGATTTTAAAGACAAATTTTTTTTGAACTACTGAACAAAATTTTGAAACCCCAGTACTATATTTGTAAAAGGCAAACGTTTTTCCAAATATGCGTACAATTTTTAAAATCTAGAACATTTTTCTAATTTCTGAACAAAAATTTAAAAGGAACACTTTTTTAACTTCTGAACATTTTTTTAAAACGTGAGCATTTTTTAAATTTGGGACCAAAAATTGAAAACGAGAACATGTTGTGAAGTTTTGAACAAATTATGAGCAATACAATTTTTTTTGAAAATAGTAATAATAATACTTGAAAAATAAAAGGGAAAATGAAAAAGGAAGAAAAAGGATAAGAAAAAACAGGGGGAAAAGAAACAGGAAAAACAAAAAAAAAGATAAAAAGTAACACCGGTCCAGGAATCTCCTAGAAGGTTCCCAGAACCGGAAAAAAACCGGCTGGGTACCACCTAGAAACTTCCTAAAACCGAAAGCGTTGAAATGTTTAACGGGCTGACCCATCCCGAATGCTCGTTGATCTCCCCTGTGCATCGCTCCAGCAACTTGCCGCGGCGTGCGGCCAATAGGAAAACATGATAAATAGTGAAAGGGGCTATTTAAAACTTTCTTTAGTTTACGTAGGTGTAGAATTATCGAATTTGTTACGGTCGTGAGATGGAACGGGGATGGGGTGACCACCACCGACGCATGCCCAGGACGCGGCACACATGGCGTCCGGAGCATGCTCGGTACACTGGGTCGTTTCGGCCTAGAACACCCAAGCGAGCGGGTGGACCATGGGCATAGCGCGTTTTCTATATTTATCGCTTACAGAGAGAGGAATGTTGAAGCAGGCCGGCCCCATTTAGCATAGTTTTGTGACGGTTCTAGTTTGGTTTTAGCGGGGCTTATTTCCTATTTTTCTTTTTGCCATATCTACGCAATGAGCGACATATAGGAGGTCCCCTATGGGCACCCCTATGTTCGCATTCAACGAGACTGGAGAAAACCCTCGCTAAAGGGAGCCGCCAGTTGGGCCGGCCCAAGCGCGCAGGATACACCAGCCTTATTTTCTGTTTTATTTTTTCATTTTCATTTTTTGCTTTGTTTTCTTACTTTTGTTTATACTTACAAATATTCTAAGTAAATATATTGAAAAACACTCTACGTAAATACATTTGACCAAGAATTTGAGAAATGTTGAATGTGTATAAAAATGTTTAGCACGTATACGAAAAATGTATGCAAAAAAAAGTATGTGAAACAATTTAATCATGTATTTAAAAAGTTGATCAAGCATTTGAAAAATGTAGAACAAGTGTTTGACAAATGTTAAGCAAGCATTTGGAAAATGTTAAATATGTATATATAAAATGTTGATTATGTATTAGAAACATGATGGAACAAATTTGATCATGTATATAAAAATATTGACCAAGCATTTGAAACAATGTTGAACAAGTATTCGACGCAACCCATCTTGAGAGGCGGCCACACCAGGTGCGTCACCTTCCCCTGAGCCAGACCAAGTGAGACCTACAGCAGACAACACAAGAACAAAGATGTTCAGTGCCAAGATTTCATTTATGAAATCAGCTTGTTACATAGGAGGGATGGGGACACGTGATGATCCTTCTGGAAAACGAGCCTCCTATCGGTTTTCCCACCAGCAACACCATGAGCAGCAGCCGAGATGGTGCACGAATAGCTCGGTTCAGACTCATGGGGCTTGACGCAGACCACGGCGAGAGCACTGTCGATGCTGGTCAGGGTGTTGGTGAGGAGGAACAAGAATATGTCCTCCCCAACGAGCAGCGTGAACCCGTGGTCTCGTGCCAAGGGGATCTTCAGTGGCTTGTTGTAACCCAAGTTGGTTGGCTACCATCCATGCGCGGTGACGTAGTGCTCGGGATGAAGCTTGTGCAGCCACCGTAGAAGTAGAGTTTGTCGTCCATGAGGGCGCAGAGGCGGCAATCACCTAAGGGCATAGGGGTGGGGTGGTTAGAGGGGAGCTTCCCCATGGCGGCGGCCCGGTACCTGCACTTGTAGCCAAAGCCAACTGGATCGGGATGTCATAAGCAAAGTATTCGAAGGAAAAATCTCTATGACAAACCAAATGAATCAAAATATCCCTGCAACTCCAGTAGCACCCGTAGCCCCCCACGGTCGGTCACCAGACGAATTAGAGCATCTACAGCTGGACTTAGCAAATCTAGCCCCCTAAATGCCCACGGACACGCCCGGACTATCCGTTTTGAGCCCCTATTTGTCTGGTCATGCAGCCACACTTATCATTTTCTCCCTTATATGTCTTATCACTTGCATATGATTGGTGAAGACAAGAAAGGGAAAGAAAAGAAAGAGTAAAGAAAGAGAAAAATGTGGTCCAGGTTGGGCCACGTCCTACATGGCGGGCTGCCCGAGCACGTCCGCGAGCCCTCATATCCTCCCTATGTTTATCCTTAATATGAGGGTTCGCGGTAGCCCGTACGTATATGGATGATATGAGGGGTCCGGTTGAGTCATTTTTTTTCCTTCTCTCTCATGTCTGGTCACTGACCGGCGCGTCTAGGGACGTTTGAGGAGGATTTGGGGTGACAGGCAGTAGATGCTCTTAGATCTCACCTGCTACAGCAAATGGGGCTCGAAATCATACCTACACTGCAAGCAGGGCCGACCCTGTGCATGTGCAACATGTGCGGTTGCACAAGGCCTTCGATAATACTACATCACTAGTAGAAAAACCCTCATTCGTCCCGGCTCGTGAGGGCCATTTGTCCCGGTTCACGAACCGGGACTAAAAATAAATCACTAAAGCCTGTCCCTTTAGTCCAGTTAGCCCAGAACCGGGACAGATGGGCTCCATGTGGCGCTGCCGCTTGCCCGAGCGAGGGGGCCTTTTGTCCCGGTTGGTGCCACCAACCGAGACCAAAAACTTCCACGTGTCGACATTCGAGGCTGTGTTTTTGGTTTTTTCTGAAGGGGGTGGGTTTGGGGTTTTGTAGGGTTAATTTAGGGGTTTCATATATTGTGTTAGCTAGCTAATAGAGACAAGTGTCCTCTCTTATCTCCGTACTTGGTCGACGCTACGTATAGAGAGGACTCGACATGCTAGCTAGCTAGTAAGCAAATGAAGGAAACTATTAAGTACAGAAGATCATCATGAACATATACAAAGAGAAGTGATCGACCTCTCCTTCTCTCCAAGAGATTGGTCGAACAACAAGTTTTCGTATATCTTACCGACGGTCACTACAAGAAATATGTCAACTAGTGACCTCCACTATTGGTCACTGAAAGGTCATTGTTTTTCATTTGTGACCTTTTTTGACCAAAAATAGAAGGTCAAAAGCTGAGGGTCGTTAACTGACTATAGCGACCTTCTCTGTGAGAAGGTCGTGGACGTTTACGACCAAAATATTCCTACTGTGGCGTTTTGGTCACTAGCAACCTCCCCAGGCCACGTAGGCATCCAGCGTGGCAAGCTGATGTGGCACAAGATTCAGCCCGGTCCAATTCGGTTTTCTACATGGGCCTAGCCCAACAATTCAGCCTATTTGTGTTTTTTTGTCATCAATTTTGGTTGGGTTCATGGGCCAAGCCCAATATTGCAGCCTTTTTATTGTTGGGTTGTGGCCTTTTTGTCTAAACGAATTTAGTTTTTCTTTTTTTTCCCAAAAGAAGGTTCCACTAGTCAGATGGGTCCCAGTTGTCATCATCAATTGGCTGTAGCCTTTTCAGGCACAGTACACAGGAATACAATTTTGCACATATATATTGTTGAGAATTTTTCATAATTTTGTTGTCAAAGCAGCATGTACACAGGAATACAATTTTGCTATCAAAGCAACATTTCAAACGTACATCTTCATGACATCGTACATAAAAACCAGCAATAAAAAGATTACAATATGCCATTTGGCTCAGATCTTGCATGCACAGCATCTCACATTCATGTACAGGAGAGGAGGAGGGGCTTGAGTTGTCCTGAAGGATACGCATTCCTGAAGGACACAAAAAGTAGAGGTATTATTTTGGACAATAAGCTCCAAGACAACATTGTAGGCTATTAACATAAAATAAGTTATTATCAGGTTAAGCCACACTTTTAGAGCTAGATCAAGGCACAAAATGTTTATTTGGTTGGGTCATGCTGCAACAATCACATAGAAGCATAATTATAAGCACAAATACACCAATCATATCAGTTCAAGCAAATCATCTATAGTAGCAAAGCATGAAAAAGAAAGCAGCACATGGCAGGAATGTTTACAACAGCTCGGTTGATGACTTCAAATAGGAATAATGTATACAAGTATAATACAAAAATATGAGAAACTATCACAGTACAGAAATGGTATCACGGATATATATAGCTGATATATCACAGTACTTCAATGACAGATTGAAATGTTTTACTCAATGTATGGAACTCAAAGAACTTTTCTGGTTAGTCACCAACATCGTGCATTTTACTCATACAAGTCTAAAAAAGACTACAACAGTACCTAACTAATGCTGCAAATTATATTGCCGATGCATACTTTGTGATGAGAAAAATGGTTAGATCATCATCCAACGACATTCAACATGTACGCCATACAAAAGAAACTGGCAGTTCTCCCTCGATTGCTTGTTCAAGCTAGATTAGAGTTAGAAATGAATGTTCAGACTGCCCCTTATATTTTATAGCTAGGATCACACATTGCAGTTGTAACCACAATGGGAACCTGATGATGTGCACATTTGAACAACCTGAGACACAAGTTACAGAACAAGCTACTACCTGATGCTGATGCTGTGATACTACTACCTGATGCTGTATGGGAACCTCTCTTATCATTTGAACAAGTCACAGAACAAGCTACCGCACACATGTATTCACCGTCCTACTACCTGATGATGTGCTACTACTTCGAGGAAGAGGGGGAGGGAGATGGAGATGGAAATGCTACCTGCCGTTGTAGGTCTATCATGGTCGTGCTTGGGACGGTCGGAGATGGACTCCCCCATGTTGTGTACCGTCTGGGTGGGCAGCATCCACCTCGCCCGTCTCCTGAGCGCCCCGCCGATGATGCCCCTGAGCATGTTCATGCGGCCACTGCACCACCCTCGCCCTGAAAACCAGCAAGACACCAAAAGCGTCAGATCTGAGCCGTCACTGCTATGCACAAACATAGTGGTTTGCATCAATAATTCTTATAAACACATGAAACTAATCCTAGTTGTAAACTGAATAAACATATGCAAAGTTCAGACCGAATAAGACAACACCATATACTTGTTGTGCAGGTATATATAATAAATCAACATTGTATCTTGCAAGTCAAGAGTTATCACAGAGAACAAGATACCATAAGATGAATGAAACTTTAGTTTTAATCGCAGGCATCTGCAGTTGAAGCAAGTTGTTACCCAATATGGTTTTAATCGCAGAAGATCTAATTAATAAAAATCGCATCTGCATCTGCAGTTTACCTCGGTAGAATTGGTTTTAATCGCTGAACATATAATTGATAAAAATCAGTTTGCTGCTACTGTTATTGGAAAACTGTTGTGGATTTGTTTTGATACAGAAGATAGAACTGGTAAAATCTGTTTGCTGCAACTCTGTCGTGGATTTGTTTTAATCGCAGAAGATAGAATTGGTAAATAATATCCTACTAGCATGTAGCGACTAAGATTTAAGCAGGTATGACAATCCATATGTTACTATTCCACAAAGACAGCAAAGAGATATTCTAGAGGTGAAGTAAATGGAGCGCATTTTGAGCCTGAATACAAGCACACGCCCTGGCCTACCAAAATGTCACCTCTCCCTACAGAATGATGCCATGCTGTGGCTCCCATATTAGCCCACTTGCCAGACGGCACAACTACAGTAATTCAAATGACTCCAGTTATGTAGTTATGGTATCTTGTATCCTATAATTGCCAGTTTTATTAGATAAGCTGAGATCACAAAACATAAGCAAGGCGAGAACTGCTAGTTCTGGTATCTTGTATCCTGGCCTACCAAAATGTCACCTCTCCCTACCTAATGTTGTATGGGAACCTCTCTTACAAAAAGAAAGCCTTTCTACTCAGCTGATGAAATGAAACCAGCATATAATTTCAGGAAAACACCAGTCCAAACCAGTCCAAATGTCCGTGTATGCAATTGCAGACCAAAATAAAACTATAATTAACAGCCCCTGTTTTGCAAGTAAATTTGATATCTTATACTAGCTCCTCTGAAACTCTGTAAAAATGGGAAGAATGGAAGTATACCTTGCTCTTGGTGACGTTGATGGCGTGGAATAGGAGAGTGCCGGACTCCTGCATCTGCTTGACGCCGGTGGTGGTCTCCTCGGAGACGCCGACGAGCCACTCCTCCATCTTGCAGTACTTGTGCAGATGATGGCGAGCACAATGGGGTTGTCGGTGGACTCCGGGTCGGTGACCTTGCTGGACTCCTCGTCGGCCTTGACACCATGGTGGATGAGCAGCGGGGCGTCGTCGAGGATGAGGTCGGGGCCGCTGCTGATGCCCCAGTCGAGGCAGCACTCGGTGCACCACCAGCACTCCTCGAGTGCCGTGGCTAGGGTAGCGGGCGCGCGCGAGGAAGGAGAGAAGGTTGGAGGGCGCTGTGGCAGTGGGAGGCGCCTCCTCCTCCTCTGCCGATGGATCTGGAGAAGCAGCCAGCCTAGGTCGAGCCGATCTGGAGGGAGGGAGGGAGGAGCATATGGTGGGGGAGCCGGCAGCGGGGTAGAGGCGGAGTCCGCGGCGCAGGCAGATGTGCTCGGTGGCGGGGCTGGATTTGGGGCACAGGAGGAGGAAGAGGGAATACCGAGGTGGTGGAGAAGCGCTGGATCTGGCGGCGGCAGCGGGCGGCCTTTGCCTCCGGAGGCCCGCGACAGCTGCTGCGCCACATCTCACAGATCGGGGCAGCCCAGCATCTTGTGCGTGTAGGGTTGGTGTGGGCGCGGGTGGGATTAGAGAGAGGGATCTCCAGCCAAGAAGGGAGGGAGGGAGTGGAGGTGGCGCCGGGGTGGAGTGGATCACGGTCGCCCGTGGCTGGTTCGTGGGGATCCAGATCGTGGGGGCGGCGCGGCGTCGGTAACAAGGTGAGGTGTGTGGTGGTTCGGTTGGGTGGCGAGGGAAGGGGAGGGGCGAGAGGAGGGGGGCGTGGGGGAGGCCATGAACGAAGGCGAGCTCCGCCGGAGGGAGGTGGCGGTGGCGGCGATGGATCTGGAAGGGAGGCGGCGATGGATCTGGAAGGGAGGGTGCGATGGGGGAAGGGGTGCGATGGGGGAAGGGTTTGTGCTACGGTGGGGTGGATGGACGGATGGATGTGGGATGGTGAGATGGATGGATGGATAGATGAGTGCCATGTCATCGATCCGTGGGAATGGTTACGATTGGTTGGAAAATCGGTGATTTAAAGAGTTTCCAAGTACAAAACTAGAGGATTTTGTGAAGTAGCTATCAAAATATTTTGCAAAAGGGTACCACACAATTCTCACTAGAGTTAGACCACATTTATGGATAAGGACCAATTTGTACGCATTTCTCATCTTTCTAGCTATTTTTAATCATTTTTCGAGTGCCCCAAATGATGTTTTTTTGTGAAGAACCTACCAAATAATTATTGCAAAATTGCACCAAATCATTTTTCTAAAATACTAGGTCATATTTAATGCATAATTTACCAAATGGTTGGGTGTAAAATGTTTTGATCCACCTCTGATGAAAAAGACAAATTTCCACCGATTCAGTTGTAAGCGGGTTAAATCTGAACTGCAGCTACCTCATAGTTTGCTCTTTATTTTTTCAAAATATCATTTCTAGGTACATAAGTATCTATTTAATCAGAGAAACACCAAAAAAATTATAAGATTCAACCACTAGCTAGGAACGGTCATTCCCGTCGTTTTGACCGCATTTTGAAACGGGCATAAAAATTCAAAAAAAATCAAAAAATTGGGAAACCTTCGCATTGTGTCATTATATGTGGCCAAGTTCCCAGGAAAAATAACAAACTTATGTCTGGCGATTATTTTAAAAAGTGTTCTCAGAAATGATCTATCATCTGTGAAGATTCATGGCTTTCAAGCCAAATGATCAATCTTATGGCCACATTCGTGGCATAGTTTGTTCAAATGATCTCATATTGTGCACAAGGATGCATATTGGAACGGCAAACAATGTTGCCTAAGGAAGTTTTCATTTTCTTTGGACGAAAAAACCATTTTTCATTTTCCGAGTGCCCAAAAGGAGGTTTTTTTGTGAAGGAACTACCAAATAATTGTTGAAAAATTGGACCAAATCAATTTTATAAAATACTAGGACATATTTAATAAACAATTGACAAAATGGTTGGGTGCAAAAAGTTTTGATCTACCTCTCGTGAAAAAGACAAATTTCCGCCGATTCAGGTGGAAGCGGGTCAAATTTGAACTGCAGTTGCCTCATAGTTTGCTATTTATTTTTTCCAAAAATCATTTCTAGTTACATAAGTACCTATTTAATCAGAGAAACACCAAAAAAATTCCAAGATTCAACCACTAGCTAGGAACGGTCATTCCCGTCGTTTTGACCGTATTTTGAAACGGGCGTTAAAAATTCAAAAAAAATCAAAAAATTGGGAAACCTTCGCATTGTGGCATTATATGTGTCCAAGTTCCCATGAAAAATAACAAACTTGTAATACGACAATTATTTTAAAAAAGTGTTCTCAGAAATGATCTATCATCTCTGAAGATTCATGCCTTTCAAGCCAAATGATCAATCTTATGGCTACATTCGTGGCATAGTTTGTTCAAATGATCTCATATTGTGCACAAGGGTGCATATTGGAATGACAAACAATGTTGCCTAAGGAAGTTTTCATTTTCTTTGGACGAAAAAACCATTTTTCATTTTCCGAGTGCCCAAAAGGAGGTTTTTTTGTGAAGGAACTACCAAATAATTGTTGCAAAATTGGACCAAATCAATTTTATAAAATACTAGGACATATTTAATGCACAATTGACAAAATGGTTGGGTGCAAAAAGTTTTGATCCACCTCTCGTGAAAAGTACAAATTTCCGCCGATTCAGTTGGAAGCGGGTCAAATTTGAACTGCAGCTGCCTCATAGTTTGCTATTTATTTTTTACAAAAATCATTTCTAGTTACATAAGTACCTATTTAATCAGATAAACACCAAAAAAATTCCAAGATTCAACCACTAGCTAGGAGCGGTCATTCCGCCGTTTGACCGCATTTTGAAACGGGCATAAAAATTCAAAAAATCAAAAATTGGGAAACCTTTGCATTGTGTCATTATATGTGGCCAAGTTCCCAGGAAAAATAACAAACTTGTGTCGGCAATTATTTTAAAAAGTGTTCTCGAAATGAGCTATCATCTGTGAAGATTCATGGCTTTCATGCCAAATGATCAATCTTATGGCCACATTCGTGGCATAGTTTGTTCAAATGATCTCATATTATGCACAAGGGTGCATATTGGAATGGCAAACAATGTTGCCTAAGGAAGTTTTCATTTTCTTTGGACGAAAAAACCATTTTTCATTTTCCTAGTGCCCAAAAGGAGGTTTTTTTGTGAAGGAACTACCAAATAATTATTGCAAAATTGGACCAAATCAATTTTATAAAATACTAGGACATATTTAATGCACAATTGACAAAATGGTTGGGTGCAAAAGTTTTGATCCACCTCTCGTGAAAAAGACAAATTTCCATGGATTCGGTTGGAGCGGGTCAAATTTGAACTGCAGCTGCCTCATAGTTTGCTATTTATTTTTCCAAAAATCATTTATAGTTACATAAGTACCTATTTTATCATAAATACATGGTTTGGTGGCGTCATCGTCGAGGTTTGGGCGGTGGCCGAGGGCCCCAACTCTAGGCCTGAAACCTCGCATGCCCGCCGCGTGGTCACTGCGTGACCGTGGCGTTGCCATGTGTTCTGGGCGGCCTAGGTATGTCTAGTGGGTTGGGCACTCCCCAGCTAGGTGCTAGGAAGAAAATCACAACATAAGATTCTCACGAGGAGACCGATCGATGCTCAAACATGAATAAGCAGCCAAGTGTTTGATTTGCGGTACGGGAAATGCACATGGCTAATGGGCGTGAATTTTGGCTGAGGATGATCAGTTACTAAGAAGACCGTATTCACAAATTTTCACCTCAAAAGGAGGAGCCTAGGTGGTACTTGCTTTACAAACTACCACCTTTGGACATAAATCTGAATGTTGAAGCTGGGCTCAAAATAATGAATGGATTGAGCTGGAATTTGGTGGAGGATGGTTATTTGGGCATAGGAAAGCACTGTATAAAATGGATACCATTTGGACATGCCAAAGT
Organism: Aegilops longissima; assembly: GCA_021605205.1. Classification (NCBI taxonomy): domain Eukaryota; kingdom Viridiplantae; phylum Streptophyta; class Magnoliopsida; order Poales; family Poaceae; genus Aegilops; species Aegilops longissima. Next base: position 9,389,602 of record CM038678.1, on the reverse strand, counting down.
GGTACTTCCTTCACAAAGTGCTGCTCTGAACAGAATAGGAAAATGAATATTTTAGAATTATTTTTGAACTAGGCAAGGAATGTTTTTACATATTTGACGAAGATATGTCCCAAAGAATTTATGAGATTTTTTTGGGAATTTTGGGAATGACAGAAATATAGGTTGCTTCACAACCTAGGGCAAAAACTGCCACATAGACATGACACGTAGGCAAAACTGATGAGGTGGCGCCTAGTCATAGCAACCCACCACAATTTACAAGTCTATGGCCATCTATATTGGTCGTTAACAACTAGAAATAAGGCAGCGGACTAGCGCTGTTTGCTTTATGACCTTTTCGTGTAAGGAAATTACGACCTTCGACCAAAATGGTGCAAATGGTTTAGGGTTTGGAGCCCCTCGAACAGCTTTTGACCAATTTATGCGAAATGGTCATAGATCTATGACCAATTCTTCGAGGTCACTTGACAGAAGATCACTAGTTGACATATTTCTTGTAGTGGGTCTTGTGGAAGAATAACTTATTATGCACCACAGGTGATGAATAGTAACACTATATATATATATATATATATATATATATATATATATATATATATATGTGTGTGTGTGTGTGTGTGTGTGTGTGTGTGTGTGTGTGTGTGTGTGTGTGTGTGTAAGATCTCTTACAATACCCTAACATATGAACTCAACTTCCACATGCATGGTGGTATTCTCTGGCTTTATTGATATTGTCAAGAAAGAATCCAGCCAATTCTTCTTTAATTGCTCGCATGCGATCTTGTGGTAGGAGTTCATTCTGCATCACCCACATCTAATTTGAATAAGGGGGTCAATACATATATATGAATGAAACTCAACAGAAATGATGGTAATAAAATAAAATTGTGAATATTTTTGCTTACGCACTTCAACTTGTCTTTTAGAGTAGCCCTGCCTATTCTTGGCCGTCACGTTGTAGATGAACTCGCAAACGTAGTATCCACAGTAATTATTCTCGTCTTCCTGCCAGAAGCACTTTACGAGAAATAGAAGTCAATCAAACTGATAATGAAGCATTATAAATAGCATTGATGAAAGTAGCTAGAATCAACGGGAGTTGCGCAGAACTAGCTAGCTAGTAGTACTTACTTTTGGGAATTTCCATCACAGATCCCGCGGCAGTCCCGAAACTTGTGCGGTGAATACTTTCCAAACCCTGCGAGACAAAGGAACCAATTACTTGATATCATGAAATGAACAAAGTTTTCGATATGGTGCGATAATGATCGATTCAACTGTTGGGGAACGTAGCAGAAATTCAAAATTTTCCTACGTGTCACCAAGATCTATCTATGGAGAAACCAGCAACGAGGGAAGGAGAGTGCATCTACATACCCTTGTAGATCGCTAAGCGAGCGTTCAAGAAACGGGGTTGATGGAGTCGTACTCGTCGTGATCCAAATCACCGATGATCCTAGCGCCGAGCAGACGGCACCTCGCGTTCAACACACGTACAGCCGGGGCGTCTCCTCCTTCTTGATCCAGCAAGGGAGAGGATAAGTTGACGGAAAACTCCGGCAACCTGACGGCGGCGTGGTGGTGATGGAGCTCGTGGTTCTCCGGCGAGCTTGGCTAAGCACTACGGAGGAGGAGGAAGTGTTGGAGGAGGAGGGGCTGCGCCGAGGAAAGGTGCGGCTTCCTCTCTCTCCTCACTATATATAGGGGTAAGGGGGGTGGAGGAGGTGCCCTAGGGTTCCCTAGGGGAGGGGCGGCGGCCACAGGGGAAACCCTAGATGGGTTTGGGCGCCCCCACCCCCTAGGAAACTTGCCCCCCAAGCCGGGAAGGGGGGCTGCCCTAGGGGAGGCGCCCCCACCTCTCCTGGTTACGTGAGAGGGGCTGGGAGGGGCGCACCACCCCTTAGTGGGCTGGTTTGCCCCTTCCCCTTTGGCCCATGAGGCCCTCCAACACTTGCCGGGGCTCCCGAAACACCTTTCGGTCATGCTGGCCATAGCCTGGTACCCCCGGAACACTTCCGGACTCCAATACCCTTCGTCCAATATATCGATCTTCACCGCCGGACCATTCCGGAACTCCTCGTGATGTCCGGGATCACATCCGGGACTCCGAACAACCTTCGGTAACCACATACTATTTCCCATAACAACTCTAGCGTCACCGAACCTTAAGTGTGTAGACCCTACGGGTTCGGGAACCATGCAGACATGACCAAGACGTTCTCCGGTCAATAACCAACAGCGGGATCTGGATACCCATGTTGGCTCCCACATGTTCCACGATGATCTCATCGGATGAACCACGATGTCGAGATTCAATCAATCCGTATTCAATTCCCTTTGTCTAGCGGTATTGTACTTGCGAGATTCGATCGTCGGTATCCCGATACCTTGTTCAATCTCGTTACCGGCAAGTCTCTTTACTCGTTCCGTAACACATCATCCGTGATCAACCCCTTGGTCACATAATGCACATATGATGATGTCCTACCGAGTGGGCCCGAGATACCTCTCCGTCAACCGCGATGACAAATCCAGTCTCGATTCGTGCCAATCCAACAGATACTTTCGGAGATACCGTAATGAACCTTTATAGCCACCCGATTCGTTGTGGCGTTTGGTACACCAAAGCATTCCTACGGTATCCGGGAGTTGCATAATCTCATGGTCTAAGGAAATGATACTTGACATTAGGAAAGCTTTAGCATCTGAACTACGATCTTTGTGCTAGGCTTAGGATTGGGTCTTTTCCATCACATCATTCTCCTAATGATGTGATCCGTTATCAATGACATCCAATGTCCATGGTCGGAAACCGTAACCATCTATTGATTAACGAGCTAGTCAACTAGAGGCTTACTAGGGACATGGTGTTGTCTATGTACCCACACATGTATCTGAGTTTCGTTTCAATACAATTATAGCATGGATAATAAGCGATTATCATGAACAAGGAAATATACTAATAACTAATTTATTATTGCCTCTAGGGCATATTTCCAACGGTCTCCCACTTGCACTAGAGTCAATAATCTAGTCCACATCGTCATGTGATTAACAGCGATAGGTCACATCGCCATGTGACCAACATCCAAAGAGTTTACTAGTGTACGTAAACTAGTTCACATCATCATGTGATTAAGACTCAATGAGTTACGAGGTTTGATCATGTTTTGCTTGTGAGAGAGGTTTTAGTCAGCGGTGCGAACCTTTCAGATCCGTGTGTGCTTCTAAATTTCTAGGTCATATTATAGCGCTGCTTCCACGCTCCACTTGGAGCTATTCCAAATGGTTGCTCCACTATCGTATCCGGTTTGCTACTCGAGTCACTCGGATAGGTGTTAAAGCTTGCACCGACGTAACCCTTTACGCGAACTCTTTATCACCTCCATAATCGAGAAACATGTCCTTATTTACTCCAAGGACAATTTTGACTGCTGTCCAATGATCCATTCTGGATCATTCTTGTACCCTATAGTGACTCATGGCAAGGCACACTTCGGTCGGTACACAGCATAGCATCTTGTAGAGCCTCGTCTAAGGCATAGGGGCGACCTTCGTCCTTTCTCTCTTTTACTGCCGTGGTCGAGCTTTAAGTCTTAACTTCATACCTTACATCTCGAGGCAAGAACTCCTTCTTTGGTGATCCATCTTGAACACCTTCAAGATCATGTCAAAATATATGCTCATTTGAAAGTACCATTAAGCGGTTTTGATCTATCCTATAGATCTTGATGCTCAATGTTCAAGTAGCTTAATACAGGTTTTCACTTGAAAAACACTTTTCAAATAACCCTATATGCTTTCAGAAATTCTACATCATTTCGATCAACAATATGTCAACAACATATACTCATCAAAAATTCTATAGTGCTCCCACTCACTTCTTTGGAAATACAAGTTTCTCATAAAATTTGTATAAACCCAAAATCTTTGATCATCTTATCAAAGAGTATATTCCAACTCGAGATGCTTACTCCGGTCCATGGAAGGATCCTTTGGAGCTAGCATACCTTTCAGCATCCTTAGGATCGACAAAACCTTTACGATTGTATCTCATACAACCTTTCCTTACGGAAACTGGTAAGGAAACTCGTTTTGACATCCATCGCTAGATTTCATAAATGCAGCTAATGCTAACATGATTCCGACGGACTTAAGCATCGCTACGGATGAGAAAATCTCATCGTAGTCAACTTGTGAAAAACTCTTTGCCACAAGTCGAGATTTATAAACGGTGACATTACCGTCCACGTCCGTCTTCTTCTTAAAATCCATTTATCTCAATAGCTTGCCGATCATCGGGCAAGTCCACCAAAGTCCATGCTTTGTTACGATACATGGATCCTATCTCGGATTTCATGGCCTCTAACCATTTGTCGGAATATGGGCCCACCATCGCTTCTCCATAGCTCGTAGGTTCATTGTTGTCTAGCAACATGACCTTCAAGACAGGATTCTTGTACCACTCTGAAGCGATCGCATCCTTGTCATCCCTCGAGTGCAGTAGTGACTTGATCCAAGTTTCATGATCACGATCATAAGCTTCTACTTCAATTGGTGTAGGTGCCACAGAACAACTTCACGTGCCTGCTACTACACTACTTGTAGTGACGGTTCAATAACCATATCAAGTCTCCACCATCCTCCCACTCAACTTTTGAGACAAACTTTTCCTCGAGAAAGGACCTGATTCAAGAAACAATCCCTATTGCTTTCGGATCTGAATTAGGAGGTATACCCAACTGTTTTGGGTGTCCTATGAAGATGCATTTTATCCGCTTTGGGTTCGAGCTTATCAACCTGAAACTTTTTCACATAAACGTCGCAACCCCAAACTTTTAAGAAACGACAACTTAGGTTTCTTCAAACCATAGTTCAAACAAGGTCGTCTCAACGGAATTACGTGGTGCCCTACTAAAGTGAGTGTGGTTGTCTCTAACGCCTAACCCATGAACGATAGTGGTAATTCGATAAGAGACATCATGGTACGCACCATATCTAATAGGGTGCAACTATGATGTTCGGACACACCATCACACTATGGTGTTCGGTAGGTATTAATTGTGAAACAATTTCCACTATGTCTTAATAGCGTGTCAAAGCTCGTAACTCAGATACTCATCTCTATGATCATATCATAGACATTTTATCCTCCTGTCACGATGATCTTTAACTTCACTCTGAAATTACTTGAACCATTCAATAATTCAGACTTGTGTTTCATCAAGTAAATATACTCGAGTATCTACTCAAATCATCGTGAAGTAAGAACATAACGATATCCCTTTGCGTGCCTCGGCATTCATTGGACTGCACACATCAAAATGTATTACTTCCAACAAGTTGCTTTCTTGTTCCATTTCACTTTGAAAAGCGAGGCTTTCAGTCATCTTGCCCATGTGGTATGATTTGCATGTCTCAAGTGATTCAAAATCAAGTGAGTCCAAGCGGTCCATTTGCATGGAGTTTCTTCATGCATATACACCAATAGACATGGTTAGCATGTCTCAAACTTTTCAAAAGCGAGTGAGTCAAAGATCCATCAACATGGAGCTTCTTCATGCGTTCTATACCAATATGACTCAAATGGCGATTGCCACAAGCAGGTGGTACTATCATTACTATCTTATATCTTTTGGCATGAAAATGTGTATCACTACGATCGAGATTCAATAAACCATTCCTTTAGGTGCAAGACCATTGAAGGTATTATTCAAATAAATAGAGTAACCATTATTCTCCTTAAATGAATAACCGTATTGTGATAGACATAATCCAATCATGTCTATGCTCAGCATAATCACCAAATGACAATTATTCAGGTTTAATACTAATCTTGATGGTAGAGGGCGTGCGATGTTTGATGATATCAAACTTGGAAACACTTCAACACATATCGTCACTCACCTTTAGCTAGTCTCCGTTTATTCCGTAGCTCTTTTATTTCGAGTTACTAACACTTAGCAACCGAACCGGTATCTTAATACCCTGGTGCTACTAGGAGTACTAGTAAAGTACACATTAACATAATGATATCCAATATACTTCTATCGACCTTGCCAGCCTTCTCATCTACCAAGTATCTAGGGTAATTCTGCTCCAATGGCTGTTCCCCTTATTACAGAAGCACTTAGTCTCGGGTTTGGGTTCAACCTTGGGTTTCTTCACTAGAGCAGCAGCTGATTTGCCGTTTCATGAAGTATCCCTTCTTGCCCTTGCCCTTCTTGAAACTAGTGGTTTCACCAACCATCAACAATTGATGCTCCTTCTTGATTTCTACTTTCGCGGTGTCAAACATCGTGAATACCTCAAGGATCATCATATCTATCCCTGATATGTTATAGTTCATCACGAAGCTCTAGCAGCTTGGTGGCAATGACTTTGGAGAAACATCACTATCTCATCGGAAGATCAACTCCCTCGATTCAAGTGATTGTTGCACTCGGACAATCTGAGCACAAGCTCAACGATTGAGCTTTTCTCCCTTAGTTTGCAGGCTAAGAAAATCGTCGGAGGTCTTATACCTTTTGGCGTGGGCACAAACCTGAAATCCCAATTTCAGCCCTCGAAACATCTTATATGTTTGAGAAACGTCTTTAGTGCCTCTACTCTAAACCATTTAAGCGAACTATCACGTAGTTATCAAAAGCGTGTATGTCGATGGTACGCAACATCCACAGGGCGGCGTTTGGGGTTCAACACACTGGCGGTGCATTAAGGACATAAGCTTTCTCTGTCCGCATAATCGCTCATGTCAACTTTCAACTATATTTTCTCTAGGAACATATCTAAGCAGTGGGACTAAAGCGCGAGCTTACGATATAATTTGCAAAGATCTTTTGACTATGTTCAGGATAATTAAGTTCATCTCATGAACTCCCACTTAGATAGACATCCTCTAGTCATCTAAGTGATTACATGATCCGAGTCAACTAGGCCGTGTCCGATCATCACGTGAGACGGACTAGTCATCATCGGTGAACATCTTCATGTTGATCGTATCTACTATCGACTCATGCTCGACCTTTCGGTCTCTTGTGTTCGAGGCCATGTCTGTACATGCTAGGCTCGTCAAGTCAACCTAAGTGTTTGGCGTGTGTAAATCTGGCTTACACCGTTGTATGTGAGCGTAAGAATCTATCACACCCGATCATCACGTGGTGCTTGAAGCATTTAACTTTCATAGCGGTGCACGTTAAGGGGAACACTTTCTTGAAATTTTAATGAGGATCATCTTATCTACTACCGTCGTTCTAAGCAAATAAGATGTATAATCATGCTAAACATCACATGCAATCAAATAGTGACATGATATGGCCAATATCATATTGCTCCTTTGATCTCCATCTTGAGGGCTCCATGATCATCATCGTCACCGGCATGACACCATGATCTCCATCATCGTGTCTCCATGAAGTTGTTTAGCCAACTTATTACTTCTACTACTATGGCTACGGTTAGCAATAAAGTAAAGTAATTACATGGCGTTGTTCAATGACACGCAGGTCATACAATAAATAAAGACAACTCCTATGGCTCCTGCCGGTTGTCATACTCATCGACATGCAAGTCGTGATTCCTATTACAAGAACATGATCAATCTCATACATCACATATCATTCATCACAATCTTCTTGGCCATATCACATCACATAGCATACCCTGCAAAAACAAGTTAGGCGTCCTCTAATTGTTGTTTGCATGTTTTACGTGGCTGCTATGGGTTTCTAGCAAACGTTTCTTACCTCATAAAACCACAGCGTGATATGCCAATTGCTATTTACCCTTCATAAGGACCCTTTTCATCGAATCCGTTCCGACTAAAGTGGGAGATACTGGCACCCGCTAGCCACCTTATGCACCAAGTGCATGTCAGTCGGTGGAACCTGTCTCACGTAAGTGTACGTGTAAGGTCGGTCCGGGCCGCTTCATCCCACAATACCGTCGAAACAAGATTGGACTAGTAACGGTAAGCATATTGAACAAAATCAACGCCCACAACTACTTTGTGTTCTACTCCTGCAAAGAATCTACGCAATAGACCTAGCTCATGATGCCACTATTGGTGAACGTAGCAGAAATTCAAAATTTTCCTACGTGTCACCAAGATCTATCTATGGAGAAACCAGCAACGAGGGGAAGGAGAGTGCATCTACATACCCTTGTAGATCTCTAAGCGGAAGCGTTCAAGAGAACGGGATTGATGGAGTCGTACTCGTCGTGATCCAAATCACCGATGATCCTAGCGCCGAGCAGACGGCACCTCCGCGTTCAACACACGTACAGCCGGGGATGTCTCCTCCTTCTTGATCCAGCAAGGGAGAGGAGAAGTTGAGGAAAACTCCGGCAGCCTGACGGCGTGGTGGTGATGGAGCTCGTGGTTCTCCGCGAGCCGCTAAGCACTACGGAGGAGGAGGAAGTGTTGGAGGAGGGAGGGCTGCGCCAGGAAGGTGCGGCTGCCCTCTCTCCCTCACTATATATAGGGGTAAGGGGGTGGAGGCGCCCTAGGGTTCCCTATGGGAGGCGGCGGCCACAGGGAAACCCTAGATGGGTTTGGGCGCCCCACCCCTAGGAAACTTGCCCCCAAGCCGGGAAGGGGCTGCCCTATGGGGCGCCCCACCTCTCCTGGTTACGTGAGAGGGGCTGGGAGGGCGCACCACCCCTTAGTGGGCTGGTTTGCCCCTTCCCTTTGGCCCATGAGGCCCTCCAACACATGCTTGGGGCTCAGGAAACACCTTTCGGTCATCTTGGCCATAGCACAGGTACCCCGGAACACTTCCGGTCTCAATACCCTTCGTCCAATATATCGATCTTCACCGCGGACCATTCCGAACTCCTCGTGATGTCAGGGATCACATCCGGACTCAACAACCTTCAGTAACCACATACTATTTACCATAACAACTCTAGCGTCACGAACCTTAAGTGTGTAGACCCTACGGGTTCGGGAACCATGCGAACATGACCAAGGCGTTCTCGGTCATAACCAACAGCGGGATCTGGATACCCATGTTGGCTCCCACATGTTCCACGATGATCTCATCGGATGAACCACGATGTCGAGATTCAATCAATCCGTATTCAATTCCCTTTGTCTAGCGGTATTGTACTTGCCGAGATTCGATCATCGGTATCCCGATACCTTGTTCAATCTCGTTACCGGCAAGTCTCTTTACTCGTTCCGTAACACATCATCCGTGATCAACCCCTTGGTCACATAGTGCACATTATGATGATGTCCTACCGAGTGGGCCCGAGATACCTCTCCATCAACGGAGTGACAAATCCGGTCTCGATTCGTGCCAACCCAACAGATACTTTCGGAGATACCTGTAATGAACCTTTATAGCCACCCGATTCGTTGTGGCGTTTGGTACACCAAAGCATTCCTACGGTATCCGAGAGTTGCACAATCTCATGGTCTAAGGAAATGATACTTGACATTAGAAAAGCTTTAGCATACTGAACTACGATCTTTGTGCTAGGCTTAGGATTGGGTCTTGTCCATCACATCATTCTCCTAATGATGTGATCCCGTTATCAATGACATCCAATGTCCATGGTCAGGAAACCGTAACCATCTATTGATTAACGAGCTAGTCAACTAGAGGCTTACTAGGTACATGGTGTTGTCTATGTACCCACACATGTATCTGAGTTTCCTTTCAATACAATTATAGCATGGATAATAAACGATTATCATGAACAAGGAAATATACTAATAACTAATTTATTATTGCCTCTAGGGCATATTTCCAACATCAACTTACTTCTCAAGCATTTTAGACATGTCCGCATATTCCTTGCGATCTTTTTGTCTCGAGTCTAAGACGCTTACTAGTCCCTGCTCAAGCTTAATCTCTAGGAGAATATAGTGGAAACTGCGCACGCATGCATATAACTCATCAGTTACATTAATTACTATAACCACGAGTAATAATTAAGGGAAACCGAATATGCACAAGACAGTAAACTCACTTGAAGTTGTAAGGAAAGAGTATTGTATCTTTATTTTGATTTATTACCAATGATCGTAGCAAGTTCTCCTCGGTTTCTTCGGCATGAAATTTAACCGTAAATTCATCTATGAGATTTGTGTTAATGAACCCAATATCATACATTTCAGCTTTTCTGCATTCGACGATCTTCAATCTGCATTATATAGTGAGGATAATTATATATACATGCAATGAAAGAGCTGAGCTATATATAGAGACTTAATGTCAGAAGTAGTACTTACAGATAGTAGCAAATGACCACTAATTTATCGAGGGCCTTTATATTAAAAAACTGGAAGAACTCCTCAAATGGAACATACAACTCCTCAATTCCAACGAGGTCGTGTTGATCCTCTTTAACTTTCAGCATCAAAGTATCGATTTTATTCCCACCTAACTGCTTTCTGCAGGTTTCCATGTACCAATCATGGAATCTTCGCATCACCGTTGTTAGAGTAGTTCCATCTTTGACGAGAGGCTTCCTGTACTCGTATTTGAATTCGTCCACCTCCATTATATTAAAATGTGCATCGTCGTAATCTCCAGGATTGGTACCGGGCAAGACCCCCGGATGATTAGCGACGATATCGCTAGACACCTTGAGCGGGGGGCACGATTGGTTCATTTGTTCGCCGAGATGGGGATTTTTTTCCCAATTCTTCGTTCTTGTAACCTTTTGTCACTGCAAGTACTTCGTGACCGCTTCGCTTCCTTATATGTCTTTTCAGTAATGCACTCATAGTTGGTTTGTGGTGGAGACGGTGGTGGTCGCTGCAGGGCATCCAAAGTGCGCTTTGCTTTCACCAGATCTATCTTCTCCTCCGGATGTGGATGTCTCTTAGCTCTTTGCGTTGCGAAGTAATTCCTCACTTGGGCTTGACAGATCTCCTCGTTTTCCTTCTCGGTCATCTCGTATGGTAACTTCTCTGGAGTCTTGAGAGATGGACCGAATCTATATGCCTCCCTTTGTCTTGCTAGGCGCCGGAGCAGGCGGCGGTTCTGCTTTCTTCTTTAGTTTCTTACGAGGCGGAGGAGAAGGACTGCGACACGCCGGAGCAGCCGGAGCGGTGGCGGGTCTCTTCCGCCCTTGCTGACGAGGCGGAGAAGGAGGAGGCTGGCTGGTCGGGCGCGCCGGCGTAGGCGGATAAGGAGGCGGAGTGCCGCCACGCGCCGGAGAAGGAGGCGGAGTGCCCTGATCACTCGCCGGAGGAGGAGGCGGAGTGCCGCCACGCGCTGGAGAAGGAGGCGGAGTGCCCTTATCACTCGCCAGAGGAGCAGGCGGAGGAGGAGGCGGAGTGCCCTGACTCGCCGGAGGAGGAGGAGGAGGCGGAGGCGTCCAGTTTGAAAGGCTGATGAGCTCCTTCCGCCATAGGCATGGAGTCTTCAAAGCAGAACCCAGCCGAGTCTCCCCATTCATCGGTAGGGTGGTCAAGCACGAGCTCCTCAAATCCCTCCGTTATTACTTCCACCGTCACCCTAGCATATCCTTCTGGAATTGGACGACAGTGAAAAGTTGCGCCGGGTTCAGGAGGTCGAACAGAGCCAACAGCCGCCTTGACTTTGTACTTCTGACATTGCGTCATAAGGTGGCAATGTTGAGACTCCGTGATAGCATCCATGGGGTAGCTAGCAGGAGCCGTGAAGACTGGCTCCAGCTGAAGCTGCTCAGTGGAAGCCACGCTGCTTCTCCGCTGAGATGGCGGGGTAGCTTCGGGGGTAGTTTCGGGAGGTTGCTTGCTTCGAACTGCATCTCGTTCCTCTAGCTTTTGTACCCTTGCATGCAGCTCCTGCAGTGCGCTCCGCTCCGCCTTCCTCCTCCTCTCTTGGCATTTGTAACCGCCTGCGTCCGGAAACCCAGCCTTCCACGGAACGGAGCCTAGCGTGCCTCGTGTCCGTCAAGGGTGCTCAGGATTCCCGAGGCTCATTGTGAGCTCGTCCTTCTATCTGTCTGGAACGAATGTCCCTTCCTGCGCTGCGTTAATATAGTGCTGAAGCTTCATGAGGGCTATTCGTTGTTGCTCCCTCGTCCAAACGCACTTCCCTGTTACAGGGTCCAAGGTTCCGCCAACCCCGAAGAACCAAGTCCGGCAACGGTCTGGCCAGTTCAATGTCTCTGCTTCAACCCCTTTATCAAGCAGGTCGTTCTCAGCCTTGGCCCACAACGGTCGGGCTTTGAGGTAGCCACCTGACCCCGTGCGATGGCGATGCTCCTTCTTCGCAACATTTATCTTGTTTATCACTGACATCTTCTTACTCCTCTCCGATGTCTTGTTGGCCACAAATGCGTCCCATTGATCTCTGAGCTTCTCGCACCGACTGATGAATTCTGGTGTCTTTTCTTTGTCGACAAACTTTGCTGTTAGGCCATTCTTCCACTTCCTGAAAGATCTGCCATCTTCTTGAGAGCAAAGGACTTGATCAATGGCTCTATAACTGGATTCTCCGGACCCTCCTCTTCCGGTAGGGTGAAATTTACCTTCAGCGCTTTCCAAAGATCAGCTTTCTGTCTATCTTTGACAAAAGAAACTTGAAGCTCTTCATCCTTAGGCTGATTCTAGCTCTATGCTGATCGGGATAATGTCCCTAACAAGACCCCCGCACTGAGCAGTAAACGCCTCTTTGGTCCGGAGGGGTTCAATCGGTTGGCCATCACGCGCGATTGCTGTGATCGTGAACCTTTCATCTGATCGCAACTTTTCCTTCGGGCCTCGTCTCTTTACCGAAGTTGTGCTCAATCCGGAGGGCTAGAAATAAGAAGAAAGACGAGATTTAATATGTGTAGATACCAAAACAATGAATGCATTAATTAGCTAGTCAGCACAGGCTTAATTAATATATATACCTGGCCGGACTCTATTCGGTCACCGGAGCCGTCATCATGGCCTCCTTCTTGCACTGGCATTCGGTCACCGGTCACGGTCTCCTCCGTTGTTCGAGGACCGTAGCCTGCTTCTTCACCCTCTCCTTCCAGACCATCGGTTTCGTTGAGATACGACATGACCTCAGCTCCGGCTGCGATTATGTCCCCCAACACCGGTTCTGCTTCCTCGTCTCGGTCGTGCTCCATAGTTTCTGCAAATATTACAACATGGCAATTATTATACAAACATGACAGATGGATATATTAGTGGCAAACGTATACCTAGCTATAGCTATTCACAACAAGGAATTTTATTAGTTAATGGCCTCGACGATTCTCTAGGGTTTGGGGTGGCCTCGGCAACGCTTAAATGGTTCGGGGTGGCCTCGACGTCAACACTCTTTTAACTTGGTAAAGGAGGGGGGTATATCGACAACGACGACATACATACATGGAAAAAATGTTATCGGGGAAGGGGTATATCGCCCCCCTCATGTCGAAGTCATCGGGGAGGGGGTATCGACCCCCCCCCCCCGTCATGTTGAATATATGTTGAATTCCCGAGAGAGTTAGGAACCGGAGGGGGACTCCTCCCCCCTCATGTCTGATGAGTTTTTACTCCCTCTCTCCCATGAATATTCATCGAACAAACTTAATACGAGTTTTAACAGAAAACATTCGTCGAACAAAATTACAACAGAAAAAATTGACCAAGTTTTCATATATCATCATCATCATCTACTACAAAAAAATTGACATATTCTTTGCATGTACGACAATAATATCACCAAAAAAATTCTAGGAAGTTAACCTTAAAAATTCTAACTTTTGCATATTCCTAGAACCCTCTAACCCTCGACCCTCGAACCCTCGGCCATAGAACCCTCGAACCCTCGACCCTAGAATCCTAGAACCCTCGAACCCTCGACGACCCCCGAACCGTCGACCCCCTCCCCCCCTCATGTCAAAGTTATCGGGGAGGGGGTATATAGACCCCCCCTCATGTCGAAGTTATCGGGGAGGGTGTATATCGACAACGACATACCCGATAAATATAAGAAGAGGAAGAAGAAGAAAAAAAGAGGAGAAGAAGAAAGGAATAGAGGAGAAGATCGAAGAAAAAAAAGAAGAAGAAAAGTGGAGAAGAAGAAAGGAATAGAGGAGAAGAAGAAAAAATAGAATATTTTTCTTCTACTCCTCTATTCCTTTCTTCTACTCCTCTTTTTTTTTCCTCTTCTTTTTTATTTATCCACTTCTTCCTCTCCTCTTCTCCTTCTTCTTCTCCTTCTTCCTCTTCTTATTTTCCTAAAATGCACTAACAATACAACTAATAACCTAAAATGCACTAAATCAACTAACCTTAAATGTAAATTTTGAAACACAACTTTTTTCTAAATATGCACACACACACTATATATATATACATTGATGTATGATTTTTTTGTTCATAGATTTTTTGTCAATTTATGTATATGTTCATATATATATACATACATCTGCATATATATATATACATATACATACAACATACATATATACACATACATCAATGAACAAAAAGTGTATGAAAAAAAGCACCAGAGAGCAGGCAGGCGGGCGTGTGTGTGTGACAAGCAGAGCAGGCAGGGCGATGGCGGCGGGCGGCAAGCAGCAGAGGTAGGGGCGGCGGCGCTGGGAAGGAGGGCTCACAGGCGGCGACGAGGAGGCGCGGTAGAGGGCGGCGGCGGCGAGGTCGGGGCAGAGGGAGGCCACGTAGGGGCAGGGGTGGCGCGGGGCAGCGACGGCGTCGGAGGCAGGGGCGACGATGGTGATGACGAGGCAAAAGGGCAGCCTGGCGGCGTCGTCGGGGCGGGATCGAAGAACTGAACGAAAATTTTCACAAGTATTGATTATATAGACAGAGCATTGGTCCCCGTTCGTGTCACAAACCGGGACCAATGCCCCCCTTTAGTCTCGGTTGGTGCCACCAACCGGACCAAAGGCCTTCAAAGCAGCCGAAAGGCGGGAAGCAAGACCTTTGGTCGGTTGGTGGCACCAACCGGGACTAAAGGTAACATTGGTCCCGGTTGTTGGCACGAATGGGACAATCACACTTTTAGTCGATTGGTGCCACCAACCGGGACTAAAGGCATTGTGTTGCCCGCGTCGCGGCACGAAAGTTTAGTGCCACCTCGCTAGTTGAGGGAGCTCGAGAGTGGTTTATAAGCCCCAATCCCGCTACCCTCTCGAGCTCCTCTCAAATGCAGGCTTACGGGCCTAAACACACTGTATGTGCCTGTGGGCCTACTGGGCCTACTGCGGGCCTGAATCCTGGCCCATTGTTGGGTTTCTAGTCGTATTCAGGCCGTGGTGGCCCTTTACGTGCCACTTTTTCTATTTTTTTTGTTTTATTTTTTTCTTTGTTTATTTTATTTAGTTTCTACTTACAGCAAAATACTTACTAGTTTTTCAGTGATTCTTTTTGCTTTTAGGTAATAAAAATTATAAACTTTCTGTTAGTGCCATTTGTTTTCTAATTTGAATAATTTAAATTTAAATTTTTGGAAATTTGCGTGAATCACTAGTTTTTGAATAGCTTTACTATAAAAATAGATTTTTGAGTGATTCTTTTCCTGCTACTTAATATTATTGTGTTTTATCATTATATTCAAAAACATATTTTGTTATTTTAGTTTCTAACAAAAATTCTTTATGATAATTCTTTTTGCAATTAAAGTTTCTAACAAAAATTTCTTTATGAATTTTTTTAATGTTTTGAATAGAAAATACTTTGATAATTTTAGTTGCAGAAATTTTATATAATTTTAGTTTCAATAATACTAGAGCTTTTATAAAAGTTTATTTTGTTTTTACTTATTTATTAAAGTTTATTTTGTTTCTACTTATTTATTTTATTTTCTTTTTGCTTCTTCTATTTATTTTATGATAATTCTTTCTTTTTGCTTTATTTATTTTATTTTGTTTATACTTACTATTGCCATTTTATTTATTTTCATATAGTTTATTTATTTTACTTTATTAAAGTTTATTTTGTTTCTACTTATTTATTAAAGTTTTTTCTTTTTCTACTTATTTATTTTATTTTGTTTCTACTTATTTATTTTATTTTCTTTTTTCTTTTTTATTTATTTTATGAAATTCTTTTTGTTTTTAATGTTTTACACACAAAAGCCCTCTCCCCTGACTGGTTCATTGGTCCCGGTTCGTGGCTTGACCCGGTCCTAAAGACCTCCCTTTGGTCCCGGCTTAGGCCACCAACCGGGTCCAATGGTTGTGGGCTAGGAGCGAGGCCCATTGGTCCCGGTTCGTGCCACCAACCGGGATCAAAGGGGCCAGACGAACCGGGACCAATGGCCCCACGAGGCCCGGCAGGCCCCCTGGCCTCACGAACCGGGATCAATGGGCCCATGGGTCCCGGTTCGTGACTAAACCGGGACTAATGGGCTAACCTGGCCCGAACGAAAGCCCTGTTTTCTACTAGTGCATCTACGAAAAGCCTAATGAAAACTTCCTGACCAAGCCTCTGCCATCCCCTGATTTTCACAAGGTGGGCCCCACGCTCCCTGAATCCCTCGTAATCCTACATAAGTCTAGCAAAGCTCCAGGGCCTCTAATGTTCTAGGGCCCTGTGTAGGTACATATAATAAACTAGTGATTCCCCGCGTGTTGCTGTGGAAATATTGCCCAAATTGGTGTTTTAATCGGTAAATTGACTCTCTTAAAAAGATTAGCAAAAACAATGAATAAAGTATTGCCATTTGACGGTGATACTTTGGAATGATACATGACTATAGTTGTACATATATAGGTAAATAAGGTTTTTTTTTTGAACCAAATATAGGTAAATAAGGTGGACCTTCCTACTTACATCATTCAAAGTATGGACAACAAACACAATGAAAATAGAGGATTATATGGTCATTTGCACGTGCAACCAACTGTTTTAAAGCTCCAATATAGGCTAAGACCTCAGCTTTTGCAAGGGAAGAAAGCTTTCAAGGTACAAATATAACATCATCACAAAACTGTAGGCCCGAGTCTTGAACACCTGTGTACATTTAGGGAATGTTTGGTTTGTGACTAACTTTGCCAAAGATTGCCACACCTAAGGTTAGGCATGTTTGACCAACTTAGGTGAGTGTTTGGTTCAGGCCACACCTTAGGCAAGCCACACTTGGACCCCACATGGCATACACACAAAAAATGTGGCAAGATTCCCTTAGGCTTGCCAACTTTTGGCTCTCATTTTGATGAACTAACTATGGCATGTTTGAAAAAAATATGTGGCAAAGTGTGGCAATGCTAGGCCTAGAACCAAACAGCCCCTACTCTTATCCATCCCACAGCAGGAGGTAAACAAATACCATCAGTCTCATAAAATCATAAGGGCTTCACCTTGTAAACTTCTATATTGTTACATGTTTTATCTGAAAAAGCTCCCTCTTGTGACTAATAATGTTGATTAGATAACACAACTCTGCAGAAACATTAACAAACTAATCCACTTCTCAGTGCATTGCCTTTACTGAAAATGGCATCAGTTAGGGAAATAGGGATATAAGAAATACTAGTACAAATGCCCGTGCGTTGCAACGGACGACAAAGTTAATAGAACCTACTCTGTGTGCCATTTAACAACATTTCTTATATCCAACTTTGACAAATGTCAGAAATAATGTAAACCCGAGTATCGCTTTTCAGTCCATGAAGTGTGAATGTGAAGAAGCCTCCTTAACATTCTTCGTCACAATATATTTCAGCTCTGCATATTCGTCTGATGACGAAGTAGTGATATAAGGAATAGTCTTTCAATCCTTTTTGTTTGTTTAGAATAACATGATTTCTTAGATTTTTTTTGTAATTTGTTATAACATTATTTGAAAATTGTAAATAATGTTAAAAATGTAATTATTTTTTTTACTAACAAATTTTATTTTCATAATTATATTTCATTTGTAAGTACTCCCTAATTGTTTTTGCATCTATTTTTCCCTTGTCAATAATGGTGTTTAAAATATGATTCAATGTGTCACATAAAAGATCTTATAAATTTCGGACTCCTGTAAGAATCTAAATAGGATTTGGACTCCTGTAGGAAGCCAGCGAGCGGCTCCTCCGTACGCCCTGCGTCCCTTTCCTTCATTGATATGGGCCAGCAGCTTCGTTTCTTTTGGCAACTAAAAAATAGAGACCGAGCTCTGCTTAGTTTTAAGTGTACGTCCCGATTTCTATACGTCGTGTTACTCCTGATTTGTATGTTCGGTTTTTGATCTTTCCTCAAACGGACAAAGCCTCGTAACGGGACCAAATAAAGCTAAACCAAACCAAGAATATCTATTCCCTTTAATAGTAGGTATAGATAATTAGTTATGATGCATATAGGTGCCGCGGTAAAAGATATGTTCACCTTCCTTCATTTTCCTCATAGTAGACAACATCGAGGAGAGTCAGTAGCGATATGCATACATGTTGAAGTAATGCCGAATATTAACACATAAATATCACTGAGAGGAAACTGAAAAATGAAGATAAAATCGACAGGTACATATCAAGATACTTCTGTTATCCAAAGAAGAAGCATTCATCTTGAATTAGCATTAATTAATATAAGATGCGATGGATGACAAATAAGATTAAGGATGGCATGCCTTTTAAGCAAACTTCTACACTTCTGAAAATTAAGGATTGGAGCGTCCTTAACTGGAGCGTCTTGTGGAAAGTAGTTAGCTTCAGTTAGAAAATAAGAATTAGAAATATGTTCGGAGTTAGACTACATCAAGTGGCACACCACTTTAGAATTGTTTGAGTAGTTTTATTTACCAGCTGGCATGCAATATTTATAATCAGTCCATGAAAGGCACGAAAGAAGAAAGTGACCTCCATACGTACAAAAGGATTTACAGTCCTTGACTCCTTGTGTATGCATCAAGGTCTTCAATAAAAATAGATTGAGAGAGGCTACTTACAGATGGTGACACCGGAGGGCACACAGAAACTAAATTGGATGGGAACAGCTTGCTTCTTGTTAAGAGATGGAACGATGAATATGTGCGCATGCTCCAATCAGTCAATTTAACTACCTGCATAACATTTATCACATCAAGAGAGGATACAAAATACTGGAAACACCATTGTATTCTCCAAAAAACAAAAGATACATCACCCAAAGACACTGGTGGAAAAACAGGCTTCCGTCCAGCCCCATAAGTCATGAAGCTGTAGGAACCATGACTAATGGGACCTTTAATCATGATTCGGAGGTGAACGCGACCAAAGGCCTGGGCCCAGGGCGCTCGGTGGCCAGCTGGCGCGTGTGAGGTCTTTAATCGCGGTTGGCAGGACAACCGCGACTAAAGGCTTTCGAACCTTTAGTCACGGTTTGCCAGGCCAACCGCGACTAAAGCCCTCCCTATATATACCCATCCAGCAGCCAACACTTAGCCATTTGGAGCCATTCTCTTCACAAGTGGGTGTAGGTTTGCTTTTGGTTCCTCTTATGCACATAAGGTGTTTGATGAAATGCCCCAAGAGCATGAAACAAACATGACATGAAGTGTTGGAGCCACACTCTTGATCATGATTAGCAACTTGATGAACCTTTGATGTGTCAATATGCATGTGTGTAGTTCATTGTTTAATTTATATTGTTTGTAGCTAGTTAGTTTAACAAATGCATGATGGTTAATTATATATTTTATATTATAATAATGCAGATGAATCGGCAATGGATGTCTGGTAACCGACTCTCCGGCGAGTTCACTACGGGTTTGAAAGATTTCCTCGTAGTGGCTAATGCGAACAAGCGGGGGTTTTGTTATCTGTCCATGTGTTATCTGTAAGAATGAGAAGGTTACTCTTCCTCAAGAGTTGTTCACATGCATCTGCTTGAAGGGTTTCATGCCAAGCTATAATTGTTGGACCAAGCATGGAGAAAGAGGGTTATAATGGAAGAAGATGAAGAAGGGATGATTTCATCGATGAAAGCTATCTTGCTCATTTCGGTGATACTTTCATGGAGGATGCTTGAAGGTGAAGGGAAGGTGAAGAAGAGGCACGTGATGATCCGTTGATGATCTTGGTCGGACCATTGCTGATGCACGGAGACGCTGCTAAACTGAAAAGGAGAGGAGAATTTGGATCGCATGTTAGAGGATCACGAAAGGCGCTGTACCCGGATGCGATGATGGTCTGAAAAAGCTGGGCTGCACAATGGATTTGCTGAAATGGAAGGCGAGGCAGGTGTAGCTGACTCGGCATTTGAAAACTTGCTGAAAATGTTGAAGAATATGTTTCCAAAGGATAACGAGTTGCCCGCCATGACGTCTGAAGCAAAGAAGGTTGTCTGCCCTCTAGGTTTAGAGGTTACGAAGATACATGCATGCATCAACGATTGCATCCTCTACCGCTGTGAATCGAGAATTTGAATGAATGCCGGTATGCCTTTGCATTGCGTTATAAGATCGAGGCGATGACCACGGTGACGATGTTGAGGGCCGAAACCCGGAAGAGGGTTCCGCCAAGGTGATGTGGTATGCTCCTATAATACCACGGTTGAAACGTCTGTTCAGGAACAAAGAGCATGCCAAGTTGTTGCGATGGCACAAAGAGGACCGTAAGTCGGACGGGAGTTGAGACACACCGCAGATGGAGCATAATGGAGAAAGATCGACAGATGGTTCAAAGATTTTGCAGCCGACGCAAGGAACATAAGATTTGCTCTAAGCACGGATGGCATGAATCCTTTTGGCGGCGAGCTCCAGCCATAGCACTGGCCCGTGACTCTATGCATCTACAACCTTCCTCCTTGGTTGTGCATGAAGCGGAAGTTCATTATGATGCCAGTGCTCATCCAAGGTCCGAAGCAACCCGCAACGACATCGATGTGTACCTAAGGCCATTAGTTGATGAACTTTTACAGCTGTGGGGTGGTGTCCGTGTGTGGGATGAGCACAAACAAGAGGAATTTGACCTCTGACGTTGCTTTTCGTAACCATCAACGATTGGCCTGCTCTTAGTAACCTTCGGGACTGTCAAATAAGGGATACAATGCATGCACGCACTGCTTACATGAGACTGAAAGTGTACATTTGCCAAATTGTAAGAAGAACGTGTACCTTGGGCATCGTCGATTTCTTCGAAAATTCATCCAAGATGAAAGAAAGGCAAGCATTACAACGGCAAGGCAGATCACCGGCGAAGCTGCGGAACGACCTTGGTGCTTTGAGGTATTTGATATGGTCAAGGATTTGAAAGTCATCTTTGGAAAGGGTCTGGCGGACAATCAGTTCGAAGGGAGCCGGCGGGCACGCAGCCATGTGGAAGAAGAAATCTATATTCGGGAGCTAGAATATTGGAAAGTCCTAGATGTCCGCTGCAATCGGCGTGATGCGTTCTGAAAGAATATTTGCGTGAACCTCCTAAGCTTCTTGGGCGTGTATGGGAAGACAAATGATACAAAGGAAGCACGGCAGGACCAGCAACGTTTGAAAGACCACGATGACCGGCATCCGGAATGGTTTCAAGGTCGTGCCAGCTACGCTCGACCAAAGAAGAGAAGGTCATCTTTTTGAATGCCCGAGCAGTATGAAGGTCCCGTCTGGATTCTCGTCAATATAAAGGGAATAATAAACATGGCGGAGAAAAAGTTCCAAAACCTGAAGTCTCACGACTGCCACGTGATTATGGCGCAATTGCTTCCGATTGCTTTGAGGGGCTCCTGCCGGAAAATGTTCGAGTAGCCATTGTGAAGCTATGTGCATTCCTCAATGCAATCTCTCGAAGGTAATCAATCCAGAAGTTCTACCACGGTTCTGAGCGATGTGATCCAATGTCTTGTCGGTTTCGAGTTGGTGTTCCGCCATCCTTCTTCAATATTATGGCGCACCTCCTGGTTCACCTAGTCGAAGAGATTTTCGTTCTCGGTCCTGTATTTCTACACAATATGTTCCCCTTGAGAGGTTCATGGGAGTATTAAAGAAATATGTTAAGTAACCGTGCTAGGCGAGAAGGAAGCATCGCCAAGGGCTATGGAAATGAGGAGGTAATTGAGTTTTGTGTTGACTTTGTTCCTGACCTTAAGCCGATTGGTCTTCCTCGATCGCGCACGAGGGAGACTAAGTGGAAAAACACGATCGGAAGGAAATCAACGATATGTATGGACGGCCATTCTCGGATGAAGCACACCACACTGTCTTGACCAATTCCAGCTTGGTGGCTCCGTGCTTTGAGAAACACAAGAATATTTTACGTTCGACAACCCGGGAAGCCTGAATCCTGGATTAGGAAGGCCCACATGGAGACTTTCGGCAGTTGGTTGAAAAACATTTAATGAATGACAATGATGTTGTAGATCAGCTGTACATGTTGGCCAAGACACCATCTTCGACTATAACGACTTTCCAAAGTGCGAGATAAATGGGAATACATTTTACACGATCGCCCAAGATAAAAAGAGCACCAACCAAAACAGTGGTGTCCGCTTTGATGCAGCAACCGAGAATGGGCATCGGGTCACATATTATGGTTACATAGAGGAGATATGGGAACTTGACTATGGACCCTCCTTTAAGGTCCCTTTGTTCCGGTGCAAATGGTTCAAGCTAACAGGAGGTGGGGTAAAGGTGGACCAGCAATACGGAATGACAATGGTGGATTTCAACAATCTTGGTTACCTTGACGAACCATTCGTCCTAGCGAAAGATGTCGCTCAGGTTTTCTATGTGAAGGACATGAGTAGCAAACCGAGGAAGCGGAAAGATAAGAAAACGATCAGTACATCATGCGATGATCCAAAGCGCCACATTGTTCTTTCGGGAAAAGAAACATCGTGGGAGTGGAGGACAAGACAGACATGTCAGAAGATTATAATATGTTTGCTGAAATTCCGCCCTTCAAAGTGAACACCGACCCAAGCATTAAGTTAAATGATGAGGATGCTCCATGGATACGGCACAATCGTAAGCAAGCAGGGACACAAGGGAAGAAATGATGTGTAATAATTTATTGTACCAAACTTTGTTGAATGGATCATGTGAATTATATTACCCGTGATGTGTTTGGTGTCCATTTTGAATGATTCGAGATACCACTGATGATACATGAAATTTGGAGTGATTTAGTCATACTCCTGCCTAGGCGTATAATATGCATACTAGTAGTCTTCATAGCCGCCGTCGTCGTTGTCTTGGTAGTCGCCGCCTTCTAAGTTGCCGCCGCCGCCGCCGCCGCCGCTGCCGTCGTCCGTCGTCGGGCGGCGCGCTGGTTCGAATCGAGGGTAGCGCAGCGGGGATATCGCCGCCGTGATGTAGTCCATGACGCTCTGCGAGTCCGCCATACCACCATAGCCGACGGCCGCCTCGTGGAAGTTCCTGTGAGGCAGACCGTCCTCCTCATACCGGCGGCGCCCTCTCACGCGGATTGATGAAGAAGGCGTCCCAAGTATGCTGGTTATCGGGATGCCGGGAGATTCATCCGCTGCTCGGCGTGAGGTCGAGGTAGTAGTGGTTCGTGATGGCCGCCTGCCAGCATACCACGAGGGACGGAGGGACCGCACGCCCGGCGCTTAGGCTCCAGCCGGTGGGGACTGTAGCCCGGTGGACAAGGGTAGTTCGAGCGCAAAGCTCCTCCACCTGCTGGTAGGTTAGAGTGGGTGCGGTGGAAGCCATGAGAGAGTGATGAGAGATTGTAGAGATGTGATAATGCTGGCCAAGCCGGGCTACATATATATGTAGTGAGAAATGGCGGGAAAAATGGGAGCGGAAGACAGGAGGCGGGAAGAAAGTGGCGGGGAAGAAAGAGGCGGGAAGACAGGGAAGAAATGGCGGAAAACCCTAAACTGCAGGGCCTTTTAGTCGCGGTTGGGCAAAGCGACCAGCGACTAAAATAGCAACAATAAGTATTTTGTTGTAAGTAGAAACAAAATAAAATAAATAAAGCAACAAAGAAAACAAAAAAATGTTTTCAAATTTGAAAACTAATGGCACTAACAGAAAGTTTATAATTTTCTAAAACTAAAAGCAAAAAGAATTAAAAATAAAGCAAAAACAACAAAAAATAAATAATAATGCAGAAAACAAAACAAAAAACTGGAAAAAATAGTAGTCACGCCTAAGTATTTTGTTGTAAGTAGAAACAAAATAAAATAAATAAAGCAACAAAGAAAACAAAAAAGTGTTTTCAAATTTGAAAACTAATGGCACTAACAGAAAGTTTATAATTTTTCTAAAACTAAAAGCAAAAAGAATTAAAAATAAAGCAAAAACAACAAAAATAAATAATAATGCAGAAAACAAAACAAAAAACTGGAAAAAATAGTGTCACCTAAGTATTTTGTTGTAAGTAGAAACAAAATAAAATAAATAAAGCAACAAAGAAAACAAAAAAGTGTTTTCAAATTTGAAAACTAATGGCACTAACAAAAGTTTATAATTTTTCTAAAACTAAAAGCAAAAAGAATTAAAAATAAAGCAAAAACAACAAAAATAAATAATAATGCAGAAAACAAAACAAAAAACTGGAAAAAATAGTGCCGCCATCGGACCCCCACGGCTGAATACGACTAGAAACCCTACATGGGCCAGATTCAGGCCCGCAGGAGGCCAAGTAGGCCCACATGCACATAGCTAGTGACAGATTAGGCCGAAGCTGCGGTTGAGAGGAGCTCGAGAGGGTGGCGCAGCAGCGCTTATAAACCACTCTCGAGCTCTCTCAACTAGCGAGTGGGACTAAACTTTTAGGCGAGGCAGCACAAGGCCTTTAGTCGCTGGTCGCCCGGACCAGCCGCGACTAAAGGGGCCTTTAGTCGCTGGTCGCCGCCCAACCGCGACTAAAGGTGGGGCGCGGACCGCAAAAAAACCGCCAAAACCCCTTTAGTCGCGGTTGGGCAGGCAACCCGCGACTAAAGGGTACCCTTTAGTCAGGTCGCGCCGCCAACCGCGACTAAAGGGGGGCTATAAATACAAGGTCTCGTCGCCCGATCGCGGGTCTCGTCTTCTCCGATTCCTCGACGCCGCCCGCCCGTCTCTGCCCGCGCCCTCGGCGCGCCGCCGTCGCCCTCGCCCTCGGCGCCGCCCGCGTCGCCCGCCCTCGATCTGCCGACCGCCTCCCCGCCCTCCTCGTCGCCGCCTCCTCCTCGTCTGCTCCGCCTCCCTCCTCGCTGCTCCGCCCCAGGCAGCCGTGGGTGGCGAGCCCGAGCAGCGAGCGCCTCCGACTCGTCCCAGCAGCGCGTCTCGCGGCGGCGGCGCCCGTCGTGCCGCCGCGCGGCCTCCTCCTCCTCGCGCTTCTCACGAGGATCTGGCGCCTCCTCGTCGTCGCGCCCATCGCCGCCCCACCAAACCCTAGCAGCGCCAAAAAGTTCATCAAATTTGAAAAAAATCACGAAATTTGAAAAAAGTTCATCAATTTTGATAAAAATTCCGTCAATTTGAAAAAGTTAATCACAGGTTTTAAAAGAGTCCGTCGAATATGAAAACAGTTCAGCGAATTTGCAAAAATCACGAAACTTGAACAAAATTCAAAAGCACAAACATTTTTGGATCCATGAACAAAATTTAAATACGGAAAATTTTTGAAACTCCTAAATTTTTGTGAAAACCCTAACATTTTTGAAACTCCCGAACAAAATTTCAAAACACGAATAATTTTATAAAAAGTGAAGAAAATTTGAATATGTGAATTTTTCTTGAATTTTCTCGTCTTCTCCGATTCCGCTTTGTTAAATCGCGCCTCGGCGCCGCCCGCCGTCGCCCTCGCCCTCGGCGCCGCCCGCCGTCGCCGTCGCCCTCGGCGCCGCCCGCCGTCGCCCGCCTCGCCGCCCGTCTGCGGCCTTTCTCGCCCCGAGCCAGTTCCCTCATTGTTGCCGCCCTTGCCGCCCGCCCGCTCCGCCCAGCAGCCCCGTCGCTGCTCTCGCCTTCTTCATCGACGGCATAGCGCCAGACTCGCCGGGACCACGTCCGTGCCGTCCCTTCTACTCGCCGCCTGGCTGCCTCCTTGTCGCCGGTGGCAGCGCCGAGGCCATCGCTGGGCTCGCCCGGTGGCGCTGTGGCAGCGCCGTGAGCCCACAAGTCCGCACGCCAAGACGCCGTTAGGCCCCTCTGGGCCACTGACAAACGGCGCCCGCGCCCCTGAAATGTAAAGAAAAAAAGCAGGAAAAAAATATATTAATTAAAATTATTAATTAATTAACCAATTAATTAACTTAATTAATCTTGTTAATTAATCTAACTAACCCTGTTAATTAACCTTAATAACCTAATTAGATAAAAGGTCAATGACAGACGGGCCCCACTGCCCTAATTATGCTGACGTCATAATGGCATTTCCTAATTAAATTAATTCTGTTAATTCTAAAAATGAATTAAAACTTTGAAAATTAATATTAAATAATCCGTAGCTCGGATGAAAAAACTTTCTACATGAAAATTGCTCAGAACGAAGAGACGAATCCGGATACGCAACCCGTTCGTCCACCACACATCCCTAGCATAGCAAACACGCAACTTTCCTCCTCCGGTTCATCTGTCCGAAAACACGGAACACTGGGGATACTTTCCTGGATGTTTCCCCCCTTCACCGGTATCACCTCATACCGCGTTAGAACATGTCTAGCTTTGCTTGTTGTCCTGTTATGCACTTGCTTGCTCGCCGGCCAGACCAACCGGGACCCACGTGGTTGTCTGTTGTCCTCGCCTCCCTCTCCGTGTGTGTTGTCCTCGCCTCCCTCTCCGTGGCCGCCGCTGTCTGCCGCCCGTCTCGCGCTCTACCGCGACACCCTCTCCCACCCCTTCTCGCCTCCTTTTGCCACCGCCTTTCGCCACCGCCACCGCCACCGCCCCTTCTTCACTTAATTAATTTGTTTTTACTACATGTTTTCAGGATGACATAATGGCGGACGATAGAGCTGACCCGATTATGGACAACTATGATCCGGACGGTGAAGCACATATGTTCGCATCATAAACGGCGATATTCAATATGTGCCGACCGGAGAAGAAGAAGATGATATCTCTTCTTATCTGAACCTTGACGGTGAAGATGAAGGCGCCACAAGAAGATGATGTCAAGAAACGTCGATAAACGCATTTATCTTCAAATGGAAGTAGCAACCACCTCCGCGCCGAGGTATATATATACATTGAGCCTCTGGTGATACAAACTAACTGATTTGAATAAATATGTGTACTAACGCAGCGACTCTCTTTCTTATTTTAGCCCTCGGCGGATCGTCAAACAATCGAGTACGTCGTCAAAGCGTGGGCGCAACCAAGACGATGAAACAAGGAGAAACATGCACCATCGAGGTTGTCGACGAGGCAACCGCAGGCCACTGGAGCCCCGCAAGAACGCCACCAAGTTTGTCAGCCAATGCGGAGCCATTGTTAGAGACAACGCCTCGATCACCGTCCAGAGTGGAATGAGCCAAAGAAGGCACGAATTGATGGTTTCACTTTTGTCGATAAGAGAACAAAAAGATTGCTTCAAGAAGCTTATGGAACATTTCGTTCTACCTCCGGAATACAACAAATTCGATGAGGAGGGTAACAAGATTGAGGAAAACAAGGAGAGGAGGAGGCTAGTCAAACAGTTCGCTCTTCATAAGATGGCCGACGATTCGGAAATTCAAGCAAAATCTAGCCCGTGACTTTGTCAAGCAGAACAAGACTCGGATTTCAAAGGACAATATGAGAAACTGAAACATGATTGGCCAGAATTTGTGAAGCAAAAGAAATCGGAGCAGTTCATTGAAATATCGAAAAAAATAAGGAAAATGCGGCTAAGAAGGAGTACAATCATGTTATGGGGCCAGGAGGGTATCGCATTTTGGTGCCTAGGTTGGAGAAGATGGAGAACGAGATGAGGGCGAGGAATCCGTCCAGTGCGGAGGATGGGACCCAAGGGCCAAAAGCTGGTGGTACGGGCATGGGGAACGCTGAACCCGGAGACAGGGGAGTGTGTTTACCGGGCAAATTAATTAAACCCACCCAAGCCCTTATTGACGCAATGAAGGATGCTCAACAGGGAAGATCAAGTTCAACAGAGAGAACGACGCTACCGACAAAGCCCTCGGGAATCCTGAACACGGAGGACGTGTACGAGGCATGGGGCACATTCCGTGGAAAATAGGGTTCCCCCAGAACGATGACCCGTACGGTTACAGAAGCCGTAAGAGAAAGATGGATCGGGAAGCAGATGTTGTGGCGCGGTTGGCATCGGAAATGGATGTGATGAAGAAAACCATGAGTGTACTAGTAGCCGAAAGAGATGCAGCTCGGGTGCAGCATGAAGATCATCCAGCGGATCTCGGAAGCCAGCAGCGGAGAAGCAGCGTGGCTTCCACGGAGGCCCCACCGGCTGGTGCAGATGCACCGACGATCGAAATTACTGCACCGGAGCCTCTGGCGGTCGAAATTACTGCACCGGAGGTCGAAATTACTGCACCGGAGCCTCCTCGCTACCCCGTGGACGATATAAAGGAGATGAAAGAATGTCATCTGTATTATCCTATCGGGAACATGTCCATGAAGGTAGCCATCGGCAGTGCTTTACCATGTTTACTCGGAGCACTCCACCACAACAACCCCATTCAAGATGGCTATGCTCGTGTCACGGTGGAGGACATAGTCCAAGGGTTTGAGGACCGGAGATTGACATTGCTACACCAAGGGAGAAAAGACTTGAGATGTCAAGCGCCATTTCATTCTATGGCAAAAGAAGTTTATCAAGTTTCCAGGCGAGGCGCCAAGGACAACAAGTCCACCCCCCTACGGTGGTGGTGGTGGCGGTGGCGGTGGCGGTTCACCTACACCTCCGTCACGTCAGCCGACGCCGCCCCCCAGTCCACAACGTCCGGCGGGTGATCAGCCGCCGCACCCCAGTCCTCGTCCGGCGGGTGATCAGACGCCGCCCCCCAATCCACCTCCGGCAAAGAGGCAGAAGCAGTCCTGGATTATTAACCCGGACCCTTATGTACCTAAGACCACAAAGGTACCGGAGCCATCACTGAAGCCTCTCCCCACAAGGCCTTGGGAACGTAGTGCCGAGGAAGTCGACGCGGCCGCGGTTGCTGATTTGGAGAAATGGAAGGCGGACTGCAAGAAGAAAAGAGAGCCCGAGCCCAAGCCAGTATTTTCTGATAAGCAAAAGAAGTGGGCTAAGTCATTTTTGAGCACACCGTCCCAAGCCGCGAAGAATCTGCCTAACGACTATGAACGTGAACTTCGCAGGCAGGCACTCATGTTCAAGGAGAACAAAGAGCGGGAGAAGGCCGAAAGTAAACAAAGCGGGAAACAAGTTGCCCAGCTCGGGGAACAAAGTAAACAATCGATTGCCCCGCTTATAGTGGAAGCCTTCTGTCCGGATGACCCGAGATCATACAAGCTGCGGCAACACATGGATTGACTATGAACGGTGCCGAGAACAAGCGCCAACTTAGGTATTACTCTTCGTGAACTGTTAGGCCTTGATGAGGCGCCAAATGAAGGAGGTAGTAATTACATATGTCAAGAATGGGCCTCTCGTCGAGCCTGCGCAGAAATGGATCTACCTGACCAAATGAAAGGTCTGCTGAATTGGTACAAGGGTTACATAAAAAATAAAAACGCCAAAGAATATATTTATGCGGAAGTTAGACATGAGCATCACTTCAAACATTACTATGTACAAATTGCACTGAGTGAATTGTTCCAGCTTTTCAATCTCGCGAGCTCGACAAATCTATCATCGGTTGCTACGCTCGTAAGTGATTTATTAATTTCTACCCCATCTCGTTCATATTGCCTGCACTATATATATGTCCTAACTATATTGTTGTGTCCGCTATTATATATGCAGAATGAAGATTAAGGAATGCAGAGTAAGGAACATCCATGATGTTGGGTTCATTGACCCACACATCGTTAATGGATATGTGTTGGAGCGCCACCCCGCCGACGTGGAGGCAGACCTGTGGCAGTTTCTTACAAAGCAGGATCTCAAAAGTGATATTCTATTTCCTTACCATTTTGGGTGAGTGTTTCTGTCTTGAGCACATTCTCTTTTGTTTACTCCATGCATGGTATGTGGCGGCTAATCGATGAGTTATGCATGACGATCTGTGCATGTATCGTGTCCGCAGGTTCCACCGGATTCTGCTAGTAATTAAAGTTAACACCTCGAATGTCTCGCCCACAACTCTCTGAATATGGATCCAAAGATTTGGGCCGACATGAGAAGAATGCTGCAGAAGTAATTATTTTCATTCATTTGCGCCTATATCGATCGGCCTATTTCGTTCATTTCCTAATATCGAGTAACTAATAACTCTCTTGTTCATTTAATTTTCTTTGCCTCGTAGGGTTTGGAGACGGTTCGTAGATACAAAGGTCGGTGAATTCAAAAAAGAGCTAGAATTCAAAATGGTAAAGCCTAAGAATGCTGGGGATATTCAGCCACCGTTGACCAATCTATGTGGATACTATGTTCAGAGAGGATCCGAGATACACCTCTGAGCGGGTTCCGAGTGATACCAATGCTCGGAGGAATAACCTCCGGATGATGCTTAGTCTAGAAGCTCGCTTCCGACCACTTCAAGAGGAACTAGCTGGATGGTTCAGCAGGGAAGTCCTCCATCCTAAAGGAGAACACTATTACGAGGACGTAGAACTTTATATGGATTAAATCATGTATGGAAACTTGTTCAAAATTGTATATGGTCATCCGATGATATTTAATATATATTGTATATTCCTCTTGAATTCTTTTTGGTTCTAATTTCAAATTTATTTGAAATTGTACATTCATATGCATGTATGTAGTACCGTAGAATATATGAAACTCCTTCAAAATTAAAATAAAGCACAAAAGAAATAAAACAATACAAATTAAACAGAAAACAGGTTTAGGGGGGCTAAAACCCTAAACCCTTTAGTCATGATTGGCGAAGAACCGCGACTAAAGGTCCTCCGCCTTGACGGCACCTGGCGCCCACGGGACGGGCCGTTAGTCGCGGTTCTTAGCAGCCGCGACTAAAGGTGGGGGCTTTAGTCGCTTATTTGGTCGCGGTTGCGCAACCGCGACTAATGGCAGTTGCGAACCGCGACCAAAGGCCTTTTTTCCACCAGTGAGAATTACTAAGAAAGAGGGGGCGGGGGAGTTAGGCGCCGTCATAGTCGGGGCAGCTCGAGCCAGAGGCAGTCGAGAAGATACCACTATCTATATGGAAGGAACCTGTGTCGTGCCTATCCTTCACCTGGCCTCGGAGAGCCACTTGTTCGCTGACTGCTTCATCCTGCGCCTCGCCGCTGCTGGGGTCTTCTTCATGGGCGCCGGTGTTGGATGCATCTGTTACGATTCATGCCGTGGCCACTAGTCTGTTGTTTAGTAATACGAATTATTACCAAATGAATGAGAAAAGACACCGATCAGTAGACTCGCTGGAAGGAAATAGGATGAAACAAAGCCAAATAAACGAATCTGATTTCCCAACTTTTGGAGCCCTGGTCACCTCCCAAGTCCCAACTTCCACATGGTCATGGCGAGAAGTTGGCATGGCCAGCGATTTCTGAGGGCAGGTCGTGGCTGCGCGCTATGGATCCCGCGGCAAGGCACATAAGGGTTGTTGAAGGAAGTGAGAGCATGTCCAGCCGTTGGCCCTTCAGGGGGCGCGTAAAATCGCCGCCTGAGGACGAGCCGGCGCTAAAAATCAGCATGGGGTGAATGGGCTCCCAGCCGCCGACCCCAGGGCCGCCCCCCAGACGCCGTTTATGTTTTAAAAAAAGGGCATTCTGCAAAGTTCAGCAAATTGGACAAATAATTCGGCTAAAGTTCGGCAAACTAGGCATATATTCGACATGTTCGACATTACATAGCAAAGTTATTTAAAAAAAGGCCGCAACTACAACTAAGGGCCGAACAAGTCGCTGAGCGCGGCGAAGTCGCCGACGTCGCCGCCATCCTTGTCGTCGTCGGCGGCGGCCTTCTCCTCCTTGACGTGGCCGCCCCTGCTGGACCCCTGCCCGGCGTCGTCGTCGCTGTCGTCGAGGACGACGACGCCTCCCTCGTCGCGGCCCCAGCACCGAAATTCAAACTGCTCGTAGGCGCGGCACTGGCGCTCCATCTCCATGCGCGCCCAGTCATCGCGCACCCATTTCAAGGCCACCGCGTCGTTGAGCTCCCCGCCTGCGATCCCGGGCTCCGTCTTCAAGACGGCGAGCCCCGGCTCCATTTTCACGGCGGCGAGCCCCAGCTCAGTCTTCGGTTTGACGTAGCGAGGAGGAGCCGAGGAGGAGGCGCGCCGGCCGCCCCTCATTGATGATGATGCCGGCGCTGCAGGTGCGCCAGTCGAGCGGCGTCTCCGCTGCGGGCTCGGCCTTGACGCCGAACACCACTGTCGAGCCGGAAGAATGAGAAGAGGAGCAGGAGGAGGAGTGAGAGGAGGAAGTCGACGAGGAGCCGAACCTCCTGGGCATCCATTGCCCGGCACTCCGGCGGGGGACCAGGGCGGCCGCCGCGGCAGGGTATGTGTTATGACCGGTTTGGTCTATACCAGAAAGAGGTCCACCGGGCATTAGTATTAGGGGCTTGGACCACAAGTTATCTTAGGAAAGTTATCTTAGGCTAAAGTTATAAATACTCGTTGTAAGACACCGTTCGAGATCAAGCAATAAAGATATTATAATCTTCTGTTGCCCGGCTCCCAAGGAGCCGGAACCCTAGCCGCCTCTCCCAACCCTAGCCGCGACGGCGCCCGACCGCCGGCGCGCCCGCTCCAGCCTCCGTCCCCTCCTCCTTGCCCATACAACCTACGCCGGAGGCCTGGTAGGAACCCTAGTCCTACCAATTTGGTATCCAGAGACACCAGGCCGATCATGTCGCTTCCTCCACCACCGCCGCCGCTGCCATCCACCTCCGCCCCACCACCGCTGTCGCCGGCCACCTCCTCGCCGATGACGGCGATCACGTCCGGGACCATCACCACCACTGCGCCAACGCCGATTACCACCATGGAGGATCCGCCCCCACTCCTCACGCCCGAGGAGATGTCGGGCACCCTGCGGGAGCTCGTCCAAGCCGTCCGGGGCATCAGCCTCTACCTCTCGGGGAACCAGCCCCCGCCGCCGAACGCCGCCACCACCGCCTATGGGCCGCCGCCGCTACAGTGGCCCGCCCAGGCCTTTCCGGCGCCCTACGAAGGGGCGCCTCCGCCACCGCTCCTGCTGCCGCACTACCCGGCAGCGGAACGCTGTGGCAAAGATGGCCGACCGCCACCGCATCGCTGGGGTCCGCCTCATCGATTCCTCCGGCGCCACCGCCGCCCCCACGATGGCGCCGGAGGAACTGATGAGGCGGACTTCAGCGATGCGGTGGCGGTCGGCCATGTCACCACCGCCGCCGCCGCCGCTTCGATGGGTTCGCCCGAGCCTTTCCGGCGCCCTACGGAGGGGCGCCTCCGCCACCGCTCCTGCTGCCGCACTACCCGGCCACGGGAACGCCGTGGCCAGCATGGCCGACCGCCACCGCATCGCTGGGGGGTCCGCCTCATCAGTTCCTCCCGGCGCCACCGCCAGCCCCCACGACGCAGGCGACGGTGCAGCAGCACCACCAGGCACCGTCACCATTGACAGCACCACCACCCGCGTTCCGGCCTACTGGCCGGCCCCTGCACCAGGTGCAATTTCCATCCTCGCCATCGCCGATTCCCGCATGGGCGGTCGGCTCATCCCCGGACCCGGTGTATACTACGGCGCCGGAACACCCGATGCCCTCCCTCCGATTTGATCGTCCCTCCAGCTCGGCGAACTACGCCCCAGAGATCCCCGACCCGGCACATGCGCTACCATTGCCTGCAGCCCCCGGGCACGGTGGTCCGACACCCCCTCGCTTCGCCAAACTGGACTTCGCCACGTACGACGGCATGGAGGACCCCCTAAACTGGCTCAACCAGTGCGAGCAGTTCTTCCGAGGGCAGCAGACGCTCGCTTCGGATCGTACCTGGCTCGCGTCCTATCATCTCCGAGGCGCGGCGCAGACTTGGTACTATGCCCTCGAGCAGGACGAAGGGGGCATGCCACCATGGGAGCGCTTCCGGGAGCTTTGTCTCCTCCGGTTCGGGCCTCCTATCCGCGGGAGCCGACTGGCGGCCCTCGGCCGCTTGCCGTTCACATCCACGGTGCAGGACTACGCCGACCGCTTCCAGGCCCTGGCATGCCACGCACCGGGCGTCTCCGCGATTCAGCGCGCCGAGTTATTTGTGGGCGGATTACCGGACCATATTCGCGTGGACGTCGAGCTCCGGGATCCCCCCGACCTCCAGACGGCCATGTACTACGCCCGGGCCTTCGAGCAGCGGGCTCAGGCGCTGCAGCAACCGGCCGGCCGAGGCGGCCGCCATCCCAGTCGACCAGCGCCGACTCCACCATCACCGGGCCGGCCTCCTCCAGCCACGACGACCGCACCTCCGGCCACCACCCGGACCTTCCGCCGGTTGTCACCGGCCGAGCAGCAGGAGCGTCGCCGTCAGGGCCTATGCTTCAACTGTGACGAGCCCTACACGCCGACCCATGTCTGCCCCCGCCTATTTTACTTGGAGACGGTCGACTACACCGAGGCGGACGACTCGACCGACGAGCCACCACCCGCGGCAGCCTCCGACACAGCCGCGGATTCCACGGAGTCGGCGTGCGTCGTCTCCCTCCACGCCCTCGCCGGCATCTGTGGCGAGCGGACCATGCTGTTGCCGGCGACGGTCCATGGCGAGCGGCTGGTGGCCCTGCTGGATACTGGCTCCACCCATAACTTCCTGCCCGCGGCGACATGCGTCGGCTAGCACTGCCCACCACGGGCGGGGAGCGCCTGCGGATCACGGTGGCAAACGGCGATCACCTCCGGTGTCATGGGATCGCCCGTGACGTTCCCATCTCCATCGGTGGCGAGGACTTCTCCATTACCTGTGCAGGGATCGACCTCGGCTGCTTCGACTTCATCCTCGTGGTGGATTTTCTTCGGACCCTCGGACCCATCCTGTGGGACTTCGACGCGCTCACGATGACGTTCTGGCGGCTGGGCCGCCGCATCCGGTGGGACGGCCTTGGGGGCGCCGCGCCGGCCGTGCCACACCTCCAGTTGGCCGCCGCGTCCCAGGAGGCCGAGCACCCCCTGCTAGATCCCCTTCGCAGCAGCACAAATGACCTCTTCGATGAGCCACGGGGTCTTCCGCCCGCCCGGGTGTACGACCATCATATTCACCTCGTACCGGGCTCCACTCCCGTGGCGGTTCAGCCCTACCGCTACCCTCAGCTGCAGAAAGATGAGTTGGAGCGACAGTATGCCCTTATGCTCGCGGCGAGCATCATCCGGATCTCCACGCCGCCTTCTCAGCGCGGTGCTTCTCGTCCGCAAGTCGGATGTCACGTGGCGTTTCTGCATCGACTACCGCGCCCTGAACGCGCTCACGCTCAAGGACAAGTTCCTTATACCGGTGGTCGACGAGCTCTTGGATGAGCTCCATGGGCGCGCTTCTTCACCAAGCTCGATCTCAGGTCGGGCTATCATCAGGTGCGCATGCATCCCGACGACATCGCCAAGACGGCGTTTCGCACACACCATGGCCACTTCGAGTTCTTGGTGATGCCCTTCGGCCTCGCCAACGCCCCGGCGACTTTCCAGGCCCTGATGAACGACGTCCTTCGACCCTACTTACGGCGGTTTGTGCTTGTTTTCTTTGATGACATTCTTATCTACAGCGCCACCTGGGCTGAGCACCTCCAGCACGTCGCCATCGTCTTCAACGAGCTTCGGGCGCACCACCTCCATCTTAAGCGCTCGAAGTGCTCGTTCGGGACACCTACCGTCGCCTACCTCGGCCATGTCATCTCGGCCGACGGGGTGGCTATGGACGCCGACAAGGTGGCGGCCGTCTCTGCATGGCCGACGCCTCACTCGCCGCGGGCTGTCCGCGGGTTCCTCGGCCTTGCCGGCTACTACCGGAAATTTATCCGGGAGTTCGGGCTCATCGCGGCGCCCCTCACGCGGTTGCTTCGCCGCGACGCTTTCGCCTGGGAGGACGAGGCGACGACGGCGTTCGAGGCCCTCAAGGAGGCCCTCACGACGGGCCCCATCCTCCAGATGCCTGACTTCAACCGCCCGTTCCTGGTGGACTGTGAAGCCTCGGGCGCCGGGTTCGGCGCCGTGCTTCATCAGGGCGATGGGCCCCTCGCCTTCTTCAGCCGGCCTTTCGCCCCGCGCCATCTTAAGCTGGCGGCATACGAGCGGGAGCTCATTGGCCTTGTACAGGCTGTTCGTCATTGGCGGCCATACTTGTGGGGACGGTCCTTCCATATTCGCACGGACCATTACAGCCTGAAGTTCTTGCTGGACCAACGGCTGTCGACCGTGCCGCAGCACCAGTGGATCAGCAAGCTCTTCGGCTTCGACTTCTCCGTCGAGTATCGGTCAGGCCGCCTTAACATCGTGGCCGACGCGCTGTCCCTTCGCGACTCCGACCTCGCTCCCTCCACCGACGAGTCCACAGGGGCGGCCCTGTGCATCCGCTCCGGGCCGACGTTCGGTCTCTTCGCCGCCATTCGCCGTGCCACTGCGACGACCGACGACGCCGTCCTTCTTCAGCAGCAGCTCGCGGCCGGCGACCTGGAGGAGCCTTGGCGCTTCTCTGACGGACTGCTTCTCCATGGGCGCCGGATCTTTGTTCCGGCGCATGATGATCTCCGTCACCAGGTGTTACAGCTCGCCCACTCGGCGGGTCATGAGGGTGTGCAGAAAACCCTCCATCGTCTTCGCGCCGACTTCTACATCCCTGGCGATCGCGTCCTGGTCCGCGACTGGGTTCGGTCTTGTCAGACATGCCAGCGCAACAAGACGGAGACCCTGAGGCCGGCTGGGCTACTTCAGCCCTTGGAGGTGCCGTCTCAGGTTTGGGCGGATATATCCATGGACTTCATCGAGGGTCTTCCCAAGGTGGGCGGCAAGTCGGTCATTCTCACGGTGGTCGACCGCTTCTCCAAGTACGCCCACTTCATCGCGCTCGGCCATCCGTACACGGCGGCGTCAGTGGCCCGGGCCTTCTTCGACGGCATCGTCCGTCTCCACGGGTTCCCTGCTTCGATCGTCAGTGATCGGGACCCAGTGTTCACGGGCCATGTCTAGCGTGACCTCTTCAGGATGGCGGGTGTCCAGCTCCGCCTGAGTACGGCGTTCCATCCTCAGACAGATGGTCAGTCCGAGGTGGTTAACAAGGTCATTGCCATGTATTTGCGTTGTGTGACAGGTGATCGGCCTCGCGCTTGGGTGGATTGGCTCTCTTGGGCGGAGTACTGCTACAACACCTCTTATCACTCCGCCCTGCGCGCGACGCCATTTGAGGTGGTCTATGGTCGACCGCCCCCGCCTATACTTCCAGTGGACCCGGAGACGGCTCGGACGGAGGTTGCGGGTGACCTTATCCGCACTCGTGACGAGATGCTTGATGAGGTTCGTCAGCGTCTCCTTCAGGCTCAGCAGCTGGCCAAGCACTACTACGACGGTCATCATCGCGAGGCGGAGTTCACGGTGGGTGATTGGGTGTGGCTGCGTCTTCTCCACCGCTCTACGCAGTCACTCGACCAGCAGCTGCTGCGCAAGCTCGCCCTCGTTACGCGGGCCCTTCCCTATCTTGGAGCGCATTGGGAAGGTGGCCTATCGTCTTCAGCTTCCAGCCCGCTCTCGCATCCACGACGTCTTCCATGTTGGGCTGCTCAAACCTTTCCGTGGCGAGCCACCGCGACTCCTCGGCGCTTCCTCCAATCGCCGATGGTCAGATTCTTCCCGAGCCGGCAAAGGTGTTGCAGGCGCAGCTCCGTCGTGGCGTCTGGTTCGTCCTCGTTCAGTGGGCAGGCCTTCTGGAGGAGGAGGCTACTTGGGAGCAGCGTGACGAATTCCGCCAACACTATCCAGATTTTCAGCTCGAGGATGAGCTGTTTGCGCAGGCGGGGAGAGATGTTATGACCGGGTTGGTCTATACCAGAAAGAGGCCCACCAGGCATTAGTATTAGGGGCTTGGCCCACAAGTTATCTTAGGCAAGTTATCTTAGGAAAGTTATCTTAGGCTAAAGTTATAAATACTCGTTGTAAGACACCGTTTGAGATCAATCAATAAAGATATTATAATCTTCTATTGCCCGGCTCCCAAGGAGCAGGAGCCCTAGCCGCCTCTCCCAACCCTAGCCGCGACGGCGCCCGACCGCCGGCGCGCCCGCTCCAGCCTCCGTCCCCCTCCTCCTTGCCCATACAACCTACACCGGAGGCCTGGTAGGAACCCTAGTCCTACCAGTATGCCAGCGGCGGCTCATTGCCGCCCTCGAGGTACTCCAGCACGTCGTGGAGCGTGCGGCCGGGGGCGCCTCACCATACGTAGCGCCCTTCGTTGTTCTTGACGCCCCCCATCACCGACGCCCCGTTGATGGACGCCAGCCTCTGCGCTTGGCGGTGCTGGAAGTATGCCGCCCACGACGCATGGTTGTTAACGGCGTACTGGGGGAGGGCGCGCAGCTCCTCCATCAGGGACGCCCGCACTCGGTCGTCCTCGACGGCGAAGATGGCGGGGCGCGCTTCGACGTCGGGCACCGGGAGAATGGAGACACCCCCGTTGCTGAGGCTGAGCCTCCACCCCGTCGGCCGGCGCGCATGTCCGGTCGCGTAGGGATGTTCGCGTCGAACAAGAGGTAGGCCTCCCACTCGTGGAGCGAGCGGCGACCGAAGCCGTTGGCTACCGCTGCTTCATTGGGGAATCACATGGCCGCCGGATGGGCTTGGGAGAGAGGGGAGGGAAGAAACGTCGGCGGGCGGCTGCACGGGGAGAGAGGCAGAGCTCGGCGGCGGTCGGCGGGCGGCTGTGGGCTGGTGTGGCCAGAGGCGAGGGGGAGGCACTGGTTTTATAGCCCCGCGTCGTGTGTACGCGTGGCGGGAGGGGAGGCGTCGCCGCGCCGCCCGTGATGAGGAATCAATGGCAAGGCTGACCGGCGGCAGTCTTGTCGTTGATTCCACATGGGAAACCGAGGCGTTCCGAGGACGACGAGGCGCGCCTCGCTGACTCGGCGGGCCCGCGAGTGTTTCGCGCCAAAATCGCTCGCCCCGGCGCCCCCCGGGTGCCTCCAGCGCACCGGGTTCGGCCTGGGTCCGCCGGCGCTAATTTCGGCCCAAGCCGACGAAAAACGGGCTCCTGGGGCGCGACTGAGCCGTTTTTTCGGCCCCGACGTGAAAAAATTGCCTGAAAGGGCCGTGTAGGGCGCGCGGCTGGAGATGCTCGCGGAGGCGTATTGCGCCGCGAGGCAGCCGGCGGCCTGAGCAGATAAGGATGCAGAGAGATGAAGGCGGAGGGATCGTGAAAGAAGTGGAGATGTAGACGGACCCCAATGGGCGCACATGCCGCTAGTGGTGGAATTTTATTGTCTGGGAGTAATCATGACCATCAGTTATGGAAGGGGAAAGACGAAGCAGTCAGGTCACTTTGGTGACAAGGGAAGGCTACGCATAGAAGGAACTTAAATTGCATAAAAAGGGAAGAGAATACAGACGTAGCATCATGCAAGGCAAAAATTGCTTATGTGGCCTACTGCTGAGTTGGATAGCTTTGCATGTAAAAAGAAATAAAATAATGAGGATAAACTATTTAGGTATTATAGATTATAGATACTTAGTAGGTACATATAATAAATATTTAATATCAACCAAGCACTTATCAATGCAACGTAGCAAGTAGTCTAATATCTAACAATGTAGAAGATATTATCCATGATGACATGAATGAAAAAGCCGGACACCTCTCTATACTACTATTAAACAATCAAACTAATTCTTTCTTAACGCCACACGACAGAGGTACATAGTTTGATTAGCACCGCATGATTAAGCCCACTAAACTTAATTTAATGGCTAGCTTTAACTTAATCTGTTATCTGATGTGCACTTAGAGCATTACTAATAGAACCCTTAAACCCTCAAACCCTTATAGCAGTTTTAAGGGTTGAGAAGTATCAGTTTTTGACACTTTTAAGGGTTGAAAAACAGGGGCAAAGACTAGAACCCTCAAAACCAACCCTTAAACTGCTTTAAGGGTTAGATTTGAGGGTTCTAGTCTTTGCCTCAACCCCAACCTTTAAAACTGTCATTTCATATATCACACATTTCATCACATTTCATCATATGACATATCACAAATTCCATCACATTTGACATAAAACAATAATCATTCTAGTTATTATTACAACACCGAATAAAACAATAAGACAGTAAGAAATTTCTTCGTCTCATCATTGGTCTGAGAAAAAAGATGCATTCTTGAGAAACAAGACAGTGTACAAGAGCTTATGGTGCCAGAGTTGAAGAGTAATCACACGGTCTGCAGATTAGCCAAAGTGCTACCTGCTGCTGCTAAATCAACACTAAATCTACCTGCTGCTGCATCATTTTTTTACACCCCAACCCAACCATTTGTAGCTTACAAGAAGAAGAAGAAGAATCACTGGCTACAAAACTAGTAAAGTGCCTGAATGTTCATGTTCAAAAATAATGCAGCTTCAGACTTGGCACAGAAGAGTACTGAATCTACACTAAAAACACAGAATTAAAAGAGCTCACCGGAGCAGCGCGGAAGCCGCTGCCTTGTGGTCGCGGAGGGGCGGACGCGGAGCAGCTCTGGCGGGTGGCGGCGGCGGCTGCAGGAACGGCGCTCTGCGTCAATGAGCCACGACCGGCAGCGACAAGTACAGGGCGGGGTGGGCGCGACCACGCCTGAGGCCTTGACTGGCAGAGGAGCAGCTGGCCGTGAGGACGGGCGGAGGAGCAGCTGGGGCGGAGGCGACTGGGGCGGGGCGGGAACGACGGCGATCCGGCGGGCGGGCGCGGCGCGGCTGGGGAGGTGGAAGAGAGGAGGCGGGCGAGAGGCAGCGGGCGGGCGGGGCGGGCGGCGGGGCCGGGCGCGGGCGGAGGCGGCGGGAACGGCGGATCCGATGGCGGGAGTGTGGCGAGGGGCGGGACGGCCGGCGGCGTTGAGGGGAGGCAGGGGCCGGCTGGATTGGTGGCGGGCGACGACCGGCGGCTTGGGAGGCAGGAGGCGGAGGTTGGGGACGGGAAAACTTCCTCCCGCGACGGGAAGGGAGTGCGGGTTGG
The DNA here is from genome assembly GCA_021605205.1 of Aegilops longissima. Taxonomy (NCBI): domain Eukaryota; kingdom Viridiplantae; phylum Streptophyta; class Magnoliopsida; order Poales; family Poaceae; genus Aegilops; species Aegilops longissima. The sequence goes on along the minus strand of CM038678.1, from coordinate 9,348,610 downwards.
GTCGGCGCCTCTCCAACCTCACTTCTACAGATTGAATTGGGTTTGAGGTTGGACCTTACTTTTTAGGGTTTGAGGTTTAGGGTCCTAGTCTTTGTGTTTTTGTTGCAACCCGGAAAAAGCGGTTATTTTTGAGGGTTTGAGGGTTTAGGTACTACTAGTAATGCTCTTAGAGCATTACTAGTAGAGCCCTCAAACCCTCAAACCCCTAAAATCACTGCTTTTTACAGTTTTCACAGAAAAACGCCGAGACTAGAACCTCTAAACCCTCAAACCCGTAAAATATTTAGAGGTCCAACCTCAAACCAGTTTGCAATCCGTAGAAGTAGGGGTTGAGAGGAAATTGCCCCCCCAACCCTCAAGACTCGCTCGCTCTCCTCGCTCGCTCCTCGCTTGCTGGAGCCAACTGCTCCTCCTCCCGGCCTCCTTCTCCGCCATGGAGGGCCCCGCCCGCCGCCTGCCCCGCCGCCTCCTCCCCTGCCTCGCCTGCCACGCCGCCCGCCGCCGCCTGCCCCCTGTCCCGCCCGCCCCCGTCCCCCCCGCCCCCCCCCCCCCCGCCCGCCCGACTGCCGCCGGCGTGGTGGCGGCGACCACGCCGGGCGGCGGGCGGCGGGCGGGCCAGCGCCTCCTCCTGCCTCCCAGGCTCCCCGCGCCCGCCCCGCCACGGCCGCCCGCCGCCCCTGAAGAAGAGCCGGCGGCGGCGGCCGGCCAGGCCTCGAGGGCTTCGCCAAGGTCGCCGGCTCGCCCCGGCCGTGAAGAAGCTGCGGAAGAAGCCCGCCGCCGCGGCCGCGGCGCCGTCCGCCACCGTCGCCGAACCTCCTCCCGCCGCGCACGAGGTGTTCGAGGAAATGGCAACCCCATCCTCGTTCATGGACCTCCTCCAAAACGCGGAGGTGGACCTCGGAGCTCCGCCTCTAGACCCCTTTAGGGTTGATGACGACTTGGAGGAAAAGGAGGAAGATGAGGAGGATGAAGGGGATGACGAGGAGGAGGTGGCCGAGATAGGGGTGGAGGCATTCACCGCCGCTTCCGCCCACACGCCGGGTCGACAAACTACACCGAGGCGGAGGATGTCCTCTTGGTTCGTGCTTGGGCAGCTGTGGGAATGGATGCTACCACCGGCACCGATCAAACCGGTAATCTGTATTGGCAAAGGATCGAGGACGCCTATTGTAGGATCAAGTCAAGAATAGTGGGTTCATCCATCGCACTTACCGGTCGCTTCAAGGCGGTGGGAGTTGATCAAGCCCGCTTGTTCTCGTTGGAGTGCGGCCATGGACCAAGTGAGGGATGCACCACCTAGTGGAACCGTGGAGAGTGACTATGTGAGTACATATTTCTTCACTATTTTGATTATGTCTGTGCACTATGCTATTGGTGGGTTCTTATGTGATTTATGTGTGGTTGATAGGAGACAATTGCCGGCTTGAGGTACAAGGAGATGGCCGCTTCCAAAGGCAAGCCATTCCCATTTAAGCATGTTTGGTCAATTCTTCAAACCTTTGACAAGTGGAAGTTGAGGGATCAAGAGACCGCACCCAAGAAGTCGGCAATGCTAAGGATGGACGATAGTGAAGATGAGGAGGAGAGGGACGTGGGCAAGCCCGAGGGAAACAAGAAGGGCAAGCTAATGGTGAAGATGGAAGAAGAGGCGCCAAGCCTAAGGGAGAAGATGGACCACATGATGAAGGCAAGAGAGGAATTGACAATGAAGACATTGGAGATGAAGCTTCTTATCACCGAGAAGAAGAAAGAGGTCAAGCTTGCACAAGTTGAAGAAAAACGTGAAGAAGCAAAGCGCAAGGCCGAGTTGGAGGAGAGGATGATCAAGCTCAAAGAGGCAAAGGTATGGAAAGAACTCATGGTGGAAGAGAAAGAGCACATGATGATGTCCAAGAAGGACATGGATCAAGACCAATTGCAATGGTGGAAGGACTACAAGGAGGACATCGCGGAGAGGAAGACGGTGTTGCGTCCTCTACTTTTCAGGGTGACACTCCGATGAGTAGTTGTGGTGATGGCGGTGTGTACGACTCCACCGGTGCCGATGGAGATGCTTGATGGAGCCCGTGTGGTCTAGGAGATGGCGCCGAGGTGCAACTTTTGGTGATGGTGCCGATGAGAGGAGGAAGATGATGATTTTGTGATGTAAACTATTAAACCATGCATCAATGATTGTCATTTGGTAGTTTGTTTGGAAGTTGATTGTGTTCTTGTTGTCATAAAATATGAGTTCTCAAATGCTAGATTTAAAGGTTAGGGTTGAGGCAAAGACTAGAACTCTCAAATCCAACCCTTAAAGCAGTTTATGGGTTGGGTTTGAGGGTTCTAGTATTTGCCCCTGTTTTTCAACCCTTAAAAGTGTCAAAAAGTGGCACTTCTCAACCCTTAAAAGTGCTTTAAGGATTTGAGGGTTTGAGGGTTCTACAAGTAATGCTCTTAGTAATTTAGGTTGGCTAAACGTGCTTCACCGCGGAGAAATATACGAAGCACCGGCCCGCACGTTGGCAGTCCCTACAATCACGCAAGGGCAGGAAAAAAAATGGAAAGCCATCGCAATCTGATCCCCTCGCTCGCTAACTGCCCTGCGAGGCCGCGACTCATGCCGCCTACCTCTGGTCACCGGACGAGGGTCGAACTCCTACTCCACATGCGCCGCCGCCTGACCCTCGTCCACCACCATAGCCGTCGCAGAACCGACCAGTGCGCGGCGCCTCCCCCACCGTAACCCGCGACGCCGGCAGCACCTCCCACCCACTCCTATCATCTCCCTATCCCTACCCAGCGGACGACCATGCACGCCCTTGATCCGGATGGCACCGCCGAGCCCGTGGTCCTCCTCCCCAGGTCACCGGATGCAGCCAAGATCGGTCCCGTCCTCCCACATCGGCAACCATGGTAGTCCTCTGCACCCAAGCTTTGCCCATAAGCTCCATGTGCATTAGCAGATTTCAGCCGGCGATTTGGATCGAGCAAGCCACAGGAGCTTGCCGGCAACACCCAGTCTTTGATCTGGTTTGTTCTTCATCTCAGGTGATTTTTTTCTCCGGAAAGTAATTTGGAACTTAAAAACTGATTTTTGAAATGGTTCATGCAAGCTGAATTTTACCCATCCTGCATTCACGAAAATTTACGAATAGGACAATCGTGTTTGCTTTCAGACGTTCTGGTGTATCAAATCCATTTGCACTGCATACATTGGGATTGAAACGATGCCATGATAGTGGGCATTCATGCTTCAGGTATGAGATCAGCTCAATCATCTCCAATTAGTTTCTTTCTTGTTATCCAGGTCTAGAACAACAATCTTTGAACAAGGGGTGTATGGGAGTACATGGTTTGGACCCCTCTACAGATTGAAACATTTTCGTGATACATAGTTTACAATTTTCACAACTTTCCAGTTGTATTTGATTGAATAATAGCATGAGCTTACAATTCGCAAGTGTGCGATTTGATTTCGCATATTTATTTGACAAGTCTGACATATTTTAATTTTCGGTTTCTTCTAGGGGAGCGGCCTATTGTTTAGTATACCTGATATCCCAGGCAATTTGTATGAGGACAAAAGGATTATCCAAGATCTCCGTAAAGAGAAAATAGCTTAGAGAGGAAGATCCGCACATAGATGGATCACCGATATGATAATAACATATTTGAATTTTAAATTTGTGAATAATCTCGATGCAGTACATGTCACGAGTTTAATTCTTATGGAAATAAGAAATATTGATACCACGGAAAATTTTGTTTTTAGCTTTGTAGTTTATGGTCTGAAGCAACAACTTCAGATAAGAGATTCTTCAAGTTGGCTTTTACTTTGAAGTTATTAGATAACATACTTAAAATTATTTAATATATAATATTGCCTTGCATCATATCTGTAGGTAGTAATAAAGTGTCTTATTTATCCAGTTAATACTTTCTTGCTATTGAATCTTGGTATCTAGATTTGAAGTGATGGTTTTCCATATTACATGACTTCCAAAATATTGTGCATATGACACTACAGATTTTTTGTTGCATATATGCATCCATGCTTCTATATAGGGGAAGTTGCGCAAGATTTGAAGTGTGGTTTAAATTAGTAGGTTTGGTCTCCTGATAGATATTAGTACTTTTATGATAACCATGTTATCTCAAGGATCGTGCTTCACTATTAATTTTCGATATCATTCCAGGCAGATTTCTTAACTCAGCATCATTAGATCGAAGATGATTAGGAGGTTGAAGATATGTCGTGTGAAAGGCGCGGGGAGGCAAGGACGGGACACGCAGGACGCTGCAGTGAAGGACGAACACCACAGCAAGGTATGTGCAGAGAACAACCACCATCGTGAAGTCACGACTCCTCTCTTGCATGTCCACTTCTCCTTGGCTGCCTGGTCATCATCATATCACAAATCAAAGTTTTCTTATTGCGAACTAGAGAAGATAAATTTGATGGCTGTAACTTGCCTGAAGTGCAAGGTCTAATTCTATTATGTGTTGAGTTTATTAGCAAGATTGGTCCATTTTGATACGATTTCATTCTGGTTGCCATCTACAAGTTACTGTTGCATCACAGTAATTTATTTGGAAGCAATTATAATTGAGATTGAGACTTTCTGGGTAGGTTGTCACAAGTATTTAACTTATGATTTCAGTTTGAGATACAACCGGCAATCTGAAATCAGTACTGCTGCTCAGACAATCTAGAGGGGTTATAAAATTTCTTCGCAAAGCTTGTACACAAGCTTAAGAATATGCCTTCTACTTCTTTTTTTAGGGAAATAAAATGCCTGCTACTTTGGGATATTGTGGTGTTATTAAATGACCGCTTCATTTTTTCTCGAATACGCATAAGCATGTGTATCATCGCATTAAAGAAGAAGCGGCAAAGAAGCCGGATACAACGCCTATCGGCCATTGCAACGCTAACCACAAGGATTAGCAGCCACACATCCCACCTGTACTACAATACATGCATCACCTAGATCAACCCATGCCATTGGCAATAAGGCAAATCACAGAGCTACCAAGCCACGTCACAACCAACGCCGAAGACCTCTACAACATGACCAACATCCGAGGACAACACAAACCAACGTACCCCACCCTTTTGCGCCAAGAAGAAGTCGGCAGGTGGATGGCAGGGCTTGGGCAGACCTAGAATGGCGTCGTCGAGAGAGCGCCGGCGACGATGTACATTGCGCCTTGGAGGCCCACTCCCAGAGCAATTGCCGACACTAACTTGAGCCACACCATCAGAACTCCTCGAGCAACAGAACGATGCCTCCAAGGAGGGAACGACGCCGTGACGCCGCCATCGCCTGGTCCAAAGGTCGGACCAAGGGTTTCCCCCGAGCAGGCGTCGACGTTGTCGGCCTCGGCCATCACGAAGCAGGGATTTCTCCAGGCCCCAGATCACAGATCCCCAAGTCCGGAGCTTCTCAAACGAGCCGGCCACCACAACGGGAGAAGAGCACATCTCGTAGCACAGTATCCGCCATCACCGCATGAGCTGGATCAAGAACAGGGCATCGCAGCCTGCCCAGATCGAAGCCACAATCACAGACCACCTCCACCGCGCCCACAATGACCGCTTCATAAATCATAATATGAGATGGTGTTGTTGGAGCTAACTCTCTCAGCCCCTCTTCTCCCTCACGGCTGCCTCACACAACCAATCTCAAGAAAATGGAGACACAGGTGTTTGGCGTCGGACTCTCACAGCCCAACCTTTTCTCTTTGCCTCTATTTCTCTTGATGCAAAAGCAAACATGATTACAAGTTAAATAGGAAACGCACACACACAGCCCAGCCACCATACTCGGCAACTAACGCCACTAACCCATGCACCCACTAACTGCATGCACGCCAATGCTTGGCCCTTGCGCAACGTCCTCACAACGGCCTCATAACCCGGCCAACAAAACGTGCATGCATCAACTACTAAGAGCATTACTAGTAGAACCCTCAAACCCTCAAACCCTTATAGCAGTTTTAAGGGTTGAGAAGTGCCAGTTTTTGACACTTTTAAGGGTTGAAAAACAGGGACAAAGATTAGAACCCTCAAACCCAACCCGTAAACTGCTTTAAGGGTTGGATTTGAGGGTTCTAGTCTTTGCCTCAACCCAACCTTTAAAACGGTCATTTCATATATCACACATTTCATCATATGACATATCACAAATTCCATCACATTTGACATAAAACAATAATCATTCTAGTTATTATTACAACACCGAATAAAAGAATAATCATTCAAATTATTACAACAATGTTTGAGCAAATAACACTAATTGTTCGAATCAAATAGGACATAAAAAAGTAAAACAAAGATACATCATGGGCCAATGCGCCGCCCATCCAACTGCCAGTGGTGCTCTACTAGATCATCCCGGAGCCGACCATGAGTGGTTGCATCCTCAATCTGACGATGTGCTTGAAGAAAAGCGTGTATGCGAGAAGGGTTTCTTTCCGGTTGCACACGGGTACCAACATTGTCATAGAAACAAGGGAGGTTTAACCCTCTCTCATCCTCTAGGATCATGTTGTGTAGAATCACACAACATTTCATGATGTTCATCAAGGATTTTTTGTCCCAAAACCGAGCTGGACCACGAACTATGGCAAACCTTGCTTGCAAAACACTGAAAGCTCTCTCAATATCCTTGCGGGCTGCCTCTTGTGGCTTGGTGAAATGAGCCTCTTTTCTTGTTAAGGGCACCCCATTTTTCTCCTTGATGGACTTCACAAGAGTTGCCCATTCGGGATAGATGCCATCGGTGAGATAGTATCCCATTGAGTACTCATTGTCCATGATTTTGTAGTTGCAAGCTGGAGCATCCCCAGAAATTAATCTTTTGAACAAAGGAGATCTATTGAGGATATTGATATCATTGAATGTTCCCGGCAACCCAAAGAATGCATGCCAAATCCATGTGTCCTGAGATGCTACGGCCTCAAGCACAATGGTAGCATCACGGCTTTTACCGCAATACATTCCGTGCCATGCCTTTGGGCAATTTTTCCACCTCCAATGCATGCAATCAAGACTACCTAGCATCCCCGGCCATCCCCTTTTTTCATTCATTTCCATTAATCTCTTTGTATCTTCCTCGTTTGGTGCCCGATGCTCACCGTACAACCGGATGACCAACTTGGCAAACCTACGGACTGACTCTGTGGTTGTATCTTGCCCAATGCGAAGATACTCGTCGGTATAATCCGCGGGTATTCCATAAGCGAGTACCCGCATTGCCGCCGATATCTTTTGATATGCACTAAACCCCATGATACCAGCGGCGGATCTACGACGTTTAAAGTAATATGAGGCGGCCTCACAATCGGTGACAATCTTCACAAACAAACTACGCCGCATCCGGTACCTTCTGTGGAAGAGACGAGGAGGGTATGTAGGTACCTCGGAGAAGTAGTCTTCCATCAAATGTTCGTGTCCGAGAGCGCGGTTCCGGTAGATGGTGACTCGCCCCATCTTCGACCCTCTCCTCTGATCCATCAGCTTCACGCAGTTTTCAAACGATTGCATGTCGATGAGGAGGCTCATCATCTCGACGTCGTCATCTTGCAACAACTCATCAATGTCGGAATCGTCGGATGTCGACCAATCCGACGAATCGGACATTTCAATCTCCTCATTGTTCATCTCCATCTGCAAAGGACAATCACTAATTAGTGCTAAAAAATGAAACAAAAAGAAAATGAAACAAAATGAAAAAAAAGCACATACCTCACCTCTCAGACGAGGCGGCGCCGGCGGCCGGGCAGGGCGGAGGGCGGCCGGGCGTGGCTTGACGGCGGGAGGGCGGCCGGAGCAGGCGGGAGCCGCGCCGGCGGGAGGGCAGGGCGGCGGCTCGCTTGGACCGCCTGGCGACAGGGCGCTGCCTCGAGGGGCGGCCGGGAGGGCAGGGCGGGAGGGAGGCGGAGGGGATGCGGGGGCGGCCGGCAAGGCGCGCAAGGAGGAGTGAGGGGACGCCAAGGGGGAGGAGGAGGCGCGGCCGGGCGGGAGGCGGCGGGCGGTGCGCGACGGGCGGGAGGCGGAGGGCGGTGCGCGACGGGCGGGAGGCGGAGGGCGGTCGCGACGGGCGGGAGGCGGAGGGCGGCCAGGGTCGGTGGCGCGGGCGCGGGCGGGAGGGCCACCGAGCAGGGTGGCCGAGGGCCGGCGGCGGTCGGATCTGAGGAGGGGAGCTGAAAACTCCCTCCCGCGCGAAACTGATGAGAGAACCGGGTCGGGGAGGGGTTGGGCTGCCAACCCCTGTTTCTACATGCTGGAAAGGAGAATAGGGGTTGAGCCTCTAAAAAAATTTAAGGGTTTAAGGGTTAAGGGGTTCTATTCTTTGCGATTTTTTTATCTCGACTTGTAAAAAATTGGTTATTTTTAAGGGTTTAAGGGTTTAGGGGTACTACTAGTAATGCTCTAATCCTGATCCATTTGGCTACTTGACTACCAACTCCAGGACTGGTTCACGCAGGTTGTCCTCCACCTCCTCGTACATGCAACGGCCGTGCAACGGCAGCCCGGCGAGCGGTGTCTCCGTGACTCCGGCCGCATCCTTCGACCCTGCACGGGGGCGGTCTAGAGTTTTCTGGGCAGCGTCCGCGCGACCGCTCCTTCGACGTCCTCGACGTCATCATCTCCGGCGAGGGCTGCTTCGTCGACGTCCTCGACAACATCGTCTCCGGCGACCACTGCTTCCTCGACGTCCTCGTCGATATCGTCTCCGCCACCGCTGCTTCCTCTACGATCGTCTCCGACAAACTCCATCCACGAACACCAAGTTCACCGACGTCTAGACTGTAAGTTGCATTTGATCATTACTAGTACAAGATAAAACTGTCCATGCTCTAGCCGATTCTCCATCAGGTTATCTAGTGCTTTAGACTGTTTTTTGTTCCTGCTGCTAGTGGTTTCAGCCATGTCGTGTGTGTTTGGTAGATTCAGTATCTTTGTGTTAATTTGTCTGTACTGCTACTCTGCCGACACTAGTATGGTAGATACTCCTAGCTGGTTACGTGATGTTTTCCTTTGCATGCTAATTATACAAGGATGGGTGATATTAATCTGCTCCTTTGTGAATCTATACTGCATACTTATGAAGAAAACCATTTGCCTGTTTAACCTGCTCCTGTACGTACTAGTTAAAGGAATTAAATTAATGACAAATTATGTATTGTTTCCAACAGTTTTAAAATGGTCCATTGCCCAACAAGGGCATCCTAATTTCTTACTGGAATATACTGTAACAATATGATACCAAAATTTCAAATGGTTGTATATTTGACCCATATTATGATAGACCAAGGCCTGCCTGGACATGTTGTTCACATACTATAATTCATTTACAGGAGATTGTAAACGTTTAGGCACCATGCGTTGAGAAATTGTGCATTGAGATAAAAGATTATATAATTGATGCAAAGGCGTGTGATATATATTTGTTTCAGGAAGTATGTTGATTCATGGAGAATGATATTATAAGTTATTAGTATGATTTATGAATTAGGTGTTGTGCACAGCATGAAATTTCATTTTTTTTTTTTTTGAGAAATCTATCCTACATCTATTCATGTTTCAAATCATGTGTTTTTGTCCAAACGTGTGTTGCACGTGCAAGCTTACTAGTCTCCAAAATAAATTGAATTAAATTAAATCTCCTAACTATACCATGAGCATGAGCAAGGCTAATCATCCACTCGACGATCTATAATAGTTAGGCACCGACTAAGGTGCACACACACGCACGCAGTCGCGCAAGTCTCTTTATTTGGAGTACGCTTTACAAAGTGTACTAGAGTAATATTATTTTAGTACCAAGTATATATGCACATCATCAACAAATTATTGAACCCACCCTAATATGAACATATTCGACCCAAAAAATGAATGAAGTAGCGTGCCAATTATTGGGTAGCAAAATCTTCTTAAACATCTAGTGTACTCCAGATTCTTCTATTTGAATATATTTAATCGCAAAATTATTATCAAGATATATTTGTATACCACACATTTATTAAGAACGACACACATACATATATGCTACATTAATACAATATTCACAAATTCATCTAGGAAGACATGTAATTTTGACATTTCTTATTATCACATTATTAAGAACAACACACATACATATATGCTACATTAATACAAGATTCACAAATTAATCTAGGAAGTCATGTAATTTTTCATGTCTTAGTAGCACATTTAGGTTGAACTTATATAAACATCTTTCGTGTGTATTTTATTGACAAATGTAATTCAATTATGAAAATGTTTAAGTTCACCATAAAAATTAGCAATCATTGTGAGTTGGAAAAATGACTTATATTAACATGTATTAACTTTTAGTATAAATATTGATATTTATTTAACTCATCGCACTTGTGCCCAATATTTAATATATTTGACTCCATACTAAATCCATAGTATAGATAGATATATAGTTATCCGCAGACTCTTCGTAGTTGATGTTGCCCAAGCTCGCCATCGCAGTTGTCGGCTACGCTCCTCCAGCTAGATGTGATGGGACAATGCCATGGTCGAGACGGCATGCGGAAGGCTGAAGCGGGGGTGCCACACTTGGCCAGCGCGACGGGGCGGCGTGAGCTGGGCCGAAGAGGGGTGGCGGGGCGGCATACGGCGGGAGCACGGGGCAGGGTGGTGGGGGCCATTGGGGTCACTTTGGCTTGGATCGCTCTTTCTTAGAAGGAGGGAGGAGGGAGGAGCACATGAGCGCGGAGCGCGGCACCGACGAATTCGGCTTCTCCCACGCCGCCTCCAAGATGGCGTCAGGTCCACGTGTCCAAGTCAAGGTGCAGGAGCACGGGACCCCTGAGGAGGTCCCCATCGACCTGATCACCACCGGAGTCTCCGTCCCGCCCAACCCGTTCGCGGCCCTCGCGTCGGACGTCACCGGGGACGATGACCCCAAGGCGTAAGCGGGAGGGAGGCGCTCGCGCCGGAGCATGGCCACCTCTGCCGACGGCGAGCTCCGCTACGTCAAGTCGTCATCAACAACTCCTTAGTTAATATGCATCCAATTTTTTTATTAGTAGTAATCGTATTTGAGATGATTCGAAATCGAAGCCCCGAGTGGTTTGTATCCGATATCTGGAACTTTAAACTGTCAATTAGTACTATATATCCTGTAATTTTTGGCTCTCTCCTCTTGATGTGATCCGTGCATTGCCTCTGTTGGTATGCTTTAATTTCGTTGCCATGGATAGGGTGTTTCGTTGTCTGGTGTGGATCAAGGGCCGGGCCGGCAAAATCCGGGGCCCTATGCGAAACTAAAAGATGGGGCCCTATCTCACTAAAAAGAAAGATTATACTATATATGGTACTCCGTCTGTTCCTAAATAAAAATTGGATATATTAAAAATAATACCTATTCAACTCCGATACGTCCATTTTGTATTATGCTTTTATATCGATATTTATTGCATTATGGGCTGTTATTACATGTTATGTCATAATACTTATGCATATTCTCTCTTATTTTACAAGGTTTGCATGAAGAGGGAGAATGCCGGCAGCTGGGATTCTGGGCTGGAAAATGAGCAAATATTAGAGACCTATTCTGCACAACTCCAAAAGTCCTAAAACTCCATGAAAGTCATTTTTTGGATTCAATAATAAATATTGAGCGGAAAAAATACCAGAGGGGGGCCTCCCACCATCCACGAGGGTGGGGGGCACGCCCTACCCCCCTGGGCGCGCCCCCCTGCCTCGTGGGCCCCCTGGCAGCCCTCCGGTGGCCATCTTCTGTTATATGAAGGCTTTTCCCTGGAAAAAATCATAAGCAAGCTTACGGGACGAAACTCCGCCGCCACGAGGTGGAACCTTGGTGGAACCAATCTAGGGCTCCGGTGGAGCTGTTCTGCCGGGGAAACTTCCCTCTGGGAGGGGGAAATCATCACCATCGTCATCACCAACGATCCTCTCATCGGGAGGGGGTCAATCTCCATCAACATCTTCACCAGCACCATCTCCTCTCAAACCCTAGTTCATCTCTTGTATCCAATCTTGTATCAAAACCACAAATTGACAATAAGGGCTGATTTATGTGTTGCTTCGTAAGGGGCTGATTTGGATCCACATGTTTTATTCTATGGTTAGGTTTACCTTAATACTTCTTTTTTAGTTGCGGATGATTGCAATGGGGGTTAATCATAAGTGGGATGCTTGTCCAAGAAAGGGCAGTACCCAAGAACCGGTCCACCCACATATCAAATTATCAAAGTAACGGACGCGAATCATATGAGCGTGATGAAAACTAACTTGACGATAATTCCCATGTGTCCTCGGGACCGCTTTTCTCTATATAAGAACTTGTCCAGGTTTGTTCTTTGCTACAAAAAGGATTGGGTCATCTTGCTGCACATTATTTACTTTCATTGCTTGTTACCCGTTACAAATTACCTTACCATAAAACTATCTGTTACCGATCAGTGCTTGCAGAGAATACCTTACAGAAAACCGTTTGTTATTTCCTTCTGCTCCTCGTTGGGTTCGACACTCTTACTTATCGAAAAGACTACGATAAATTCCCTACACTTGTGGGTCATCAAACTCCTGGTTGCATAATGTTTATTTGAACAACATCTTTCTTTTAGTATTGCTTGAAACTAAATCTTCAATGATGGCGGTGAGGGATGAGGTGGGGATGGTGGCGCGGTGGGGGATGTGGTTGCGAGAGCTCATGTGGCGAGTCCGGTTGAACTGCTATGCTGTGATCTTTTAACTGAGGAGCCAAGAACCGATCTATAACGATCATTGTCAAAAGTTAATTAGGAAATTAGGAATTAGAAGTAGGAGCCGAAGGCATTCAGAAAGGAAGACTCGTCAGCGGCAGGCTACCTGTTTTGAAGCCGTGAGAGTTATCCCGTGTGCCCGTGTCAATCCGCTCGCCAGGAACTGGCGTCGTGTGCTCGTGTCAGTCCGCCCGCCAGGAACTGTCGCCATGTGCCCGTGTCGCCTCACGCACGCGCTCTGGAGTATGGAACTATCGCGGTCGGCGATCGATCCGACGATTCCGTTTCCAATCAGGCAACGCCCCAAGGACTGTCGAGGATCAATTCGACGAGGCGACGATCCCGTTTCCTCTAGGCTGTAGGCTGTAGCGACGCCAGCGGCCACTGACGCGATCCGAAGAGTTCATAGTGACTAGTACCAGATGGCAATCCATGTTTGCATAATGCAGATCATTCTTCACCGGGATAAGAGTTTGCCTACACCAGCTCTTGGATCAATGACTAGTACCAAGAATATCCATCTTACTAGCTAATAATCAAACTTGGCAAATATAATTTTGAACCGCAAGTACAAATCTTCCACTGGTACTTTATAGTTAATAAGTACTACATGCAAAGTCGTTTCGTATAACCAATGGCAGACTCATTCATGACACTCATGAGTTTGTGAATTTCAATAAATTCTACCATTATCTCTACTCCTAATGGAGCAGTCCGTAAGTCGTTTGTTCGTTCGTTCGTTCGCAACCCGTCCCATCGATCGATCAGATCAACCCCCAACGATTTTATTCCTTACTTGGTTTTTCCCTCCTCTTTTCCTTAGAAGACAGAAAAAATCAGCATGCAATCCCCACCTACCATTGTTCGAGTTAATTCACGGCACATCTCTCCTGCAAAAATTGGAACACAATCTTTTTCTTCCCTTGACGCCAAGGCCTGACAAAAGTAGATGCAAATCCCATACCATCAATCTTCTCATAGTGAAACCATATTTTTTGCCTGTGCCTACTCGAACCAGAAATCGCTCTTTGTAATCCTGGAACGGGAAGGGCAACTTCCCTGTACGTACTCCTCCCAGATCACTCATATTGTAGTCTTGGCATGGTACGAATCATTCACGGCGGCGGTGCGATTCCCTGGCTGCGTGGCCAGCAGCGGCAAGCAGCGACGACCAACGGGCATCAGCGGCGTAAGCACACCCGCGGGGCCGGAGGCAGTGCAGTGGGAGTCGCGAGCGCAGGGGCGCTGTGCACGGCGTCCGTGATTTGGGCCGACTAGGGAAGCGTGCGCCGCGCAGCATCGGCGATTCGGCGGACAAACACAATGATCCACTGATGCCAACGAATTTCGTCAGCTGCCGGGTCTGGTGCTCGATCCACTGACTTGGAGAATTCGATTTTGTCCCACAAACACATTGTGTGCATGAATGTATTCACGAATGCAGAGACACGCCTAGAAGTCTGATGTGGAGGATGGGCGGGAGTGTCGGGCACACGACGATCCAGTTTGTGGTAGGGTGGTCCGAGCTAGGGGTGCATGTGTGCGCTCGCCTGGTTAGGAGGATGTAGGCGACAATAAGTGCACCATCGACGCTGTCGCGCGCGTCGTGGTGGGGAGGCCCGTGTGGTGGCTGTGTGTTTGCTGCTCGAGCTAGGCGCTGACGTGGAGGTCCCCGGCAGAAACGGACGCCGCCGGAGCTGCTACGGGAGATACTAGCGGCGCGCTGTTGGAGCTGGAAGGAGATGCGGAGGCCCCGGACCCGACTCCTCTGTGCAGCTTGCTTACATGGTTGTGCATGATGGGGAGGTGGAAGGACCGGCGCCTGCCGGCCAGGGCTGCTTCGTGTCGTGGGCTCGGGCTCGATCTCTTCCTCAATCGTTTCCCCGGTGAGCTTTCATTGCTTCTTAGTTTTGGTTGTGCGTGGCTGAGATTTATGGAACTCCAATCAGATTAAGTTCAAATTTATTGTGTTGCTTGTAGCATGATAAGGTTTGCACGGAACCCGACTAATATGAAATTTGAACATTTGCAGGTTGTTGTGATATATAGTTGCACGTTAATGATTTTTTGGTGGTTAGAAACTTGGAATCCAACTGTCCTGAATGAGTAGATGCAGTTCGAATCACCACCTCGAGTTGAATATAGTGATTTAGGCTATGTTGCCTGATATATGTGTCAGTGGCTTTGGGTAGGCTGGTTTGAATCTGAATTCAGTAGCTGATGAAGGTAAATCCTTGAACAAAAAGTGAAGATGTTTATGAGACAGTATATATTTTTCATTCAACACCCACTTCCAACATTCCAAGAGTAAAGCTAGCAATACTGATAGGAATGTTTAGTCATTGACGTTTTCCCTGATATGTCAATGCCCGCATGGACCTCTAGGTCTAAAAAATACTCTTCTCAGATTACCTGTTTGTGTTTTGTTCCCTCGCTACTGAGGAACGTGATGACACAACAACGACAGATGGGGGTGAGGCAATAGAGGAAGAAGACACGAGGAGCAAAGCTGATAGAAAATAAATGAAGAACCATGCCTTTCATTTTATGATTGTGTTAACATACCTTCAGTTTATGTATATTTATTCATGTTTATTTCTTGATATATTATGGTATTTTTTTATAAGGATCACTATCTACTTCCTCCAGATGATAGAGGAAGAGGAAGACGCAATTTGTAGGTGCATAATATTATGGCATGAATTGGTTCTTTGGCAAAATGTTCATGGATCAGAATTGGTGGGGGTTATTTAGTTCAGTTTAGAGAGCATTTTCCATTGCCATATTTTTTGTCACCTTTAGTTTTCTATATTGGGCCTCATCTATGAATATTTTTTATTATGTTGTTTCCCATGGTTTTCCTATATGTAACAGTACGTCAGGTTTTACAAGGTTGATCATTGAACCAGGTTCCTCCGATTAATAACAAATGGTTCAAGAGTTGTTTGTACTTTGAACCATTATTAGCGATGGATGTCCTAATAATTAATTAAGCTGGTTGTTTGCTTGCTTCTTGTGCATACAATAGGCTCGTTGACTTTATTTTCATCGCAGTATGCAAGCTTCTAAGCGCCAGATCAAGGTACTACTAATTAATTAAGGGGGACGATTGCTTGCCTTTTTATCTCAGTAATGCAAGCTTTACATGGGATTGCCATGTTGTGAATTAATAGGAATCCAGTTGTTTTGGGCACGGTTTAGTTATTGCTGAACAGAAGGCCATGTAAAGAGTAAATGGCAATGTAGCATAACAGAACAAATACATGGTGTTGTGTGCTGCAGAGTTGCAGCGTATTCCTGATTTTTGAAATATGGAATAGATATGATATGCTAGATATAAAGCTTCAGTTTGGAATTCTGCTGTGTAGTTTGGTGTACTCTCAATATCATTTCAAGTATAAGGTTTTGTGACGAAGGGGGTCGAGCCATCAGGCGGAGGTGCCGGCAGGCGAGCTTGACTGATTGCAGCGAGACAAGAGAAGAACAGGAGTACTCGAGGAAGAGAGTGAGCAGTAAGTAAATTTTTTTGAGCAGTAAGTAGATTCTTAATTATCTGGTCTAGCAATTGTCTTTTTTCCTCCGAAATAGGCAGCCAATCAGTCGCGCCATCGCCACCTCACCACTCGGTGCTGCACAACCCGAGAGCGCGGCGCCGCTGGACCCGTTGACGACCTAGGAGCACCGCCTCCAGCCGCCACCTCCCGAGCAGGGGCACCGCGCGCGGGGAACATCAAGGCTGCTGCGCTAACACCACGCGAGCAAGGCCCGGTGGCGCACGCCGGCGGCGGAGAGAGGGGGTTAGGGGGAGGGGGAGGAACTGGAGGGAGGGAGGGGAGCCTCACTCAGGGAGACGATGTGAGGGGACACCGCAGAGAGGATCCTGGGCAAAAGACATTAGATTAATAGAATAGCTTTCGGCTAAAGATTGGGATGAAGAGAAATTAGATTTTTGGTCAATTTAGGGAATGAGATGGTTGATACACATCCATTTCAAGAAAATTTAGAAATAGTACATGTCCATGGTTGAGTGTTATTGTCAATTAATCGATCCAAGGGGAAAATGTGAGCACTATATTGATGCATTAGTATGTCATAACATATCAAGAATCTCGAGAGTTTAGCATGAACTGTTGACGGAAAAGAATATGACTTTAGTATTTGCATGCTAGGTTTCGCTCTTATCTGAAGTCCCGTGAGTACTTTCTTTTGATAAATTTGAACATGTAAATTTGCATTGCGATTTCTTAGCACATTCCTCACAAAAGGTGACATTAAGCAGTTTGAAGATGCTTGTGAGAGGCAGCACATCCTATGCAACACCTTGTTGTTAATTTTCCCTTTCGCCTTAGGGTTGGAACTCTCTTGTAAATTCCTAATTTTTAATCTTTGAAAAATAGAATGGCCCTCTTGTCTTCTATTATTCATATAAGACAAGATGGCCATCCTATTTTTCTCGGCGAAGTTACATTCAACTATGATGTTTATTTGTGATATTATTTCATGTAGTGTCCTACATACCACCCAAGATAGATATCGTGAATTTGTATTGTTTACATTAAGTATTTTTGTATTTTCTTAATTTGTAGCATAGAGATGTTAATCTAAGTGTATAGTCAAGGAAGTAAAGGGGGGTATGCATGTACAATGCTCACAAGTCAGATGCATACTCCTTTAGAACTTCATATATATATTTAAAAAAGTTCTTCTTTATGACTGTGTTCCCATCGGACGTCTGTTACCTTTGCCACCACCCTTGCACCGGACCTTGCCCTCTACTGTCAGACTGCACACTGCACCTACGAAGCAAAAAGTGTCGGGCAGCCATCAATGCTCCTTTTTTGAGGGATATTGACAACAATGACACGCAATAACCTTCAGCCATCAATGCTTATCACTTTTGGACGACACGGTTATTTAAGCCGGTCGACTCGCTCCTCGCACGGCAAGGTGGAACTAAACCTCATACTGCACGACCTATAGCTATGTTTACACATGCTATCTGTAGTTTTTTCTAAATGCCCGTGGCAACGCACGGGCCTTTTACTAGTAAATGATAACAAGCTACATAGCCGTCATTCGGCATGAATGGTGAGCTATTTCAAAAACAATGAACTAGCTACATAGCTGAACCAAACACAGACTCACTCTACTTCCTCCAGTTAATTACAATTAACTAAAGAGCATAGACAGTTGCTCAGAGATATGTAGAGTTGATCGGATCCGAAATTTGTAGGAGTTTTGTCTTCTAAACTGAAGGGGGTGAGTTTTACCTTCCCATTTTTTTACTAATTTTTCTAAGAGAGGAAAACCATGCAAAAATCAGGAAGATAAATGTTACTGATCTGGAAATGGAGACATGGCAAATTTAGCGTTTATGCAATGCAGAGAAGAGAAACCAGGTGAAGATATAAGGGTTTGTACTACCGCAGCTCTTAGATCAAATATTAATTCAATAGGAGTACTATTCATCTTACTAACTACTCAAACTAATTTTGAGTTCTAGGTTATTTACCGATCTTTCATTGGCACTTTAATTAATCAGTACATCCAAAGCTACTTTGCATAACCAAGAGCAGCCCCAGTCATGAAACTGATGAGTTCGTAATTAGGATTACTTCTACCATTACAAATGAAAACAAGCTACATAACAAAACAATCTTCTAAACTCAGTCTACTTCCTCCTGTTACATGGTAATTAAGCAGCACAGAGCAGTCATTGTAAGTTCCAAGGAACCTACATCTGTGACCCAACACAATTTGAAAATCCCGATTTTTTTTGGAAAACATGTACATTTTTTGTTTAGGTGAACAAAAGATGGAAAATTCAACGTTTTTCTAGAACTCTGAACCTTTTTGTAAAATGCTACCAATTTTTGAAAAATGCAAGTAATTTCTAGAATGCCAACCAAATTTTGGAAACACATGTTGTTGAATATTTTGAACAATTTGTTAAATTAATACAATTAGAAACAAAAATGGAAGAGAAGAAAAAAGTAAAAGAAAAAAACGAAAAACATAAAAAAGGACGGTTCAGGAACCATCTACTCCCTCCGTTCCTAAATATTTGTCTTTCTAGACATTCAAATGGACTACAATATGCGAATGTATGTAGATATATTTTAGAATGTAGATTCACTCATTTTACTTCGTATGTAGTTATTTGTTGAAATCTCTAGAAAGACAAATATTTAGGAACGGAGGGGGTAGAAAGTATGCAATACCGGGAAAACCGGCTGCGAACCATATGGAAGTTTCCCAAAACCGGAACTCCCAGCTATAATGGGAGATGGGCCGGCCCAATAGATCGCGCTCCTATGCGTTCTGGTCGACCCTTTCTTTGATGCAGAGAGCGTCAACTATTTTCTAGGTTTGTCCTTGCGAAAGGCTTGCCTTCCTTTTTGCCAGGTTTTATCCTTATGGTTTTCTATTTTTTATTTCCTTTTTTTTGTTTTTTTGTTCTCTCTCTTTTCTTTTTTATTTCTTCTTTTATGTTGTGTTCAAATTCGTGATTTTTAGAAACGCCCAATTTAAGTGTACAAACATTTTAAATTTAAATAATTTCCAAAGACACACTGAAATTTACTCGACTACATGTTGAATAATTTCTTAATACACTTTAAACATTTTCCTACATGTTGAACATTTTTTGAGTGTGCGCCGAACGTTTTTAGAATACATGTTGAACATTTAAAAAAATACACGGTCGGTGAATATTTATAATATATTGTGAATATATTTTTAATTCATGGTTGTAGAGAAAATATTTGATGCTACCCAGTTTGATTAATCTTATGCCGCAACATATATAGAGTACAAGAGGCGGCCAATATCCCAATTGTATCCTCAGTACAAGGAAGGGATCGGGAGGTATGGCGTGATAGGAAATAATATGAACAAATCCTAACATGCCTAATGTACATGCAATATAGATATATTCAACAATGGTTAAAACTTTTTCATATGTCACGGGCATTTTCCCAAAATTGCTCGAACAAAATTTTACATTCAAGAACATATATTGTTAATTACATGAATATTATTTTACATTTTAACAATTTTTTTAAAATGTCATTAACAAATTACTAAGCATGTGAACATTTAAAAAAAACCTGTGTGTATGTGTGGTCTCCCATTGGCACTTCCACAAATCAGTACATCCGAAGCTATTTTGTATAGCAAAGAGGAAACTCATTCATGACACTCATGAGGTTGGAGTTAGGATAACTTCTACCATTCCAAATGACAACAAGCTACAGAGTAGAACAATTGACTTCTAAACTCAGTCTACTTCCTGCAGTTAATTAGTTGCTTATAGATAGATAGAGCTGATCGGATCCGGACAGGGTGCTGCAAAAATTTGTTGGAATTTGTCTTCTTTTTCAAAAAGGAGGATAAGCCCCAGCCAATGCTTTGAGATTTCCCTTCCCTTTTTCGTTAGCGGGAGATTTTTCTGAGAGAAGAAACCATGCAAAATCTTGAAGATCAATGCCGATGATCTGGCAATGGTCAGCGTCTGTGCAATGCAGCACCAAGTGGAGATATGTTCTTGGTTCAAATACCAGTTCAAACTTGACAAATGAGTACAATTTTGAGTTGCAGGATACTGATCTTCCATTGGGACAACTGAGTTACATAAGATACATAACAAGATAACAGGCTAAGCAAAGATAAATTCTACTACCACTACAAACGACAACAAGCTACGTGCATAACAAGACAAGTGAGTTGTAAACACATTTTAGCTCCTCCAGCTGATGGTGATTAAAGAGCATTGGGCAACATCTAGCTAGCTGCTTCACCATATGCAGTCATTGACAGTGGTGTTAGCTGAGTGGCCCAAAGGGCTCTGTCCATATATAGCTTCCAGCTGAGATCCCTACGGCGCCACTCTGTCGATGCGGATGTGTACAGTGAGTTCACCAGATGAGGTCTCGGCGAATTCCAGAGGAACCAGCAGGAAGAAGTTGCCCATCTGAACTCCACCCGCCAGCGAGCTGCTTGACACGTGAGGATCCTTCTGGAACACGAGCCTCCCATCAGTTTTCCCACCAGCGACACCATGAGCAGCCGAGATGTTGCACGAATAGCTCGGTTCAGACTCGTGGGGCCTGACGCAGACCACGGCGAGAGCACTGCCGATGCTGGTCAGGGTGTTGATCAGGAGGAACAAGGACATGTCCTCCCCAACGAGCAGCGTGAACCGGCGGTCTCGTGCCAAGGGGATCTTCAGTGGCTTGTTGTAACCCAAGTTGGTCGGCGACCATCCGTGTGCGGTGACGAAGTGGTCCAGCAGGCAACATGCCGGCGCTTTGAAGGCGCAGTCATCCTCTGGGCAGTAGCATGGAGCATGTGGGCATGAACTCTCATGCTTCTCTTTCTGCTGGTAGCCGACGAACTCGTTGCAGCCGTATGTTTGGTTCGAGCATGGCACTTTCATGGCGTCGATGAACTGCTCGAGCTCGACGCAGCGGGAATAGCTAGTGCTTTTGCAACACAGAGCGCAGAATGTACCCAGTCTCAAAACGTGCCCAACCTCACGGAGCTTTTCCGGGCACTGAGAACACAAAACGTGCCCAGCCGCACACTGAAGAAACATAAGAAAATTAGCATAAAGATCAGCAGCAACAAAAAAAAGGATAATGAACTGGAGAAAAATGCACAGTCCTTTCATCAGTTATTAACAGCTGAGTGCAATGCAAGCAGAAACATGAAAGATATCAGTCATCAACATAGTAAATCGTAAGCATTTCACTTCCAACAACTAGAGTAATAACAGGCCGCTCCTAAGTTATGTCACGGAAAATTATATTCAGTTCTGAAACCAACAACTAAGATAGTAAGAGAGCAGCTAAAGTGGCATTTGACTACAACCCAGCAAATTGGAAACTGACTTCTGACTGCTACAAATTCAGTTTTCGGATACCAGCAATCAGGATCCTACATGGTACCATTTTGTTCTCCTAGCAAGAACAGCATGAGCCAAACATGTAAATGGAAAACATGTTTCTTCGACAAGCAAAAATGGAAAAATGCAATTTATGGCACATAAATGTTGATCCACTGACATTCTTAAATTTCAGAGAAAACAGCAGGCGTTGCCCATGCAGTATTTACTGCTAACCAGGGAGAAGAGGTTCTTATTTTCACTCCCAACAACAATCAGGAAAACGTCTACATCGATGCACTCGGACAAAGAAAGTGCAGCATACATATAGTTCATAACAGAGTGCATTGTGTGCAGAAACAGGAAGCATACTATCAATCATCCACATATTTTTCGACAAAGATCAATCATCTATATAGTAAGGGATAGCTAAATTCGCATTTTACTAAACAAACTATCCCTCAAGTTATGCTATGGAAAACGTATTCAGTTTTTGAGACACCAACAATTAAGAACGTACAGACGAGTAATAAGAGAGCAGCTACACTAGGATTAAAGAAATTGAGTCCTAACTACTACCCAGTTCAGCTTAGAGACACCACCAATTAAGGTCCTAAATAGTACTCCCTCTGTCCCAAAATAAGTGTCTCAACTTTGTACTAACTTTAGTACAAAGTTGTACTAAGGTTAAGACACTTATTTTGGGACGGAGGGAGTAATAGACAATCTAAAATAGCATTCCACTACTACCCGCTAGATTGGAAATTCAGTCATAACTGACGCAGTTTCGGCTCCGAGGCACCAACAGTTAACATCCTACAAGCTCCCATCTAGGAATCCTAGCAGATGTTTATCCACTGACATTATGCCTCCTAAATTTCAGAGCAAATGGCAGGCAACTTGGCCTACCATCTACAAGCAGTATGTGCTAAACTAGCATGTCACTACTACACACTACATATGCAGTTTGCACACACAACAAATCAAGACCCTACAAGGTGCCACTTATTCATCCTACCAAGAACAGCAGCATCCAGAAAAGTAAATGGAACTACTTTTTCTTTGAGAATCAAACAAGGAATAACTGCAATTTAAATTCATGCCACGTAAATGCTAATTCACTGCTTCATCACATACTAATTTCAGAGAAATGCAGTCAAAAAATTCAGAGAAAATGACAGGCAAGTTTCAGTGGAACCATGTGCACTACGTACTACAGCAGCCTACAATTACTACGAGGGAGGGAAGCATCTACATCGATATATACTCTTAAGTATCCATCCAGCCAGAAAAACAAAAGTAAACGCAGGAACAGAGATTGAATGCCGCGGGTGCCGATAGAGCAATCTACATCGATATACTCTTACAAAGAAAGTGCACTTGAATATAGTTCATAACAAGAGTGCAATGTGAGCAGAAACTAGGCATGTATAAATCGTCAACATGGTAAGAGATAACTAAACTAGCATTTTGCTAAACAAGCTGACCCTCAGTTATGCTATGGAAAACCATATTCAGTTTTGGGACACGAACAATTAAGATCCTACATAGTAAGAGAGCAGCTAAACTAGCATTTCATCAATAGGTCTGAAACTGAGTCCTAACTACTACCCTCTTCAGCTTTGAGACACAAACAATTAAGATCCTATGTAGTAAGAGACCAGCTAAACTAGCATGCCACTACTACTCACTGGATTGGAAATTCAGTCACAACTGCTACATTTTCAGCTTCGATACACCAACTGTTAACATCCTACAAGGTCTCATTCAGTAATCGTAACATCCTAGCAAGAATACCAGCAGCCGAACAAGTATAAATGTTTGGAATTATTGCAATATATGCCACCGAAATGTCGATCCACTGTCATTATGCCTCTTAAATTTGAGAGCAAACAACAATAAGCACTATGTGCTGAAGTAGCATTTCACTACTATCCTACTATCCGAACAAGAATACCAGCAGCGTTTTCACACACAAACAATCAAGACCCTACAATGTGCCATTTCCCATTCGGTCATCCTACCAAGAACAGCAGCATCCAGAAAATTAAAATGAAACATATTTTCCTCTGAGGAGCAAACAAGGAATAACTGCAACCTATGCCATGGAAATGCTAATCCACTGGCATATTAACCACTATACTGGAAAGTGAGTCCTAAATGCTGCCTGCTCAGTTTTGAGACACCAGCAGTTAAGATCCTACTAGTATGAGACCAGCTAAAACTAGCATTCCACTACTGCCCACTAGATTGGAAATTCAGTCATAAGTGCTGCACTTGTTTTTAGCTTGGAGACAGCAACAGTTAACGTCCTACAAGGTCCCATTTAGGAATCCTAGCAGAATGTGCTAAGCCAGCATGTCGCTAGTACAGATACAGAGTAGACTGAAAACCGATTCCTAGCCGCTAGACATTCAGTTTTCACACGGCACACGCAACCAATCAGGACCCTACAAGGTGGCATCTGTTCATCCTACCAAGAACAACAGCATTCAGAAAGGTAAACGGAGCATTCATCTTTTCCTTTGAGGAGCAAACAAGGAATGACTGCATTCAGAAAGCATAGATGGAAATACGCAACATGCGCCATGAAACTAGCATTGCTGTTTGTGCATCCTACCAAGAACAATTGAAGCATCTTTTCCTTTGACTAGCAGACAAGGGACAACTGCAATTCAAGCCACTCCACCGGCATCATATCACATTTCAGAGAAAACAGCCCATGTGCAGTAGTAGCAGCCTACGGCCTACTAGCATCAGTGAGAGGAGCAGCTACAGCCACATCTGATGCACACTCTGCTCTCAGGAACCCATCCGGGCAAATGAAATTAAAGAACAAGAAGAGGGATGGAGTGCGGCGGGAGGTGTCACCTTGAAGATGGGTGGCTTGAGGGGCTCGGAGCAGATCCGGCAGCGGAGAGCTTTGGACTGTATCTTGACGGTCACCTCGCCGCCCGGCCTCTCCCCTTCTTCCGCCGCCGCCGCAGCCGCCGCCGCGTCTGGCTCTGACCCCGTACCAAGGTCCTCCGTCTTGGTCCTCTTCACCGAAGGTTCTTCCGCCATGGGCGGGCAGCCCTCAATGGGGCGGCTCGGAGCAGAGCCGAGGTGTGCGTGGCAGGGAAGGGGAACTGGGGAAGCAGAGCTTGTGCGAGGCCAGATTTTGGTGGAGGGTTTGGTTGCGCTGGCGATAAATGTCAGTGGTGAAAATAAAAAATGAGCGGCTAGGCGCCAGAGCATCTACAGCCGGAGGCTCATAACCCGAACGGCCCCGATAGACGTCAGATTGATGATGGATCTGTCCTGGGACGAGCCGGCGATGTCCACCATGATGCGGGACAAGCCGGCGACGTCCACCATGATGCGGTTGCGGCGCCGGACTACTGCACCATACGGGGCGTCGGAGAATGCGACTCCGCCTCGCCGACGTCCACCGCCACGAGGGATGTCCCGCGCCCGCTGCCTGGCACGGCGGGCACGCCGTGCCATGTTCTCGTCAAACAAGGCCCCGGGTGCGTCCCGATGCACAACGCCAACAGAGGGTCTGCGCGCCGCCACGGGTTCGGACGCCAAAGCGACCGCGCCCGCCTCCAAGAGGCAATGACAATGCCCTAAGCGTCGAATCCATGCGCCATTTGGGCGGACGAAATGGATTCCCGGCGGAAGGAGTCTGAACGCTGTCGTGCACGGGCCTCCTCCCGGGAGCGGCGGAGCGCAAGCCGGACGACCATCTCCTCCTCGAGGCCGTGTGGGATGAACTCAGGGCCGATGGATCTGAAGGTGAAGGACTCGGATCCGCTGCCCGTCATGCCAAAGATGGTCGGACGGTGCCGGAGACAAGTTTGGGTGGCGGAGGGGAGTGGAGTGAAGTGTCTAGGCTTTGGTCCGGCGAGCGGATGGAGAGGAATATATGTCGGGTCGGGTGGGCCAGCATGGGTCGGATCCGACGTGCCGGGCGTGCCACGGCGCCCCATATCCGCCCCATATTTAGGTTGGATGAGGGGTGTCGGTCAGCCCGGCCATTTGAGGCCCGTTTAAGGCGTCTGTCTGGGCCAGATTTTGGTGACTGGTCAGTAACTGGGCAAGCCGTCTGAGCGTTTGAGGCCGGTTTAGGGCGCCTGGCTGTAGATGTTATAAGATAGACAAGATAAAACTTACCGTTGGTGGCCTTGGTGCTCCGCGCGCTTCCTCCTTCCTTCCAGAACCGAAATCAGCTGACCCAAAATTTATTTTCAGGTAATCGACGCATATAGCTAAACTGAAAAAAAAAGCAAATGAGACTTGTGGTTTGTGAAGGAAAATATCATGTGTGCATTGCATTAAGTCCTACTCCTTCAGCTAAAGAAAAATATTTTCATCTTTGTAACTATGTTTCGAGTTCACATTTTACTTTGAATCTTTAAACTCATAAAGCACCTCGTTTACTAAGAGTGGTAAAAGAACAACATTTAATTGGTCCACCATTATAATTCATAAAATGCACAACTTCTTCTTGAACTTGCTTTAAGAGAACCATTTGGCCCACCATGCCCTCTATGACATGGCTCGTACGGCTCATTTCGAACAGAATCAAATCCCATTTCTTTCTCCCCAAATCAATCATAACCCTAACTTCTACGCTAGCTCACAGTCATGCTCGTATCGCCATGTAGCTAGATCATCAATTACATGCTTACCAAACCTTAGTGCAAAGGGGCTTAACCATAGAGGAATGCAATTGCTCCCTATGGAGCTAACCTGGCAGAAGGAAATTGATGGGAAAAAAAAAACTCTAGGCTAGCGTGCAAATTTCAGAAGGAAATTTTTATTTTGTAGATGAAAAAAAATACAATTTTGATTTCTCTCTTGTGTAAACTTAGCTTCGGTTTCTAGTTCTTTGAATATGTACTTAAACCCTACAACTTTTAAAACAAGGTACGTGTGGTCTCTCACACCACTCAAAGCGGTTGGATTGATTGGAGGCTAATTGGTGTTTTTGCAAGGTGTAGCAAACTAGCAAAAAAACACAAAATGACAAATATTCCTGATAATTATATAATTAATAAAATCTAATTGAAATATGTTTATTAAGTAATCACAAAATATATTTAAAAGTCAAGGAAATGTTGAGAAGATAGTTTTCCTAGAGAAGGCATCTTGCATTAAGTGCTACTCCTTGCGGCTAAAGAGAATATTTTACACCTTTGTAATAATGTTACGAGTTCATATTTTGCTCTCGATCCTAAGTCGTTTGCTTTGGATCATTAAATTCATAGAGTGTCTTGTTTACTAAAGAGAGCAGTAAAAGAAATCATTGAACTGAACCATCATTAGTTCATAAAATGCCAATTGATTCTAAACTCACTTTAAGAGAACCATCTTGGCTCATGTCGTGCTACATTTTTAATTGAATCAAATCCCCAATTTGATTTTCTCAAATGCTAACCCTAACTTCCACGCTAGTTACATCTTTGTCACATCTTAGTGCAAGACCCTATCGGAATACAATTGTTGCCTATGGATCTGTGCTGCCAGGTTCACGTCGCAGAAGATCCATCGTTGGCTAGCCAGAGTTTAATCGCCTGTGTGTCATTGATCACCTCGTCGTTGTGGTCGCACATGTGAGAGAGAAGCGGGTTTCACCAAAATCTGACATGGCGCCTCTTCAACCGCCCACCAATAAAAAACAAGTGAGACCCGAGCCACAATAAAGATCGAGCCAAACTGGCATCTAATATATGTATATATAGGGCGTATTTTGAGTTAGTTGACTAAATTTCTCCTTGAGTGCGAGTTATATGCAGATGATGTCTTTTACTCTACTAAATATTAAACTTTTATGAAGCATGAAAACCGAGGAACTCGGTTTGTCCATGGGTCTTTTACCACTAAGATAATAACTCCCCTTAGTGAGATCCACATCACTTTGAATATGGAGTCTGGTCTCTAGTCAGATGACTAGAGCTACAACCACTCCACTAAACCCCAAAACAATAATTAAAACATTTATGAAAACAAGTCAAATTTTGAAGAGCTCCAGTGTACATGCAGATTTTGGAAGGAAAATGTAGGCCGGAAATGAGATGAACGCCCAAACTAGAGTTACTAATGATTGCACCAACTTATTTCTGTTTTATAGACAAAAGAACATAGTCTTGATTTTCTCTATGAGGCAAGCTTAGCTTTGGTTTCGAGTTTCTTAAATATTACCTCCATCCCAAGTTAATTGTCTTAAATTTGTCTAGATACGAATGTATCTAACACTAAAACATGTTTAGATGCAACACTAAAACATGTCTAGATACATCCATATCTAGACAAATCTAAGACAAGTGATTCGGTGCGGAGGGAGTATATGCTTAAAAACCTAACTTTTAAAACCAGGTATATGTGGTCTCTCACACCACTCAAAGCGGTTAGATTGATTGGAGATAAATTGGTGTTTTTGCATGTTTTAGCAAACTAGAAGAAAACATAAAATTGAAAAGTATTTTTAATGATTTATATAAATCATTTTAGATCACAAAATATATTTAAAAGTCAAGGCAATGTTGAGAAGATAGTTCAAAATAATTTCTAGAGAAGGCATTTTGCATGAAGTGCTACTGCTTCTGGCTATACAAAACATATTACACCGTCATAATAATGTTACAACTTCATATTTTGTTCTCGATCCTTGACTGCATTGGATCTTTAAACTCATAGAGCATCTTGTTTACTGAAGAGAGTAGTAAAAGAAACCATTGAATTGAACCGTCATAAATTCATAAAATGGGCAATTGATTCTTGAACTCAATTCAAGAGGACCATTTGGCTCGTGTTGTATTACATTCTGAATAGAATCAAATTCCAAATTTGATTTCTAACTTCCACGCTAGTTCACAACCACATTAGTATCAGCATAGAGGTGGTTCATGAGTTACATATTTGTCACATCTCAGTGCAAAGCCGCTTAACCCTAGCAAAATACAATTGATGCCTATGTATCTATGCTGCTAGGTTCACGTCGCAAAAGAGCCATCGCCGGCTAGCCGGGGTCTAATCTTTTGTGCGTCATTGATCACCTCGCCGTTGGTGTGCTTGTTCATAACCTTTGAGGTGGTCGCACGTGTGAGAGAGAAGTGGTTTTCACCAAAAAGTGACCTGACGCCTCTTCAACCGCCCTCCCTCAAAAACAAGTGAGGCCTGAGCCACATCAAAGATCGAGCTAAAATGGCATCTACTGGTTGTGTAGGGCATTTTTTGAGTTAGTTGACTAAATTGCTCCTTGAGTGTGAGTTATCTACAGATGACGTCTTTTACTCTACTAAATATTAAACTTTTGTGAAGCACGAAAAGCAAGAAAATTAGTATAGACACCATGTTTGTCGACTGGTGTGTCTTTTACCACTCAAATAATATCCTCCCTTAGTGAGATAGGCATGGCTTTGAATATGAAGCTTGGTCTCTACTCATATGGCTCAACCACTCCACTAAACCCCCACACAAGAATTAAAACATTTAAGTAAATATGTCAAATTTTGAAGAGCTCTAGTCTACATGCAAAATTTGGAAGAAAAAATGTAGGCGGGAAACGACATGAACACCCAAAGTAGAGTTACTAATGATTGCACCAACTTCTTTCTGTTTTGTAGGTAAAAGGACACAATTTTGATTTGCATTGTTAGGCAAGCTTAACTTTGGCTTCTAGTTTCTTAAATATATGCTTAAACCCCTAACTTGTAAAACCAGGTATATGAGGTCTCTCACAGCACTCAAAGCAGTTGGATTGATTGGAGAGAAATCGGTGTTTTGGCATGTCGTGGCAACCTAGCAGAAAATATAGAAAGACGGTTTCTAATACTTTATATAATTGTAGTCTTGCTTTATTAACAAATAACAACATCTACTTAAAAGTCAAGGAAAATTTTGAGATTTTTTTTAAAAAAATATTTCCTATAGAAGATGCAACATATGGGGCCTGATAGTAATGAAGAAGAAAAACCACAAGTACAATCGAGAACGGGGAACTAATCATGTTTGCATTGTTACACATAATTTGTGAATATTCATGATAAATTGCCTTGTTTCACGATTGCCCGTGAATGGTCCTAATCATGTTTTTTTTTTTACTTTTTTGGGATTTTCCAAAAATTGCCTCCAGACGTTGACTTTTCTCACATTTGAGCGAATTTAAAATTTGATTATCAAATTCCCGTTTTCATCTTGAACTTTTTCATTTTCTTCATTTCTTAGTTGACCAGACCGCCGCGCTCGCTTCGTCCGGTAATACCGGCTTGAAGTCGAGCGAGGAACCAAATCTATCCAGCTTTCAAAGTCAAGATTCAAGTTCAGTTTGGAGTTTATGGATCAAGACAAGATTTTCCCAATAGTTTGTTGGCAAAATAGACTTTAACAGCATGCTACATTTACTCAGTTACTCTGGGGGCTGTGTGGAACAGTGGCAAGTGCAGGGACCCGAGTGGAATTCAGCACTAGTCAATGATGAAGGAAGCATCTCATCTCATCTCTAGTGCGGTACCGGCCGAGCTCCTTTTCCTCGCTCCATTTGTTCTTGCGCCTCCTACAGGTAAAGCTTGGCCAGAGAGGGTTTTCCTTTCCCCAAGAGCAAGAGCCAGGATGCAGGGCGCCGGCGCCGCCGAGGGTAGGAGCAGGGGCTCGCCGTCGACCATGGACAAGGCCGACGAGAGCGCCAAGAAGGCGCGCCTGGACCTGCCCGACGCCCACTCCGTGAAGCAAGAGCTCGTTGCGGTGGCCGGAGGAGACGGAGGAGGCGCCATCGTTGCGGTGGCGGGGCACAGCCCCAGGGCGGAGCTCGCCGTGAAGATCGACATGTGCGTGCTCCACTGCCCGCTCTGCACCCTCCCCTTCAAGCCCCCCGTCTTCCAGGTTCTTCCTCTGCTCCTTTCCTTCTTTCGTGCAGACTCGATCGATTCTTTCCTACCGCCGGAGTCCGATCTGTGTGCCTGCAGTGCAAGGGCGGCCACCTGGCCTGCGGCGGGTGCGCGGCCCAGCAGCCCTCCGGCCAGTGCGGGGCGTGCGCGGACGGCTGCGGCTTCTTCGACCCCTGCCCGGCGCTGGACGCCGTCGTGTCCTCCACCCGGGTCCAGTGCCCCAACGCCGGCTGCCAGAGGTACGTCACCTACCACGAGGCCGACGAGCACCGGAGCGCGTGCGCGCACGCGCCCTGCCGCTGCGCGGAGCACGGATGCGGCTTCGTCGGCGCGGCGCCGGAACTCGCCGTCCACCTCAGCGCCGCCCACTCCGTGCCGGTGCGCGCCATCCGCTACGGCAAGGTGAGCCGGCTCCAGGTCCCCGTGTCCACGCCGCGGCAGCTGCTCGTCGGCGACGACGACGGCCGCGTGTTCGTGCTCACCGTGGGCGCGCTCGGCGCCGCGGCGACCGCCGTGTCCGTGGTCTGCGCCAGGGGGAGCGCGGCCACCAAGCCGCGGTTCACGTGCAAGATGTGGGTCAACCTGACCGCGAACGGCGGCAAGGCGGACACCGTGCTGGTGGAGATGCAGATGAGGAGCAGCACCTCGCCCGGCGCCGTGGTGGCCGCCGGCGAGCCCACGTTCCTCGCCGTGCCGGCGGTGTACCTGGTCCCGGGAGCGGACGGGGGCGACGGGGCGGCGGCCATGGAGGTGCCACTCAGCGTCCGCATCGATAAGATCGCGCCTTGGTCCGACTGATTGATTGAGCTCCACCGTTCGTGGTGGCAGTTGAAGCTTACCATGGAGATGCAACTGAAACTATCTGGACATGTTTGATATGATTGAAGACACTTGCATTGCATGCTACTGGTCCTGTTAAGAAATGCCATAACCATGGATGCCAACTCATAATTCTCTGAGCTTATTAAACTGATGTGAAAAAATGGATTTTTATTGTTGTTGTTGTGTGCACCCTTGGAAATTCGCATGCTATTGATTGAACACATCATTTTCATTTTCCTTTTGGGGGCATCATATATATTTCTCTACCTACCGCACCATCTTTGTACACCTCAAACTGATGTCAAGAAACGTACTTTGTGTGTGTGTCTTTCTACAGTTAGAAAACCACACATATGCTATCCCATGGAACTTCTATTTTTCTCTACATGGTAACAAAAAAATATGTTCAAGTAGTAACCTCTGCTCCACGTACACATTTTTTCTTCTTCTTTCTGTTTTGTATAACCTCTCCAATGTAAAATTATCACATTATCTAACAAAATGACCTTTCTAGGTGTTCCATCCAAAACTTGTATATTTGTTATAAACGTTTTGTCTTGAAAAAATGTCAAAACCTCTCGGCAATATGTTAAAAACTTAAGGCCATTGAGGCCGAAGCATCTAACCACAAACGGAAACCGAGAACGTGGCCTGAACAACATTGATAGAAACATGACACAAAATAATGGACTAAAAACACCTACGACTAAGACCATACACTTAATTATATGGAGCTATGCCCATTGTGGCAAAGATTTTTCATCCTATGTGGCAGTCTAGCTAATGAAGGCCAGGTCACGAGTTTTCACACGGGAAGTGAAGTGATGAGTCACCATCGTAATGGGGTGTCATCCAAGAGGTGACCCACACATTCAAATTTTCTCGCGGGAAGCGAAGTGAAGTAATTTGTAATGTTCAAGTAGTAACATCTGCCCCACGTACATATTTTTTTTCCAATTTATATAATCATTCCAATAAAAAATTATTCCATTGTCTAACAAAATGATCTTTCTAGATGTTCGATCCGAAATTTGTGTATTTTGTATAAACATTTTATTTTGGAAAAGGGTCAAAACCTCTCGACAACAATCATATTTTGTTTAAATAGATGCAAGTCACTGCAGCTAAAGCATCTAATTATAAACGCAAGCGGAGAACATGGCGTGAGCAACTTTGACAGAAACACGACACAAAATAATGGACTAAAACCACCTACGACTAAGTCCAATACATAATTATGTGGAGGTCTGCCCCTTTGTGACAAGGATTTTTCATCCTAGGTGTCAGTCTAACTGATTACGACCATAACTTGAGCAAAAACGCAATGCCTTTAATTAGGAGATTGTTAGGTCTAGCTAACGAAGGCAAGATCACAAGTTTTCACGCAGAAAGTGAAGTGACGAGTCACATCGTGATGGGTGTCATTCAAGAGCCGACCCACCCATTCAAGTTCTCTCGCGAGAAGTGAAGTGAAGTATCTTGTTCAAGTGTTCAAGTAGTAATCTCTACTCCATGCACATACAAAATTTTCCGTTTTGTGTAGTCTTTTCAATCAAATTTTTTTTCCACTATTTAAGAAGAATGATCTATCTAGATCCAAAATTTCCGTATTTGTTATAAATATTTTATTTTGTAAAAAAGTCAAAACCGCTTGGCAACAATCATATTTCATAAAACTAGATGCATGTCACCACAAGGTCGAAACATCTAATTATAAATGGAAACCAAGAACACGGCATGAGCAACATTCACCGAAACATGACACAAAAATAATGAACTAAATCAATCTACAACTAAGTCCATATACATGATTATGTGGAGGTGCTCCCCTCGTGAAAAGAATTTTTTATCCTAAGTGGCGGTCTAATTGGTTACAGCCAAAACATCAGCAAAAACACAATGCCTTCAAGAGCCGACCGACCCATTCAAGTTTTCTCGCGGGGAGTGAAATGGATCGAAGTAAATTTTTATATTCAAGTACTAACCTCTCCTCCGCATACAAATAATGTTTCTTTTTTCATTTTGTATAATCTCTCCGATTTAAAATTATTTCACTGTTTAAACAAAAATGTTCTATCTAGAGATGTTCCACCCGAAATTTGTGTGTCGTTATAAATATTTTATTTGGTAAAACAGTCAAAGTCTCTCGGCAACAATCATATATTGTTAAAATAGACGCAAGCCATGGCGGCCGAAGCATCTAAGTATAAGCGGAAACCGAGAACGGCGGCGTGCCTTCGCCTCACTCTAGTGCTTGTAGTCGTCGCTAGGTGGCATACGAATATGGATGCAATTTTGTTATTTCTCGTGATCTTTGTGCTGTCATGATGTTTGATGAATAGATCAAAACATTTCCCGACAAAAAAAAGCAACATCGACAGAAACATGACACAGAATAATGGAGCCGCCAGTGTACCGCCGGTGGGGGCCGGACAGGTTTTCACAAACCGTGGTGTCGAGTCACAACAATGCATCGCATGGGGGGTCAAGTCTCAAAAAGAAGAAGAAAAGAAAGATGCCTACTGCTATGCCGGTCCGGTAGTCGTTCACGTGGGTGGCTACTCCTGCACAGCACAACACAGCACCACCCATCCCTTACCGTGTTCATGCCCACAGGCCCGGCCTGCACCAACGCCAGCCCCCGGTTCGGCAAGAGGAGTATTCTCCACTTTGCCCGCTCGGTGATCAGCTCAGCCGACATCGATGACGACAAGGAACTGACTGATCTGAACGCCGAGGACTGTGCTAGTACTGGTACCTATCAAAGCAAGCGGATAGATCAGCAGATTTTCTGACAAAAAAAGCAACATCGTTAAAACATGACACGGAATAATGGAGCTGCCAGTGCCGCCGGTGCGGGCCGGACAGGTTTTCACAAACCGTGTTGTCGAGTCACAACAATGCATCCGATGGGAGGGTCAAGTCTCAAAAAGAAGAAGAAAAGGAAGATGCCTATTGCTTTGCTGGTCCGGTAGTCGTTCACGTGGGTGGCTACTCCTGCACAGCACAACACCACCCAAACCTTGCCGTGTTCATGCCCACTGGCTCGACCTACTCCAGCGCCAGCCCCCGGTTCGGGAAGAGGAGTATTCTCCACTTTGCCCGCTCGGTGGTTACCTCAGCCGGCATGGTTGACGATAGGGAACTGACTGAGCTGAACGCCGAGGACTATGCTAGTGCTAGTACCTATCAAAGCAAGCGGATAGATCAGCAGATTTTCTGACAAAAAAAGCAACATCGTCACAAACATGACACGGAATAATTGAGCCGCCAGTGCCGCCGGTGGGGGGCGGACAGGTTTTCACAAACCGTGGTGTCGAGTCACAACAATGCATCGCATGGGAGGGTCATGTCTCAAATAGAAGAAGAAAAGGAAGATGCATACTGCTTTGCGGTCCGGTAGTCGTTCACGTGGGTGGATACTGCTGCACAACACAGCACAACACCACACATGCCTTGCTGTGTTCATGCCCACTGGCTCGTCCTGCACCAGCGCCGGCCCCCGGTTCGGGAAAAGGAGTATTCTCCACTTTGCCCGCTCCGTGGTCAGCTCACCCGGCATCGATGACGACAAGGAACTGATTGAGCTGAACGCCGAGGACTGTGCTAGTGCTAGTACCTATCAAAGCAAGCGGATAAATCAGCAGATTTTCTGACAAAAAGATCAACATCGTCACAAACAAGACACGGAATAATGGAGCCGCCAGTGCCGCCGGTGGGGGCCGGACAGGTTTTCACAAACCGTGGTGTCGAGTCACAACAATGCATCGCATGAGAGGGTCATGTCTTAAAAAGAAGAAGAAAAGGAAGATGCCTACTGCTTTGCCGGTCCGGTAGTCGTTCACGTAGGTGGCTACTCCTGCACAGCACAACACATCATCACCCTTGCCTTGTCGTGTTCATGCTCACTGGCTTGGCCTGCACCAGCGCCAGCCCCTGGTTCGGGAAGAGGAATATTCTCCACTTTGCCCGCTTGGGGGTCAGCTCAGCCGGCATCGATGACGACAAGGAACTGACTGAGCTGAACGCCGAGGACTGTGCTAGTCCTAGTACCTATCAACGCAAGCGGATAGATCAGCAGATTTTCTGACAAAAAAAGCAACATCGTCACAAACATGACACGGAATAATGGAGCCGCCAGTAACGCCGGTGGGGGCCGGAAAGGTTTTCACAAACTGTGGTGTCGAGTCACAATAATGCATCGCATGGGAGGTTCAAGTCTCAAAAAGAAGAGGAAAAGGAAGATGCGTACTACTTTGCCGGTCCGGTAGTCGTTCACGTGGGTGGCTACTCCTGCACAGCACAGCACAACACCACCCATGCCTTCCAAGGTTCATGCCCACTGGCTCGGCTTGGACCAGCGCCAGCCCCCGGTTCGGGAAGAGGAGTATTCTCCACTTTGCCCGCTCGGTGGTCAGCTCAGCCAGCATCGATGACGACAAGGAACTGACTGAGCTGAATGCCGAGGATTGTGCTAGTGCTGGTACCTATCAAAGCAAGCGGATAGATTAGTAGATTTCCTGACAAAGAAAGCAACATCATCACAAACATGACACAGAATAATGGAGCCGCTAGTGCCGCCGGTGGGGGCCGGACAGGTTTTCACAAACCGTGGTATCGAGTCACAACAATGCATTGCATGGGAGGGTCAAGTCTGAAAAAGAAGAAGAAAAGGAAGATGCCTACTGCTTTGCCGGTCCAGTAGTCGTTCACGTGGGTGGCAAATCCTACACAGCACAACACAACACCACCCATGCCTTGCCGTTTTCATGCCCACTGGCTCGACCTGCACCAGCGCCAGCCCCCGGTTCGGGAAGAGGAGTATTCTCCGCTTTGCCTGATCGGTGGTCAGCTCAGCCGGCATCGATGACGACAAGGGACTGACTGAAGTGAACGCCGAGGACTGTGCTAGTGCTGGTACCTATCAAAGCAAGTAGATAGATCAGCAGATTTTCTGACAAAAAAGCAACATCGTCACAAACATGACACGGAATAATGTAGCCGCCAGTGCCGCCGATGAGGGTCGGACAGGTTTTCACAAACCGTGGTGTCGAGTCACAACAATCCATCGCATGGGAGGGTCAAGTCTCAGATGCCTACTGCTTTGCCTGTCCGGGAGTCGTTCACGTGGGTGGCTACTCCTGCACAGCACAACACAACACCACCCATGCCTTACCGGGTTCATGCCCACTGACTCGGCCTGCACCAGCGCCAGCCCCTGGTTCGGGCAGAGGATTATTCTCCACTTTGCCCGCTCGGTGGTCAGACCAGCCGGCATCGATGAAGACAAGGAACGGACTGAGCTAAACGCCAAGGACTGTGCTAGTGCCAGTACCTATCAAAGCAAGCGGATAGATCAGCAGATTTCCTGACAAAAAAGCAACATCGTCACAAACATGACACAGAATGGAGCCGCCAGTGCCGCCGGTGGGGGCCGAACAGGTTTTCACAAACCGTGGTGTCGAGTCACAACAATGCATCGCACGGGAAGGGTCAAGTCTGAAAAAGAAGAAGAAAAGGAAGATGCCTACTGCTTTGCCGGTCCGGTAGTCGTTCACGTGGGTGGCTACTCTTGCAAAGCACAGCACAGCACCACTCATGCCTTGCCGTGTTCATGCCCACTGGCTCGGCCTGCACCAGCGCCAGCCTCGGTTCGGGAAGAGGAGTATTCTCCACTTTGCCTGATCGGTGGTCAGCTCAGCCGGCATCGATGACGACAAGGAACTAACTGAGCTGAACGCCGAGGACTGTACTAGTGTTGGTACCTATCAAAGCAAGCGGATAGATCAGCAGATTTTCTGACAAAAAAGCAACATCGTCACAAACATGACACGGAATAATGGAGCCGCCAGTGCCGCCGGTGGGGGTCGGACAGGTTTTCACAAACCGTGGTGTTGAGTAACAACAATGCATCGCATGGAGGGTCAAGTCTAGAAAAGAAGAAGAAAAGGAAGATGCCTACTGCTTTGCCGGTACGGTAGTCGTTCACTTGGGTGGCTACTCCTGCACAGCACAGCACAGCACCACCCATGCCTTGTCGGGTTCATGCCCATTGGCTCGGCCTGCACCAGCACCAGCCCCCGGTTCGGGAAGAGGAGTATTCTTCACTTTGCCCGCTCGGTGGTCAGCTCAGGCGGCATCAACGACGATAAGGAACTGACTGAGCTGAACACCGAGGATTGTGCTAGTGCTGGTACCTATCAAAGCAAGCGGACAGAACAACAGATTTTCTACAAAAAAAAGCAACATCGTCACAAACATGACACGGAATAATGGAGCCGCCAGTGCCGCCGGTGGGGGCCGGACAGGTTTTCACAAACCGTGGTGTCGTGTCACAACAGTGCATCGCATGGGAGGGTCAAGTCTCAAAAAGAAGAAGAAAAGGAAGATGCCTACTGCTTTGTCGGTCCGGTAGTCGTTCACGTGGGTGGCCACTCCTGCACAGCACAGCACCACCCAAGCCTTGCCGTGTTCATGCCCACTGGCTCGACCTACTCCAGCGCCAGCCCCCGGTTCGGGAAGAGGAGTATTCTCCACTTTGCCCGCTCGGTGGTTACCTCAGCCGGCATGGTTGACGATAGGGAACTGACTGAGCTGAACGCCGAGGACTATGCTAGTGCTGGTACCTATCAAAGCAAGCGGATAGATCAGCAGATTTTCTGACAAAAAAAGCAACATCGTCACAAACATGACACGGAATAATGGAGCCGCCCGATTATGCGGTGGGGGCGGACAGGTTTTCACAAACCGTGGTGTCGAGTCACAACAATGCATCGCATGGGAGGTCATGTCTCAAATAGAAGAAGAAAAGGAAGATGCATACTGCTGCGGTCCGGTAGTCGTTCACATGGGTGGATCTGCTGCACAAAGACAGCACAACACCACCCATGCCTTGTTGTGTTCATGCCCATCGGCTCGCCCTGCACCAGCGCCAGCCCGGTTCGGGAAAAGGAGTATTCTCCACTTTGCCCGCTCGGTGGTCAGCTCACCCGCATCGATGGCGACAAGGAACTGATTGAGCTGAACGCCGAGGACTGTGCTAGTGCTAGTACCTATCAAAGCAAGCAGATAAATCAGCAGATTTTCGACAAAAGATCAACATCGTCACAAACATGACACGGAATAATGGAGCCGCCCGATTACCGGTGGGGGCGGGCAGGTTTTCACAAACCGTGGTGTCGAGTCACAACAATGCATCGCATGAGAGGTCATGTCTTAAAAGAAGAAGAAAAGGAAGATGCCTACTTGCTTTGCGGTCCGGTAGTCGTTCACGTGGTGGCTACTCCTGCATAGCACAGCACATCATCACCCTTGCCTTGTCGTGTTCATGCTCACCGGCTTGGCCTGCATCAGCGCCAGCCCCCGGTTCGGGAAGAGGAATATTCTCCACTTTGCCCGCTTGGGGGTCAGCTCAGCCGGCATCGATGACGACAAGGAACTGACTGAGCTGAACGCCGAGGACTGTGCTAGTCCTAGTACCTGTCAACAGAAGCGGATAGATCAGCAGATTTTCTAACAAAAAAAGCAACATCGTCACAAACATGACACGGAATAATGGAGCCGCCAGTAACGCCGGTGGGGGCCGGAAAGGTTTTCACAAACTGTAGTGTCGAGTCACAATAATGCATCGCATGGGAGGTTCAAGTCTCAAAAAGAAGAGGAAAAGGAAGATGCGTACTACTTTGCCGGTCCGGTAGTCGTTCACGTGGGTGGCTACTCCTGCACAGCACAGCACAACACCACCCATGCCTTCCAAGGTTCATGCCCACTGGCTCGGCTTGGACCAGCGCCAGCCCCCGGTTCGGGAAGAGGAGTATTCTCCACTTTGCCCGCTCGGTGGTCAGCTCAGCCAGCATCGATGACGACAAGGAACTGACTGAGCTGAATGCCGAGGATTGTGCTAGTGCTGGTACCTATCAAAGCAAGCGGATGGATTAGTAGATTTCCTGACAAAGAAAGCAACATCATCACAAACATGACACAGAATAATGGAGCCGCTAGTGCCGCCGGTGGGGGCCGGACAGGTTTTCACAAACCGTGGTGTCGAATCACAACAATGCATTGCATGGGAGGGTCAAGTCTGAAAAAGAAGAAGAAACGGAAGATGCCTACTGCTTTGCCTGTCCGGGAGTCGTTCACGTTGGTGGCTACTCCTGCACAGCACAACACAACACCACCCATGCCTTACCGGGTTCATGCCCACTGGCTCGGCTCGCACCAGCCTTGACCTGGTTCGGGCAGAGGATTATTCTCCACTTTGCCCACTCGGTGGTCAGACCAGCCGGCATCGATGAAGACAAGGAACGGACTGAGCTAAACGCCAAGGACTGTGCTAGTGCCAGTACCTATCAAAGCAAGCGGATAGATCAGCAGATTTCCTGACAAAAAAGCAACATCGTCACAAACATGACACGGAATGGAGCCGCCAGTGCCGCCGGTGGGGGCCGAACAGGTTTTCACAAACCGTGGTGTCGAGTCACAACAATGCATCGCACGGGAAGGGTCAAGTCTGAAAAAGAAGAAGAAAAGGAAGATGCCTACTGCTTTGCCGGTCCGGTAGTCGTTCACGTGGGTGGCTACTCTTGCAAAGCACAGCACAGCACCACTCATGCCTTGCCGTGTTCATGCCCACTGGCTCGGCCTGCACCAGCGCCAGCGTCGGTTCGGGAAGAGGAGTATTCTCCACTTTGCCTGATCGGTGGTCAGCTCAGCCGGCATCGATGACGACAAGGAACTAACTGAGCTGAACGCCGAGGACTGTGCTAGTGTTGGTACCTATCAAAGCAAGCGGATAGATCAGCAGATTTTCTGACAAAAAAGCAACATCGTCACAAACATGACACGGAATAATGGAGCCGCCAGTGCCGCCGGTGGGGGTCGGACAGGTTTTCACAAACCGTGGTGTCGAGTCACAATAATGCATCGCATGGAGGGTCAAGTCTCAAAAAGAAGAAGAAAAGGAAGATGCCTACTGCTTTGCCGGTACGGTAGTCGTTCACTTGGGTGGCTACTCCTGCACAGCACAGCACAGCACCACCCATGCCTTGTCGGGTTCATGCCCATTGGCTCGGCCTGCACCAGCACCAGCCCCCGGTTTAGGAAGAGGAGTATTCTCCACTTTGCCCGCTCGGTGGGTGGTCAGCTCAGCCGGCATCAACAACGATAAGGAACTGACTGAGCTGAACACCGAGGACTGTGCTAGTGCTGGTACCTATCAAAGCAAGCGGACAGAACAACAGATTTTCTAACAAAAAAAGCAACATCGTCACAAACATGACACGGAATAATGGAGCCGCCAGTGCCGCCGGTGGGGGCCGGACAGGTTTTCACAAACCGTGGTGTCGAGTCACAACAGTGCATCGCATGGGAGGGTCAAGTCTCAAAAAGAAGAAGAAAAGGAAGATGCCTACTTCTTTGCCGGTCCAGTAGTCGTTCACGTGGGTGGCTACTCCTGCACAGCATGACACAGCACCAACCTTGCCTTGCCATGTTCATGCCCACTGGCTCAGCCTGCAGCAGCGCGAGCCCCCGGTTCAGGAAGAGGAGTATTCTCCACTTTGCCTGCTGGATGGTCAGCTCAGCCGGCATCGATGACGACAAGGAACTGACTGAGCTGAACGCCGAGGACTGTGCTAGTGTTTGTACCTATCAAAGAAAGCGGATAGATCAGTAGATTTTCTACTGCTTGCCCTGTTCATGACACGGAATAATGGAGCCGCCAGTGGGGAGCCGGACATGTTTTCACAAACCGTGGTGTCGAGTCGCAACAGTCCATCGCATGGGAGGGTCAAGTCTCAAAAAGAAGAAGAAAAGGAAGATGCCCACTGCTTTGCCGGTCCGGTAGTCGTTCGTGTGGGTGGCTACTCCTGCACAGCACAGCACAACACAACACCACCCACGCCTTGACGTGTTCATGCCCACTAGCTCGACCTGCGCCAGCGCCAGCCCACGGTTTGGGAAGAGGAGTATTCTCCACTTTGCCCGCTCGGTGGTCAGCTCAGCCGGCATCGATGACGACAAGGAACTGACTAAGCTGAACGCCGAGGACTGTGCTAGTGCTGGTACCTATGATAGCAAGCAGATAGATCAACAGATTTTCTGACAAAAAAAGCAACATCATCACAAACATGACACGGAATAATGGAGCCGCCAGTGCTGCCGGTGGGGGTCGGACAGGTTTTCACAAACCGTGGTGTCGAGTCACAACAATGCATCGCATGGGAGGGTCAAGTCTTAAAAAGAAGAAGAAAAGGAATATGCCTACTGCTTTGCCGATGCGGTAGTCGTTCACGTGGGTGGCTACTCCTGCACAGCACAGCACATCACCACCCATGCCTTCCTAGGTTCATGCCCACTGGCTCGGCTTGGACCAGCGCCAGCCCCCACCGACGGACCAGCGCAGATGACTGTGCTAGTGTTGGTACCTAGAAAAGCAAGCGGCTAGATCAGCAGATTTCCTGACAAAAAAAGCAACATCGTCACAAACATGACACGGGATGATGGAGCCTCCAGTCCGTTGGTGGGGCCCGGACAGGTTTTCACAAACCGTGGAGTCGAGTCACAACTGTGCATCGCATGGGAGGGTCAAGTCTCAAAAAGAAGAAGAAAAGGAAGATGCCTGCTGCTTTACCGATGCGGTAGTTGTTCACGTGGGTTGCTACTCCTGCACAGCACAACACAGCACCACCCATGCCTTGTGATATGTCTACAACATATCTATAATTTTTTATTGTTCCATGCTATTATATTACATGTTTTGGATGCGTAATGGGCTTTAATATACTCTTTTATATGATTTTTTGGACTAACCTATTAACCTAGAGCCCAGTGCCAGTTTCTGTTTTTTCCTTGTTTTTGAGTATCGTAGAAAAGGAAAATCAAACGGAGTCCAATTGATCTGAAATTTTACGGAGCTTATTTTTGGACCAGAAGAAGGCCATGGAGTAAAAGAGTTGGGCCAGAAGAGTCCCGGGCTCCCGACGAGGCTGGGGGGCGCGCCCACACCCCTGGGCGCGCCTCCCTACCTCGTGGACAGCCCAGAGACCCCCCTGACTTGTTCTCGACGCCAAAACCTCTTATATATACAGAAACCTCTAGAAAATAACCTAGATCGGGAGTTCCGTCGCCGCAAATCTCCAGAGCCACTGAAAACCAATCTAGACCCGTTCTGGCACCCTGCCGGAGGGGGGAATTCCTCTCCTGTGGCCATCTTCATCATCCCGGCGCTCTCCATAATGAGGAGGGAGTAGTTCACCCTCGGGTCTGAGGGTATGTACCAGTAGCTATGTGTTTGATCTCTCTCTCTCTCTCTCTCTCTCTCTCTCTCTCTCTCTCTCGTGTTCTTGAATTGGCACGATTTTGATGTACCGCGAGCTTTGCTATTATAGTTGGATCTTATGATGCATCTCCCCCTCTACTCTCTTGTAATGGATAGATTTTTCCCTTTGAAGTTATCTTATCAGATTGAGTCTTTAAGGATTTGAGAACACTTGATGTATGTCTTGCATGTGCTTATCTGTGGTGATATTGGGATATTCACGTGATCTACTTGATGTATGTTTTGGTGATCAACTTGCGGGTTCCGTAATCTCGTGAACTTATGCACAGGGGTTGGCACACATTTTCTTCTTGACTCTCCGGTAGAAACTTTGGGGCACTCTTTGAAGTTCTTTGTGTTGGTTGAATAGATGAATCTGAGATTGTGTGATGTATATCTTATAATCATACCCACGGATACTTGAGGTGACATTGGAGTATCTAGGTGACATTAGGGTTTTGGTTGATTTGTGTCTTAAGGTGTTATTCTAGTACGAACTCTATGATAGATCGAACGGAAAGAATAGCTTCGTGTTATTTTACTACGGACTCTTGAATAGATCGATCAGAAAGGATAACTTTGAGTTGGTTTCGTACCCTACAATAATCTCTTCGTTTGTTCTCCGCTATTAGTGACTTTGGAGTGACTCTTTGTTGCATGTTGAGGGATAGTTATATGATCCAATTGTGTTATTATTGTTGAGAGAACTTGCACTAGTGAAAGTATGAACCTTAGGCCTTGTTTCCTAGCATTGCAATACCGTTTACGCTCACTTTTACCACTTGTTACCTTGCTGTTTTTATATTTTCAGATTACAAATATTTATATCTATCATCCATACTGCACTTGTATCACCATCTCTTCGCCGAACTAGTGCACCTATACAATTTACCATTGTATTGGGTGTGTTGGGGACACAAGAGACTCTTTGTTATTTGGTTGCAGGGTTGTTTGATAGAGACCATCTTCATCCTACGCCTCCCACGGATTGATAAACCTTAGGTCAT
This sequence comes from Aegilops longissima, assembly GCA_021605205.1. NCBI lineage: Eukaryota > Viridiplantae > Streptophyta > Magnoliopsida > Poales > Poaceae > Aegilops > Aegilops longissima. Next base: position 9,304,957 of record CM038678.1, on the reverse strand, counting down.
CCACTTAAGGGAAATTTGCTACTGTCCTACAAACCTCTGCACTTGGAGGCCCAACAATGTCTACAAGAGGAAGGTTGTGTTGTAGACATCACGCTCTTTTCTGGCGCCGTTGCTGGGGAGGTTAGTGCTTGAAGGTATATCTTTAGATCTTGCAATCGAATCTTTTAGTTTCTTGTTTCATCACTAGTTTAGTTTATAAAAAAAATTACAAAAAAATGGAATTGAGGGTGCCTCATATGCTTCATCTTTTTAGTGTCTTTCGTGAAAATGATGGAAAGGAAAATTGTGCTCAACTACTAGAAGAAGAATTACATAGAATGCTTGGCATAAAATATGTGAATGATGAGCATGATTGCAATGTTGTTAGTATGAATTCTTTGAATACCTATGATGCTAATGATATGCAAAGCCACAAGATTGGGGATACTATGTGTGATGAAGATGATATTTTTTGTCCCCCAAGTTTTGATGAGCAAATTTATTATGATGAAAGCATGCCTCTTGTTTATGATGATTATTGTGATGACACGTATGCTATAAAGAATAAAGATAACCAATAAACTTGCCATCATGATTTTAATTTTAAATTGGACTATGCTTCACATGATAGTTATTTTGTTGAGTTTGCTCCCACTATTCCGAATGAGAAGAATTTCTATGATGATACTGAAATTTATTATGAGAGCGGAACATGTGCTCTTACATATTGCAATAATATCAAGTTTCCTCTCTATGTGTTGAAAATCTTCAAGCTATGCTTGTTTTACCTTCCTATGCTAGTTGATTCTTGTTCCCATAAGTTGTTTGCTCACAAAATCCCTATGCGTAGGAAGTGGGTTAGGCTTAAATGTGCTAGTCATATGCTTCACGATGCTCCTGTTATGTTTCAATTCTTATATTTTATGTGAGCATCATTGTCATCACCATGCCTAGCTAAAAAGGCAATAAAGAAAAGTGCTTGTTGGGAGACAACCCAATATTTACCTTTAATGTTTTTGTGTGTTCACATGATTATGCTACTGTAGTAATCATGTTTTATAGCTTTTGTTTCAATAAAGTGCCAAGTAAGACCTTTAGGATAATCTACGGTGATAGTTAATTTGATCTTGCTGAAAAACAGAAACTTTTGCACACACGATATTAGTTTTCATAAATCACAGGAACGTGATTTTCAGTTGATTATTTTTGGATAATATTAAATAAAAAATTGCTTAGGACTTCCTAATTTGGTAGAATTTTTGGAGTTCCAGAAGTATATGTTTGATACAGATTACTACAGACTATTCTGTTTTTGACAGATTCTGTTTTCTATGTGTTGTTTGCTTATTTTGATGAATCTATGAGTAGTATCGGAGGATATGGACCATAGAGAAGTTGGAATACAATATATATTACACCTATATGAATTTAGAATGACTTCACAACAGTACCTAAGTGGTGATTTATTTTCTTATACTAACGGAGCTTACGAGTTTTCTGTTGAGTGTTGTGTTGTGAAGTTTTCAAGTTTTGGGTAAAGATTCGATGGACTATGGAATAAGGAGTGGCAAGAACCTAAGCTTGGGGATGCCCAAGGCACCCCAAGGTAAAATTCAAGGACAACCAAGAGCCTAAGCTTGGGGATGCCCCGGATGGCATCCCCTCTTCCGTCTTCGTTCATCGGTAACTTTACTTGGAGCTATATTTTTATTCACCACATGATATGTGTTTTGCTTGGAGCGTCATTTTGTTTTGTTTTGCTTGCTGTTTGAATAATATCTAAAGATCTTAAACTCTTAGATGTTAGAGAGTCTTCACATAGTTACATAATTATTCGACTACTCATTGATCTTCACTTATATCTTTCGGAGTAGTTTGTCATTTGCTCTAGTGCTTCACTTATATCTTTTAGAGCACAATGGTGGTTTAATTTGAAGAAATAGATGAACTCTCGTGCTTCACTTATATTATTTTGAGAGTCTTAAACAGCATGGTAATTTGCTTAGGTTATGAATTTAGTCCTAATATGATGGGCATTCAAGATGGGTATAATAAAAACTTTCATATAGAGTGCATTGAATACTATGAGAAGTTTGATACTTGATGATTGTTTTGAGATATGAAGATGGTGATATTAGAGTCATGCTAGTAGGGTAATTATGAATTTGAGAAATACTTGTGTTGAGGTTTGCATGTCCCGTAGCATGCACGTATGATAACCGTTGTGTGCAAATTTGAAGCATGAGGTATTTCTTTGATTGCCTTCCTTTGTGTGGAGGTCGGGATCGCGCGATGGTTAACTCCTACGAATCCTTCCCTAGGGGCATGCGTGTAGTACTTTGTTTTGATGACTTGTAGATTTTTGCAATAAGTATGTGAGTTCAGTATGACTAATGTTGAGTCCATGGATTATACGCACTCTCACCCTTCCATCATTGCTAGCCTCTTCGGTACCGTGCATTGCCCTTTCTCACCTTGAGAGTTGGTGCAAAATTCGCCGATGCATCCAAACCCCGTGATACGATACGCTCTATCACACATAAACCTCCTTACATCTTCTTCAAAACATCCACCATACCTACCTATTATGGCTTTTCCATAGCCATTCCGAGATATATTGCCATGCAACTTTCCACCGTTTCATTTATTATGACACGCTTCATCATTGTTATATTGCCTTGCATGATCATGTAGTTGACATCGTATTTGTGGCAAAGCCACCATTCATAATTTTGCATACATGTCACTCTTGATTCATTGCCTATTCCGGTACACCGCCAGAGGCATCCATATAGAGTCATATTTTGTTCTAGTATCGAGTTGTAATCATTGAGTTGTAAATAAATAGAAGTGTGATGATCATCATTATTAGAGCACTGTCCCAAAAAAAGAGAAAGGCAAAAAAAAGAAAAAGAAAAGGCCAAATAAAAAAATAAAAAAAGAGGGACAATGTTACTATCCTTTTCCACACTTGTGCTTCAAAGTAGCACCATGATCTTTATGATAGAGAGTCTCTTATTTTGTCACTTTCATATACAATTGGGAATTTTTCATTATAGAACTTGGATTGTATATTCCAACAATGGGCTTCCTCAAATTCCCTAGGTCTTCATGAGCAAGCAAGTTGGATGCACACCCACTTAGTTTCTTTTGTTGAGCTTTCATACATTTATAGCTCTAGTGCATCCATTGCATGGCAATCCCTACTCCTTGCATTGACATCAATTGATGGGCATCTGCCTAGCCCGTTAATTAGCCGCGTCAATGTGAGACTTCTTTTTTGTCTTCTCCACACAACCCCCATTATCATATTCTATTCCACCTGTAGTGCTATGTCCATGGCTCACGCTCATGTATTGCGTGAAAGTTGAAAATTTTTGAAAATACTAAAGTAGGGGTTGTGCATGATTTGAGTATTTTGTGTGACGAAGATGAAGCATGGCCAAACTATATGATTTTGTAGGGATGAACTTTCTTTGGCCATGTTATTTCGAGAAGACTTAATTGCTTTGTTAGTATACTTGAAGTATTATTATTTTTATGTCAATATTAAACTTTTGTCTTGAATCTTACGGACCTGAATATTCATGTCACAATAAAGAAGATTACATTGAAAATTATGTTAGGTAGCATGCCACATCAAAAATTCGGTTTTTATCATTTATCTACTCGAGGACGAGCAGGAATTAAGATTGGGGATGCTTGATACGTCTCCAACATATCTATAATTTTTTATTGTTCCATGCTATTATATTATCTGTTTTGGATGTTTAATGGGCTTTAATATACTCTTTTATATGATTTTTGGGACTAACCTATTAACCTAGAGCCCAGTGCCAGTTTCTGTTTTTTCCTTGTTTTTGAGTATCGCAGAAAAAGAAAATCAAACGGAGTCCAATTGATCTGAAATTTCACGGAGCTTATTTTTGGACCAGAAGAAGGCCATGGAGTAAAAGAATTGGGCCAGAAGAGTCCCGGGCTGCCCACGAGGGTGGGGGGGCGCCTCCCTACCTCGTGGACAGCCCGGAGACCCCCCCCCTGACATGTTCTCGGCGCCAAAACCTCTTATATATACAGAAACCTCCAGAAAATAACCTAGATCTGGAGTTCCGCCGCCGCAAACCTCCAGAGCCACCGAAAACCAATCTAGACCCGTTCCGGCACCCTGCCGGAGTGGGGAATCCCTCTCCGGTGGCCATCTTCATCATCTCGGCGCTCTCCATGATGAGGAGGGAGTAGTTCACCCTCGGGGCTGAGGGTATGTACCAGTAGCTATGTGTTTGATCTCTCTCTCTCTCTCTCTCTCTCTCTCTCTCGTTCTTGATTTGGCACGATCTTGATGTACCGCTGATAATCCCCAAGTGCAGGGAATCATCGTAGCGATTCCCAAAGGTGGAAGTGATAAGTATGGAGTGTCGAACCCACAAGGAGCTAAAGGTAAGATCAATATTCTCTCAAGCCCTATCTGCCACTGATACGACTCTACGTGCACCGAACGTTTGCTTCCAACTAGAAGCAAGAAATAAAACTGTGTTGTGGGTATGAAGAGGATAACTTTGCATGATATCGGAGAGCTAAAATATAAAAGTAGGTGATGTTATCATAAAGTTAGAATATAATACTAAATAATATAAATAGCGAGTGTGGAATAATGGTGGATCGGTGTGCGGAATTGTCCTAGGCAATTGTTAACAAGACCGGTAATCACTATTGCAGTTTCATATGAGGGAGAGGCATAAGCTAACATACTTTCTCTACTTGGATCATATGCACTTATGATTGGAACTCTAGCAAGCATCCGCAAATACTAAAGATTCATTAAGGTAAAACCCAACCATAGCAGTAAAGCACCAAGTCCTCTTTTATCCCATACGCAACAACCCCCTTACTCGGGTTTGTGTTTCAGTCACTCACGCAACCCACTATAAGTGAATCATGCACGTATTGCAACACCCTACAACGGGAACCCCTCATGCTTGCGCGACACGGAGGGCACCATAGGACAGCACCAAAGTAAAACATACAACTCATACCAATCTAGATCATCAATCAACCCAAAGACAAAAGATATCTACTCAAAACATCATAGGATCATAATATGTGGCATAAAGCACCATGTTCAAATAGGGATTACAGCGGGGTGCGGGAGAGTGGACCGTGTAAAAGAGATGAGGGAAGTGATGATGATGGTGATGTTGATGAAGACGATCACCGCGGTGATGATTCCCCTCCCGATGGCACTCCGGTGCCACCAAGAGAGAGGAGGATAGGTTCTCCCCCTTGTGCTTCCTCCTCCATGGCTTTCCCCCTTTGGTCCTTGGCCTTCATGGCGATGATGGCCCCTCCGAGATCCTCCTCCATGGCCTCCGGTGATGATGGCCCCCTCCGGCAGGGTGCCAGAGAGGGCCTAGATTGATTTCTCGTGGCTACAGAGGCTTGCGGCGGCGGAACTTCCGATCTAGGTTAATTCTCGAAGGTTTCAATATTTATAGGAATTTTTGGCGTTGGTTTCACGTCAAGGGGGCCTCGGGCTGTCCACGAGATAGAGCCCCCGGGGGCCCTGTCTCGTGGGCAGCCCGACTCTCCGCCCAACTCCGATGCTCCGTGGTCTTCTGTTGGTCCAGAAAAAATCCTCAAAAATTGGCACGTCATTTGGACTCCATTTGGTATCCCTTTTCTGTAAAACACTAAAACAAGGAGAAAACAGAAACTGGCACTGGGCTCCAGGTTAATAGGTTAGTCCCAAAAATCATATAAAATTCCATATAAATGCTTATAAAACATCATAGATGGATGAAATAATAGCATGAATACTTCATAAATTATAGATACGTTGGAGACGTATCAGCATCCCCAAGCTTAATTCCTGCTCGTCCTCGAGTAGGTAAATGATAAAATAAATAATTTATGAAGTGTGAATGCTAGCAGGTGCACAAGTTTGATCAATGATAATTTCAATCACCTTTTCTAGCATCAAAATGTGTCATAATAGTAGCTTATCTCATAAAACTTTTCATGATCAAGTAACAATCTAGTCACAATGTCAAGCATGGTTCAGAAACTTCATTGAGAACTAACAAACTATAATCTTAGTCATTGAAGCAATTGCAATTTATCATAACATCAGAAAGAATCAAGAATAGAACTTTTCAGCAAGTTCACATACTCAATTATCATATAGTCTTCTACAATTGCTAACACTCACGCAATACTTGTGGTTATGGAGTTTCAGCCGGACACTGAGAAAGATAGGTGCTTATTGTGTTGCCTCCCAACGTATTCACCTTTAGGTGATGTCAACAATAATAGCTCATGCTAACTTACATCCAACTGGATATATATATCATGATCTTTCAAACAGGAGGAGCTTGCCAAAGGATAAAATGAAAAAGGGAAAGGTGAGGATCACCTTGACTCAAGCATAAAGTAAAAGATAGTCCCTTCGCGGAGGGAAGCAGAGGTTGTCATGCGCGTTTAGGGTTGATGCACAAAATCTTAATGCAAAAGAACGGCACTTTATATTGCCCCTTGTATGTGGACCTTTATTATGCAGTCCATCGCTTTTATTACTTCCACAACAAGTTCGTACAAAGCTTATTTTCTCTGCACTAATAAGTCATACATATTTAGAGAGCAATTTTTATTGCTTGCACCGATGACAACTTACTTGAAGGATCTTACTCAATCCATAGGTAGGTATGGTGGACTCTCATGGCAAAAACTGGGTTTACGGGTATTTGGAAGCACAAGTAGTATCGGTGCAAGGAATTTTGGCTAGCATGAGGGGGAAAGGCAAGCTCAACATGTTTGGAAGGTCAATGACAATATACTTTAACTGAGATGTCGGAAAACATAAACCATTACGTTGTCTTCCTTGTCCAACGTCAACTCTTTTAGCATGTCATACTTAATGAGTGCTTCACAATCATAAAAGATGTCCAAGATAATAAATTTTTATGTGAACCTCTCTGTCCTTATTACTTCCTATTAATTGCAACGATGACCAAAACTACGTTTGCCAACTCTCAACAACTTTTATGCTTCATACTTTCTATGTGTGAAGTCACCACTAACCATGTTATAAGCATATGAAACATATAAAAATTCAGATATATGACACTCAATTCATTCCCCCATTTACTCATAGGATATACATGAAGCACAAGAGTAAATGACAAACTACTCCAAAAGATATGAATGAAGGACACTGAGTAGGCAAATAATTAACTAGCCATTGGAGGGTCCCTTTTATATTCAAAATTTCAGATCCAATGATTTTATTCAAACAGCAAGTAAAAAAAATAAAATGACATTTCAAGGATAGTACAACTCATGTGAAGAAGCAAAAACTTAGGCTCAACCGATACTAACCGATAGTTGTTGAAGAAGAAAGGCGGGATGCCTAGCTAACGGGGCATCCCCAAGCTTAGATGCTTGAGACTTCTTATAATATTATCTTTGGGTGCCTTGGGCATCCCCAATCTTGAACTTTTGTGTCTCCTTAATTCTTCTCATATCATGGTTTCTCTTTTTATCAAAAAGATTCGTCCACACCAAACTCAACAAGAACTCGTGAGATAGGTTAGTATAAACCAAAGAAAAACCTTATCATTTTCTACTGTAACAAATCACTAGAATTATTATTCAACATTGCATAATAAATGCCTCTGCATATTTAATACTCCTATCCTCAAATAGAATCATTAAACAAGCAAACATATGCAAACAATACAAACATAGCAGCAATCTGTCAAAACAGTACAGCCTGTAAAGAATGCAAGAGTATCAATACTTCCCTAACTCCAAAAATTATGAGAGAAAATTCAGACTGTACTATATTTATCAGAGCTCATTATGCAAAAAGTTTCAACATTATATCATGCTCTGACTTTTCTAGGCAATTTTTGCAACAGCGGTAAACTTTCTGTTTTCAAACAGCAACATGTATACTAGCAAAATAAGCATGGTAAAGGCTATCCTTGACATTTTTATTGAAACTAAAGATGAAAAACACTATTCTAAATAACAGCAAGCTAATACTAACAAAATAAAATGATGCTCCTAGTAAAACACATATCATGTGACGAATAAAAATATAGCTCCGAGTAAGGTGTGCCGATAGTTTTGAAGACGAAAGAGGGGATGCCTTCCGGGGCATCCCCAAGCTTAGGCGCTTGAGTCTTCCTTGAATATTACCTTGGGTTCCTTGTGCATCCCCAAGCTTAGGGTCTTTCCACTCCTTATTCTCCTCATATCGATATCTCACCCAAAACTTGAAAACTTCAATCACACAAAACTTAATGGAACTTCGTGAGATAGGTTAGTATGATAAAGAGTAAACCATGCACTTTGGTACTGTAAAAGAAAAGGTTCATAATTGTTTTCACATAATTCCTACTGTACCATATCATTTCTACAATTTATATTGGGAAATATAAGCCATAGAAACTAGAAAACAAGCAAACTATGCAATGAAAACAGAATCTGTCAGAAACAGAACAGTCTGTAATGATCTGAACAATAACCATACTTCTACTACTCCAAAAATTATGAAATAAATTGGTGGACGTGAGGTATTTGTATATTAATCTTCTGCAAAAATAATCCACTCAAAATCACTCTTCTGTAAAAAAATGACAGCTAATCTCGTGAGTGCAAAGTTTCTGTTTTTTACAGCAAGATCACATTAACTTTCACCCAAGTCTTCCCAAAGGTCTTACTTGGCACTATATTGAAACAAAAAGCATAAAACATGATTACTACAGTAGCTTAATGATGTGGACACACAAAAAACAGTAAGGATAAATATTGGGTTGCCTCCCAACAAGCGCTTTTCTTTAATGCCTTTTAGCTAGGCATGATGATTTCAATGATGCTCGCATAAAAGAAAAGAGTTTAAACACAAAGAGAGCATCAATAAAAATATGACTAGCACATTTAAATCTAACTCACTTCCTATGCCTAGGGATTTTGTGAGCACACAAATTATAGGAACAAAAGTCAACTAGCATAGGAAGGCAAAACAAGTATAACTTCAAAACTTTAAGCACATAGAGAGGAAACTTGATATTATTGCAACTCCTACAAGCACATATTCCTCCCTCATGATAATTTTCAGTAGCATCATAGATAACAACTTGTTCTCACACTCAACTGGAACCTCTTCCGAAATAGTGAAATACTAACTAAAGTTGACACTCTTCCAAATCCACTTTCATAAGTATCGTACGAAGATTCAACACCCTCCAAGATAGTGGGATCACTAATTCCTAAAGTTGACAATATTCCAAAACCACTTTAAATTATAGTGTTATTCATACTCCAAAAGATATAAGTGAAGTTCATGGAGCATTCTACAATTAATATGGACTAACCAATGTTCAAGCTCAAAATATATAAGTGAAGCACAGAGAGCAATTCTATAAGATCATACTTAAAAGATATAAGTGAAGCACATGAAGTATTCTCTAAATAAATGAAGAGCTATCTCATACTAGCATTATTCTTAAAGAAAAATAAAAACACAAAGGACACGAATCATGTGAACAAAACAAAAACCGAGGTATACCGATATTTGTTGAAGAAGAAAAGATGGGATGCCAACCGGGGCATCCCCAAGCTTAGATGCTTGAGTATCCTTTGAAATATTTACTTGGGGTGCCTTGGGCATCCCCAAGCTTGAACTCTTGTCTCTCTTTATTCTTCTCACATCGGTAACTCCTCGTTCTTCAAACACTTCATTCACAGAAACTTAATCAAAAACTTGTGAGATCCGTTAGTGTAATAAAGCAAACTACCACTTTAAGGTACTGTAATTAAATCATTCTTTGTTTATATTGGTGTTAAACCTACTTTATTCCAACTTCTCTATGGTTCATAACCTGCATACTAGCCATAGATGCATCAAAATAAGCAAACAACACACGAAAAACAGAATCTGTCAAGAACAGGATAGTCTGTAGTAATCTGGAAGTTTAGTAAACTTCTGTAAATCCTAAAATTATGAAATAAATTTGACAATTTGAACAATTTATACATAAGTAATGTGAAAAAGGTTTCATACCCATTTGACTTTCCAGTAAAAAAATGTAAATTCATGCACTACAGCTAAAGTTTCTGTTTTTGTTCTGCACATAGTAAGCAAGCAATCTTATCATACTAAAACCAAAGCTTGGCACATTATTTTTATAATACAATGAATATATACAAGGGGATAATTATTTACAGAGAAACTTCCATGAAAAATTCTACATTGCTTCCATGAGCATGAACACAAGTGCTCAAGGTCGACCCTCACTTCTTCAATGCATAACTTTCCAATCACTTCTATTTTTGAAAAACCTTTTTAGGCATGAGAGGCAAGTAAATATTTTTTTTGGTATTTTCATTCTTTTAAATTTTTTTGTATGTTTCACCCACAACTAAACAGAAACAAAAAGAAAAAACAAAATCTACTTGATAAAGAAAGCAAACAAGCACACACGAGAATATCAACCCCACGCTATGACTCCCCGGCAACGGCGCCAGAAAAGAGCTTGATAATCCCCAAGTGCAGGGAATCATCGTAGCGATTCCCAAAGGTGGAACTGATAAGTATGGAGTGTCGAACCCACAAGGAGCTAAAGGTAAGATCAATATTCTCTCAAGCCCTATCTGCCACTGATACGACTCTACATGCACCGAACGTTTGCTTCCAACTAGAAGTAAGAAATAAAACTGTGTTGTGGGTATGAAGAGGATAACTTTGCATGATATCGGAGAGCTAAAATATAAAAGTAGGTGTTGTTATCATAAAGTTAGAATATAATACTAAATAATATAAATAGTGAGTGTGGAATAATGGTGGATCGGTGTGCGGAATTGTCCTAGGCAATTGTTAACAAGACCGGTAATCACTATTGCAGTTTCATATGAGGGAGAGGCATAAGCTAACATACTTTCTCTACTTGGATCATATGCACTTATGATTGGAACTCTAGGAAGCATCCGAAAATACTAAAGATTCATTAAGGTAAAACCCAACCATAGCATTAAAGCATCAAGTCCTCTTTTATCCCATACGCAACAACCCCCTTACTCGGGTTTGTGTTTCAGTCACTCACGCAACCCACTATAAGTGAATCATGCACGTATTGCAACACTCTATAGCGGGAACCCCTCAAGCTTGCGCGACACGGAGGGCACCATAGGACAGCACCGAAGTAAAACATACAACTCATACCAATCTAGATCATCAATCAACCAAAAGACAAAAGATATCTACTCAAAACATCATAGGATCATAATATGTGGCATAAAGCACCATGTTCAAGTAGGGATTACAGCGGGGTGCGGGAGAGTGGACCGCGTAAAAGAGATGAGGGTAGTGATGATGATGGTGATGTTGATGAAGACGATCACCGCGGTGATGATTCCCCTCCCGATGGCACTCCGGTGCCACCAAGAGAGAGGAGGAGAGGTTCTCCCCCTTGTGCTTCCTCCTCCATGGCTTTCCCCCTCTGGTCCTTGGCCTTCATGGCGATGATGGCCCCTCCGAGATCCTCCTCCATGGCCACCGGTGATGATGGCCCCCTCCGGCAGGGTGCCAGAGAAGGCCTAGATTGATTTCTCGTGGCTACAGAGGCTTGCTGCAGCGGAACTTCCGATCTAGGTTAATTCCCGAAGGTTTCAGTATTTATAGGAATTTTTGGCGTTGGTTTCACGTCAAGGGGGCCTCCGGGCTGTCCACGAGATAGGAGCCCCCCCCTGTCTCGTGGGCAGCCCGGGACTCCTCTGGCCCAACTACGATGCTCCATGGTCTTCTTTTGGTCCAGAAAAAATCCTCAAAAATTGGCACGTCATTTGGACTCCGTTTGGTATCCCTTTTCTGTAAAACACTAAAACAAGGAGAAAACAGAAACTGGCACTGGGCTCTAGGTTAATAGGTTAGTCCCAAAAATCATATAAAATGACATATAAATGCTTATAAAACATCATAGATGGATGAAATAATATAATGCATACTTCATAAATTATAGATACGTTGGAGACGTATCAGCATCCCCAAGCTTAATTCCTGCTCGTCCTCGAGTAGGTAAATGATAAAAGAAATAATTTATGAAGTGTGAATGCTAGCAGGTGCACAAGTTTGATCAATGATAATTTCAATCACCTTTTCTAGCATCAAAATGTGTCATAATAGTAGCTTATCTCATAAAACTTTTCATGATCAAGTAACAATCTATTTACAATGTCAAGCATGGTTCAGAAACTTCATTGAGAACTAAAAAACTATAATCTTAGTCATTGAAGCAATTGCAATTTATCATAACATCAGAAAGAATCAAGAATAGAACTTTTCAGCAAGTTCACATACTCAATTATCATATAGTCTTCTACAATTGCTAACACTCACGCAATACTTGTGGTTATGGAGTTTCAGCCGGACACTGAGAAAGATAGGGGCTTATTGTGTTGCCTCCCAATGTATTCACCTTTAGGTGATGTCAACAATAATAGCTCATGCTAACTTACATCCAATTGGATATATATATCATGATCTTTCAAACACGAGGAGCTTGCCAAAGGATAAAATGAAAAAGGGAAAGGTGAGGATCACCTTGACTCAAGAATAAAGTAAAAGATAGGCCCTTTGCGGAGGGAAGCAGAGGTTGTCATGCGCGTTTAGGGTTGATGCACAAAGTCTTAATGCAAAAGAACGTCAATTTATATTGCCCCTTGTATGTGGACCTTTATTATGCAGTCCGTCGCTTTTATTACTTCCACAACAAGTTCGTACAAAGATTATTTTCTCTGCACTAATAACTCATACATATTTAGAGAGCAATTTTTATTGCTTGCACCGATGACAACTTACTTGAAGGATCTTACTCAATCCATAGGTAGGTATGGTGGACTCTCATAGCAAAAACTGGGAAACTTTTTCATATAAAAAACTTTTTCATCCGAGTTAGTATGCAAAAATTATGCCCATTTTTACAAATTCTTGAGAGATTTTGCAAATAAATTCGAAATTCATATTTGCAAATTTCCCAACAACTAGACCACATATCACATGGGAAACTTACTTTCTTTTAATTTTTTTTGACATTTTCATCATTTTCTTTTATTTTTTTTTAAACTGAAAAGGCGATCCACTGGGGGGTAGAGTTTGAAAATGGGACCTTTAGTAGTAGCGCGGTTTTTTACCCCCTCGCTACTACTATGGCACCACTTAGTAGTAGCGAGGGCTAAAAACCAACACTACTGCTATCAAACTTAGTAGTAGCGAGGTTTTAAAAACCCGCGCTACTACTATGGCATGTCCCGGGGGGCACGGTAGAGACCGCTTAGTAGTAGCGAGGGTTAAAAACCCACGCTACTACTATCAACTTAGTAGTAGCGAGGTTTAAAACCTGCGCTCTTGGTAGTAACAGATAGCGAGGTTTCTAAAACCCTCGCTACTAGTAACTTTCTGTGTATAGGCTTTTCCCTAGTAGTGGAGTGACTCTTTCTTGCATGTTGAGGGATAGTTATATGATCCAATTATTTTATTATTGTTGAGAGAACTTGCACTAGCGAAAGTATTAACCTTAGGCCTTGTTTCCTAGCATTGCAATACCGTTTACGCTCACTTTTACCACTTGTTACCTTGCTGTTTTTATATTTTCAGATTACAAATATTCATATCTATCATCCATACTGCCCTTGTATCACCATATCTTCGCCGAACTAGCGAGCCTATGCAATTTACCATTGTATTGTGTGTGTTGGGGACACAAGAGACTCTTTGTTATTTGGTTGCAGGGTTGTTTGAGAGAAACCATCTTCATCCGACGCCTCCCACGAATTGATAAACCTTAAGTCGTCCACTTAAGGGAAATTTTCTACTGTCCTATAAAGCTCTGCACTTGGAGGCCCAATAATGTCTACAAGAAGAAGGTTGTGTATTAGACATCACCTTCTCGTGTTCATGCCCACCGGCTCGGCCTGCACCAGCGCCAGCCCCCGGTTCGGGAAGAGGAGTATTATCCACTTTGCCCACTCGATGGTCAGCTCAGCCGGCATCGATGATGACAAGGAACTGACTGAGCTGAACGCCGAGGACTGTGCTAGTGCTGGTACCTACGAAAGCAAGCGGATAGATCAGCAGATTTTCTGACAAAAAAAGCAACATCATCACAAACATGACACAGAATAATGGAGCCGCCAGTGCCGCCGGTGGGGGATGGACAGGTTTTCACAAACCGTGGTGTCGAGTCACAACAATGCATCACATGGGAGGGTCAAGTCTCAAAAATAAGTAGAAAAGTAAGATGCCTACTTCTTTGCCAGTCTGGTAGTCGTTCACGAGGGTGGCTACTCCTGCACAGCACAGCACATCACCACCCATGCCTTGTCGTGTTCATGCCCACTGGCTCAGCCTGCACCAGCGCCAGCCCCCGGTTCGGGAAGAACGGTATTCTCCACTTTGCCCACTCGCTGGTCAGCTCAGCCGGCATCGATGACGACAAGGAACAGACTAAGCTGAACGCCGATGACAGTGCTAGTGCTGGTACCTTGCAAAGCAAGTGGCTAGATCAGCAGATTTCCTGACAAAAAAGGCAACATCGTCACAAACATGACACGGAATAATGGAGCCTCCAGTCCGTCGGTGGGGCCCGGACAGGTTTTCACAAACTGTGGTGTCGAGTCACAACAGTGCATCGCATGGGAGGGTCAAGTCTCAAAAAGAAGAAGAAAAGGAAGATGCCTACTGCTTTGTCGGTCCGCTAGTCGTTCACGTGGGTGGCTACTCCTGCACAGCACAGCACAACACCACCCATGCCTTGCCGTGTTCATGCCCACTGGCTCGGCCTGCACCAGCGCCAGCCCCCGATTCAGGAAGAGGAGTATTCTCCACTTTGCCCGCTCGGTGGTCAGCTCAGCCGGCATCGATGACGATAAGGAACTGACTGAGCTAAACACCGAGGGTTGTGCTAGTGCTGGTACCTATCAAAGCAAAGCAGACAGATCAGCAGATTTTCTGACAAAAAAAGCAACATCGTCACAAACATGACAAGGAATAATGGAGCCGCCAGTGCCGCCGGTGGGGGCTGAACAGGTTTTCACAAACTGTGGTCTCGAGTCACAACAATGCATCGCATGGGAGGGTCAAGTCTCAAAAAGAAGAAGAAAAGGAACGTGCCTACTGCTTTGCCGGTCCGGTAGCCGTTCACGTGGGTGGCTAGTCCTACACATCACAACACAACACCACCAATGCCTTGCCGTGTTCATGCCCACTGGCTCGGCCTGCACTAGCGCCAGCCCCTGGTTCGAGAAGAGGAGTATTCTCCACTTTGCCCGCTCGGTGGTCATCTCAGCCGACATCCATGACGACAAGGAACTAACTGAGCTGAACGCCGACGACTGTGCTAGTGCTGGTACCTATCAAAGCAAGCGGATAGATCAGCAGATTTTCTGACAAAAAAAGCAACATCGTCACAAACATGACACAGAATAATGGAGCCGCCGGTGGCGGCTGGACAGGTTTTCACAAACCGTGGTGTCGAGTCACAACAATGCATCGCATGGGAGGGTCAAGTCTCAAAAAGAAGAAGAAAAGGAAGATGCCTACTACGTTGCTGGTCCGGAAATTGTTCACGTGGGTGGCTACTCCTGCACAGCACAGTACAGCAACACCAATGCCTTGTCGAGTTCATGCCCCCTGGCTCAGCCTGCACCAGCGCCAGCCCCCGGTTTGGGAAGAGCAGTATTCTCCACTTTGCCCGCTCGGTAGTCAGCTCAGCTAGCATCGATGACGACAAGGAACTAACTGAGCTGAACTCCGAGGATTGTGCTACTGCTGGCACCTATCAAAGCAAGCGGCTAGATCAGTAGATTTCCTGACAAAAAAAGCAACATCGTCACAAACATGACGCAGAATAATGGAGCCTCCAGTGCCGCCGGTGGGGGGCGGACTGGTTTTCACAAACCATGGTGCCGAGTCACAACAGTGCATCGTATGCGAGGGTCAAGTCTCAAAAAGAAGAAGAAAAGGAAGATGCCTACTGCTTTGCTGGTCCGGTACTCGTTCACGTGGGTGGCTACTCCTGCACAGCACAGCACAGCACAGCGCCACCCATGGCTTTCCATGTTCATGCCCAGTGGCTCGGCATGCATCAGCGCCAGCCCCCGGTTCGGGAAGAGGAGTATTCTCCACTTTGCCCGCTCGATGGTCAGCTCAGCCGGCATCGATGACGACAAGGAACTAACTGAGCTGAACGCCGAGGACTATGCTAGTGCCAGTACCTATCAAAGCAAGCGGATAGATCAGCAGATTTTCTGACAAAATAAGCAACATCGTCACAAACATGACACGGAATAATGGAGCCGCCAGTGCCGCCGGTGGGGGCCGGACAGGTTTTCACAAGCGTGGTGTCGAGTCACAACAATGCATCGCATGGGAGGGTCAAGCCTCAAAAATAAGAAGAAAAGGAAGATGCCTACTGCTTTGCCGGTCCAGTAGTCGTTCACGTGGGTGGGTACTCCTGCACAGCACAGCACAGCACAGCACCGCAATGCCTTGTCGTGTTCATGCCCACTGGCTCGACCTGCACCAGCGCCAGCCCCCGGTTCGAGAAGAGGAGTATTCTCCACTTTGCCTGCTCGGTGGTCAGCTCAGCCGGCATCGATGACGACAAGGAACTGACTGAGCTGAACGCCGAGGACTGTGCTAGTGCTGGTACCTATCAAAGCAAGCGGCTAGATCAGCAGATTTCCTGAGAGAAAAAGCAACATCCTCACAAACATGACACGTAATAATGTAGCCTCCAGTCCGCCGGTGGGGGCCGGACAGGTTTTCACAAACCATGGTGTCGAGTCACAACAGTGCATCGCATGGGAGGGTCAAGTCTCAAAAAGAAGTAGAAAAGGAAGATGCCTACTGCTTTGCCGGTCCGGTAGTCGTTCACGTGGATGGCTACTCCTGCACAACACAGCACAGCAGCACCCATGCCTTGCCGTGTTCATGCCCACTGGCTCGGCCTGCACCAGCGCCAGCCCCTGGTTCGGGAAGAGGAGTGTTCTCCACTTTACCCGCTCGGTGGTCAGCTCAGCTAGCATCGATGACGACAGGGAACTAACTGAGCTGAACGCCGAGGACTGTGCTAGTGCTCGTACCTATCAAGGCAAAGCGGATATGTCAGCAGATTTTCTGACAAAAAAAGCAAGATAGTCACATACATGACACAGAATAATGGAGCCGCCAGTGCCGCGGGTGGGGGCCGGACAAGTTTTCACAAACCGTGGTGTCGAGTCACAACAATGCATCGCATGGGAGGGTCAAGTCTCAAAAAGCAGAAGAAAAGGAAGATGCCTACTGCTTTGCCGGTCCGATAGTCGTTCACGTGGGTGGCTACTCCTACACAGCACATCACAGCACCACCCATGCCTTGCCGCGTTCATGCCCACTGGCTCGGCCTGCACCAGCGCCAGCCCCCGGTTCGGGAAGAGGAGTATTCTCCACTTTGCCCGCTCGGTGGTCAGCTCAGCCGGCATCGATGACGACAAGGAATTGACTGAGCTGAACGCCGAGGACTGTGCTAGTGCTGGTACCTATCAAAGCAAGCGGCTAGATCAGCAGATTTCCTGAGAAAAAAAGCAACATCCTCACAAACATGACACGGAATAATGTAGCCTCCAGTTCGCCGGTGGGGGCCGGACAGGTTTTCACAAACCGTGGTGTCGAGTCACAACATTGCATCGCATGGGAGGTCAAGTCTCAAAAGAAGAAGAAAAGGAAGATGCCTCTTGCTTTGCGGTCCGGTAGTCGTTCACGTGGGTGGCTACTCCTGCAAAGACAAAGACAAGCAGCACCCATGCCTTGCCGTGTTCATGCCCACTGGCTCGTCCTGCACCAGCGCCAGCCCCCGGTTCGGGAAGAGGAGTGTTCTCCACTTTACCTGCTCGGTGGTCAGCTCAGCTAGCATCGATGACGACAGGGAACTGACTGAGCTGAACGCCGAGGACTGTGCTAGTGCTCGTACCTATCAAGGCAAAGCGGATAGATCAGCAGATTTTCTGACAAAAAAAGCAAGATAGTCACATACATGACACAGAATAATGGAGCCGCGAGTGCCGCCGGTGGGGGCCGGACACGTTTTCACAAACCGTGGTGTCGAGTCACAACAATGCATCGCATGGGAGGGTCAAGTCTCAAAAAGAAGAAGAAAAGGAAGATGCCTACTGCTTTGCCGGTCCGGTAGTCGTTCACGTGGGTGGCTACTCCTACACAGCACAACACAGCACCACCCATGCCTTGTCGCGTTCATGCCCACTGGCTCGTCCTGCACCAGCGCCAGCCCCCGGTTCGAGAAGAGGAGTATTCTCCACTTTGCCCGCTCGGTGGTCAGCTCAGCTGGCATCGATGACGACAAGGAACTGATTGAGCTGAACGCCGAGGACTGTGCTAGTGCTGGTACCTATCAAAGCAAGCGGCTAGATCAGCAGATTTCCTGAGAAAAAAAGCAACATCCTCACAAACATGACACGGAATAATGTAGCCTCCAGTCCGCCGGTGGGGGCCGGACAGGTTTTCACAAACCGTGGTGTCGAGTCACAACAGTGCATCGCATGGGAGGGTCAAGTCTCAAAAAGAAGAAGAAAAGGAAGATGCCTACTGCTTTGCCGGTCCGGTAGTCGTTCAGGTGGGTGGCTACTCCTGCACAGCACAGCACAACACCACACATGCCTTGTCGTGTTCATGCCCACTGGCTCGGCCTGCACCAGCGCCAGCCCCCGGTTCGGAAAGAGGAGTATGCTCCACTTTCCCCGCTCGGTGGTCAGCTCAGCCGGCATCGATGACGACAGGGAACTGACTGAGCTGAACGCCGAGGACAGTGCTAGTGCTGGACTGTGTGGTGTGGAGGCTTAGTGGAAATCGGCTGACGACTCATGCGGGGACGAGGAGGATATGGGCATATGGCCGTCCGCATGGCCATTTACCGCTCCCATGGCAGTGGCTACGTCGCCGCATGGAGCCTCACAAGATAGACAGTGCCATCACGTTGGGAGCGTGCCGGGGATACATGTACAGTTGGAGGGGGGAGGGAAGAAATGTTTTTTTTCTTTTAGATCAACACGGAGGGCTCCCCGGCTCCATTATTAGTAAGAAAAGGAGGGAGGAAATATTGGCCCGGTATGAACTCGTGGCACGTATTCTTTTTTTAGGGAAAAAGGCCATCGCGGCTAGCTTTATTAAAATTAAACGACGCTTACATCCCGCTAGAAATTCAGAAATAAAATTTGGAGGTGAGCCCAACCACAAGTTTGATGGATCAACACTTCCATCCTGCGCTAGCACATGAGCCACCAAATTTGACTCGCGGTTACAATGCTCAATAACGACCTTTCCGAAATTAACTAACGGTAAACCGCATTCTTCAAGAATTGGGCCTGCCACCATCGAGTGCCCAGAGCCTTGTTCGAGAGCCTCCACTAAGATGAGACTATCCGTTTGTACCAACAAGGAGATGCTGCCAATTGTATTAGCCAATTTTAACTATCGTCCTATAAGCTTAATCCACTCCATGGCTAAGCTCATTGCGAAGGTGCTGCAGCTCAGGTTGTCACCCCTTATGAACCAGCTAATCTCCCCGGCACAGTCAGCCTTCATGAAATCCAAATGCATCCACGACAGTTTTCTTTTTGTCCAAAATGTCGTGCGCTCCCTGCATCGCCGCAAAACACCTGCCCTGCTGTTCAAGTTAGACATAGCCAAGGCCTTCGACAACGTCTCCTGGGAATATCTGCTGCAGCTCCTAGCTAAGTTAGGGTTTAGCGCTAGATGGAGGGACTGGATTTCGATGTTACTAGTTAGTTCTTATTCAGCCTTCGTTCTCAACGGCTGCCCTGGACGCGCCATCGACCACCGTAGAGGGCTATGGCAGGGAGACCCGCTCTCGCTGTTGTTGTTCATCCTTGCAATCGACGTTCTGCATCGACTTTTAGAAAGAGCGCAGGAACAGGGCTTGCTCACCCCCCTGCCGGGTAGGATTAGAACCCTAAGAACTTGCCTCTACGCCGACGACGCCATGATCTTCGCCAACCCCTCTCGTCAAGAAATCGACAACTTGCTCCTGCTGCTTGACAACTCCGGAAATGCCACGGGTCTCCGCATCAACTTAGAGAAATCGTCTGTAGCACCCATTGGCTGTGAAGACATCGACCTTCAACACGTGCTATATGGATTTGGCGGCCCGGTCGTCGGCTTCGCCCTGCGCTACTTAGGACTTCCCATCACCACGTCCCGCGTCCGGCTAGTCCACCTGCAATTCATCCTCGATCGCATTAGAGCCAGGCTAGCAGCATGGAAAGGACGCCTCATGTCGATTGCAGGCCGTAGGGTTCTAGTCCGCTCCGTCCTAACGACACTGCCTACATTTGCTCTGATGGTACTGCGGGCTCCAAAAAAGTTACTCAAAGACATAGATAAGTGTAGACGGCGCTTCCTTTGGGCTCAAGACGACGAACTCTCCGGCGGAAAATGCAAGATCAACTGGCCCACAGTTTGCTCCCCGACGGACTACGGGGGTCTTGGAGTTCTTGATCTGCAGCAGTTCGCGCGAAAGGCTCGAGCCGGTGGCTTTGGTTCACTGGCGCAGCCGGACCGGCCGGGCGGGCTCGGAGCTGCCTGCGCGACGAGTCGACAGAGGCTTTTCGCTGCTGCAACAAAAGTGACTATCGGCAGCGGGAAACTGCTTCTTTACGCATCTGCACTGGCTGGGATCATCGACCTGCGTGCTTCCTTCCAGCTCTGTTTGCACACGCGAGGAGAAAGAATGAACAATGAAAGAAGCCCTTCGGTGACACTTGGATCCGAGACCTCGCCCATGGACACACGGATGACCTGCTGCAGGATTTCCTTCGGCTGGCGAGCGCATCCGTCTTGCCGCGATATACAGTTGCAGCGGGGACCCGGGACGAGATCACTGGACATTCACGGCTTCAGGGGAACTACACCGCAGCTTCAGCCTACAACATGCAACTCTGGGCAGGATCAAATCCCTATGCACAAGCTAATTTGGAATGCTGGGCACCTGAAAAATCAAGATATTCTGCTGGTTATTAAGCAAGCAACGAATCTGGTGCAATGACAGGCTACAAAGAAGAGGATGGCCAAACTGTTACTTCGCCAACTATGTCTCGAAACCTAGAAACGGTGGCGCACCTCTTACGGCAATGCAACCTGGCCAGGAAGTTTGGCGAGGCTGGCGACATGGAGCGGTTGTGGCGCCGTCGACCGGTCGAGATGGCAACCGATGACAAACTCCACGCTCATCGCCGCCAAGATAATCAACGACACCAGCCGGTTTTCGAAAAAGCTGTCAACTCCTCATCCTCCCGACTCTGTGGGAAATTTGGAGAGAAAGAAACGATTGACTTTCAGGGGCAAGGTGGCATCCGCCTCTCAGATAGTCTCGTCCATCAGAAGAGCCATCGAGCTGTGGCGCGCTGCGGGCGCGACGAACCTAGAGCCCCCGTTCGGGGATACGTTGGGAGATATGTGACATGCTCAAACCCTAGTTTTTCTTTTCCCTTTCTCTCCATTTTCTTTTCTCTTTAATCCTTGACCTACGGGTCACCCACCTCATGTTTGTTTCCCATTTGCTCTCTGCTAAATCAATGCAAAGCCAGGAATCCCTGGATCTTTCAAAAAAAAAAAATTAGGCCTTGAACCAGAGCTGCAATTTCGGCTGATAACACATCCGCGACAACGCTCAACTTTTGTTGTAGATGCTGCAACAAATAAGCCCCACGAAGAACTAGTACAACTCCCGTGTACATATTCTTGACCCAGTAACTTGTATTGAATACTCCCTCCGTCCGAAAATACTTGTCATCAAAATGGATAAAGGGGATGTACCTAGAACTAAAATACATCTAGATACATCCTCTTTTATTCATTTTAATGACAAGTATTTTCGGACAGAGGGAGTACATAATAACCTTACACGTATTATTACCATGAGAAAAAAAAGGAAAGCACGGTTCAGAAATGAATCACAACGCACGGGCACAGGGAGGGCTGAGATCCAAAAGGAAAGTTGCATAGTACTAGTACACACTTTCTGCTGATCCCTTCCCACTGCGCCTGTGTCGACAAGGACAAGGACAAAGCAACTGACCGACCTTACCTCAACTCCGTCCGTCGCCTCCTGCGCTGCTTTCTCGTGGACTGCTGCTGCTGCATCAGAGATCAGAGACGGACGGACGGACGGACGGACTCTTGTGTGGCTGCCTGCGTGAGACGGACGGACGAATTCAACTAACTGCATTATTGACAATAAAATGTCTTATCAGCAACGATTTACCCGCACGGATCTACCGAGCATATGATTCGCGCATGTCTAATAACCATTTTTCCTTCTTCAAATGCCAGGTGTCAAAGTTCAAAAGGTTTGGGAACGGCTAGGAGCCAGTCGACTGAATCTCGTTTTGGGTCAGTCCATTTGGCTTGGATGAATTTGAAGCGTTGGATAGAAAACGAACGACCCATATTGTTTCTTCCTTATCCCAACAGTTTCCCTCAAAGAAACAGATCGGGTGCTCTTCTTCCTCCCGCACGCCGCCTGCTGCCACCGGCTGGGCACGACTGCCACCGCCGCCCGCGGTCGGTGGCGCTCCGCGCCAGCCTCGCCGCCCTGCCTTGCCCTCAACCTCTCCCCACCGTCATGCTTGCCGCCACCCCCAGCCATCCCTCTAGCCCCGCCCACATCTAGTTTTCTTCTTCGGCGAAGCCACACCACTGCCCCCATCACCGCCGTCTACCACCGCCCCCACCCTGAACCCTAAGATAAATAATGGGGTGATAACAACGAACCCCTTCCTTCTCTCCTACGAGGCCCTTCCTTCTCCTTCCTTCATTCAAAATCGATTGACCCGAAATTGAAAATTCAGCTGACCGCCATGACGGAGAGCAGCCCGCGCAGGCGCCTATGTTGTTGTTCCGGCAGGCGCTGGAGGAGCAGCGGTACAACCTGATCCTCCTTGAGCAGCACCGGCTGGCGGAGGGCTAGATCTACGGCGAGCGCGCGAGGAATCCGTGGCGGCCATGGCCGCGGCAAACCCTAACTTCGTCGCCAAGCAGCAGCGCTCTACTAGCCCCCCCCCCACCCGCTCAAGCTGTTGCTCGCAACGCACAACCGCGCACATCCAGATGCGGACACGCGGATGGCACTGGCTGCGCAGGCGATTGTGGACTAGAACGCCGGCAATTGTGCATCCTATGCACCGCCAAACATAGTTCGCCCGCGTCGATGGGATGACGAGAGTGCTGGCCCCTCGTCGACCTCACGTCCACCGGCGATATGACTGTTCATGGATTCCTTCCAGGATGAGTAGGTCCGTCTCCCATATTCTACTCTTGGCGCATATTCTTGACCGAGTAACTCGTACTGAATGTCCTTTTGGCACGGAAAATCGAGTAATGCTAGAGCAATGTAAAACTAAGTGAGGATTTTACGTAGAGAGTGATGTGGAAAAGAAGGGTTCAGAAATGAATCACAGCCCACGGCCACTTTCTCGACAAGGACAAGGACAAGGACAAGCAACTGACTGGCCTGATCTCAACTCCGTCACCTCCTGCGCTGCGCTGCGCTGCTTTCTCGTGGATTCTTGCCTAAGGTTAGTTCAACAAAATGAGAGCCACAAGTTGGCACGTCGAAGGAAATCTTGCCACACTTTTTATGTGTACGTAATGTGGGGGCCCTAGTATGACTTGCCTAAGGTGTGGCTTGAACCAAACACACACCTAAGTTGGTCAAACTTGCCTAATCTTAGATGTGACAAACTTTGGCAAACTTAATTAGTCTCAAATGGCGCAAATGATTTATTTATTTATTTATTTTCAAATATCTCTCTACTGCTCATTTATAGTTTGTTAAATCGAACTAACTCTTAAAAAAAAGTCCTGCGCCCTCACAAACTATTGCCTGCTCTCTCCCTATTTTCGTCAGATGCATATCCCCTAGCTGGCCGTGGCATGTCTGAAATTTTCTCTTCATAGCTAGCATTAAATCGATAATTTTAAAAGATCTTTCAAGTCCTTGCAAAATATACAAAGGAAATTTCAAGGCAGAAATGTAATGCTCCAAAAGCTTGTATTCTTAACCACAGCAAATAGCACTTATGTCATGCATAACATTACCAGGTGTGCAAGTTACACTCACACTAGTACATTCATCTGTGAACAGAACTAAACTATATATATATATATAGCTTCAGCCTTCATCTGCCAAAGCCAAAACACACTTTTTTTCGCAAAAATTCAAAATGCAATTGCTCTCACAAATTGCAATATATTGTTGGTTTGGTTACATCTCAGCCTGGAGACAGGATGGCCAAAAAGTCTAAATTCTAAGTAGTTTCCTAAGCTCCCAGATAACAGCAGCTGCGCGCCATTTCCAGGTTCACCAAAATACCACCTAACGAAGTGCCTGACAAAACCAGTCCAAAAATCACCCACAACTGACATTCTAGACGAATGCAGAGAGATGGGGGCAACACGATCGAGCTCCGATCCCAGTACGGATACAATAAGAGTGGTTACCTATGAGATGAACTACAGCAACAGTAGTTAGAAAGATTCAGTCTAAGGAGTTAGTTTGCAGGGCCGGTAGTTCTTCCTACGATGTTTCACCTTCCCGCTCACCAGATTTGCGTCGCCACCTTCTGAGGACAGAGCCTTCGGGCTGGTGCAAGTTAGGCCTGCAGCAGATCACTGTTAATATTCAGGGAAGGCGACTGTTAACACCAAATGCTAGGAATTTGTTGCAATGTATGCTTTGATATGGATTCTTTGCATGATAAAACGCACAACTGTAATGAGAAAGGGATAGAGAGGAATTTACTGGGGAATGGCGCCGATGTGCGAGGACAATTCGGCGACTCGGCATGTTGGAGAGCGAGGACAGCCGTACCAAGAGGTGGTTTTTCTGTATGGTTCTTCTTAGGATGTTTCTTCTCCAGTCTCACGAGCTTTGCGTCGCCACCTTCAGAAGTCACAGCTTTAGGAGTGCCGGTATGGTGGTTCATCCTAGGACGTTTCACCTTTGCTCTCACCAGCTTTGTGTTGCCACCTTCAGACGTCAGAGCCTTCGGAGTGGTGGAAGTCAGGCCTGCAGCAAGTCACCGTTAACAATTTTTCCGGTAAGGCTGCTGTTCACTTCAAAGCCTAGGAATTTGTTGCAATGTTTGCATTGAAATGGATCGTTTGCATGAGAAATACACAACTGTAATGACAAAACGGGAACGAGAGGAACTTACTGGCGAATGGCGCTGATGTTGGAGAGCGAAGACAATTTGGTGATCCAGCATGTGGGAGAGCGAGCACAACCGTATTAACAGGTGGTTTTCCCGTAACCAAGGACAATGCGGTAGCTTCCAAAGCATGTCCGGACTTAGCAGCCTGTTGCCTTCCTTCACTAGCTGCAACAGACACAGCCTGCATATCTTGACTTCCTTGACTAGCTGCAACAAGAGGTGCTTCCTCCATTATCATGGACAAACCGGTAGCTTCCAAAGCATGTACGGGCTCAGAAGCCTCTTGCCTCCCTTCCCTAGCTGCAACAAACACAGCCTGCCCATCCAGCCTTACTTCACTAGCTGCAACAGACACAGCCTGCACATCTTGACTTCCTTGACTAGTTGCAACAAGAGGTGCTTCCTCCATAATCATGGACGATGCGGCAGCTTCCAAAGCATGTCCGGGCTCAGAAGCCTCTTGCCTTCCTTCACTGGATGCAACAAACACGGCCTGCACATCTTGACTTCCTTCACCAACTGCAACAAACACGGCCTGCACCCCTCGGCTTCCTTCACCAGCTAGGACAAACACACCCTGCTTATCAAGCAACATCACCCGGTGTTGAGTTGCAATCTGATCCTCTTGAACAGTCTCCTCATCGCTGCTCAAGTCAATAATATTATCGTCACTCAGCTCTATGAAATCTATTAAGGTCATTGTGTGGCCTGAAATAGTAAAAATGTGTGAGCAATGAGTAATGAAGAGTGGTGCAGGAACATAAAGAGCTGAAGCTATATCCATCAAACTAGATCAAACTGTGCGCATAGATCACCAGATAAAACCATGTCAAAAACAGTAAGGGGAAAAGCTGGAAAGGTATGCCGATGGTTATGTATTTGCTAACTGAGTATACCACAATATTGTATCGAATATGTTGATATGTTTTTTTTTCAGACAGAATATTTTTTTTTGTATTAAATAGAAAGCCTTGTGTTGATATATTATTTTTTCTGTATACCACAGAATTGTATTTGAATGTGTAAGTCAAACCAGACCATGATGGTTTATCAATAAAAATGAAACCATACGCAGGTGACACTGAGGAAATTCCTTCCGGTAAACACATTCCATAAACTTAGTATTCTGCAAGTCAACACTACTGTAAGTTGATTGCTGAATCGTCAACTTATCCCTCTTTAAGAGTTGGGATGCCAATACCATATGAATAATACAGCTATATCTAAGCAATCAACTGTTAAATTCACCTTGATTGCCTCTACAAGTCACAAACTCTCTTTATTTAATACACACGAAATCTCTTCATTTAAATAGACGTGGTAAAGTATAAAACGGTGAAAGTACTATTCATGACAAATTTACTAACATTATTTTCATGCAGCCAATCATAAACATCACTTATATTTAAGGGTACCCTATATTTTAGTGTGCGAGTTCAAAGACCAATGATTGCAAAACTCAACATCTGTGTTGATTCATACATGTTGGTTGAGTCTATTATTGGTTCATTTACTGAATTTCACACCGGAGTCGCAAAATCTCAGGGTCCTGAATTTTCTGCAAGATATGTTCAGAAATTCAACAAGCGAAGACGAGCCTAGTTGGCGGAGAAAACTTTGCTTGCAGTTTACAAGAGCCGGAAGTTTGTTCTTCACTAAACCTTTACTTTTTCTGTGTGCCTTTAGCCAAATAATTTCGCTGAAAGTTGTGCTTATCCGAAACAATCATATTTATATTTAACCACCACCACCAATGAAGGATCTCAGTTTTACTGTTCAAGAATGGCACTGTACATAGGAGCATAAGAATGGCACTGCAGTTTACAATTTAAAGTAAACATCGCTTTACATAATTCATCTTAACTGTGAAAAAATCCTAAAATTCGAGCTCTGAAATAATCTAGCTTCAGTACACTCTTAAGATGACACAGAACAGACCCTTGATTTTTACTACTGAAGATATACAGCATAGTTTAGCTGGATGTTGCAAACAGAAGGTAGTCTGGTCATGTAAAAATGAAGCTACAATGTTAGACCAAGCAGTATCATAAATCCGAATGACACTGTTGAGTAAAGAAATACTGAAAAGAGACTTCAATCGCATAGCTCAATATCTACTAGTAGATCATTATCTGAAATGTGGCTGTGTTAACAATTCTGCAAGGTTTCCCTCAAAGAAAATATCTATAAAGACAGTAAACAGGTAGCAATGGTACAAAAATAGCAAACCTGATACTAGAGGAACTGTCAGCAGTTAGGGAGCCAATCTTCTTATATGCGGGCCCAAGTTTCCTCAGCTTCACATCAAACTGTGCACATAGGTCATCAGAGAAACCATGTCAAAACAGTAAGGAGAAAAGGTATGCTGAATTGCTGAATATTTATGTATCGGCGTTGTGTTGATGTGTTATTTCTGTATACCACAAAATTCTATAGAATATGCAAGTCAAAACCAGACCACGATGCTCTATCAATAAAAAAGAAACGAAAGCATACGCAGATGACATTAAAGAAATTCCTTCCGTTCGACACAATCTGTAAATTTAGTACTGTAATCTGCAAATCAACACTACTATAAGTTGACTGCTATATTGTCAACTTATCCCTCTTTAAGAATTGAGATGCTAATATCATGTCAACGGAACAGCTAGTATTTCTGTAATTAACTGTTGTTTTTGCCTTGACAACATCTCCGAGTTAAGAGCACCGGCCATGAACTCTCTTCATTTAACACACTTGGTAAAATATGAAATGATGAAAGCACTATTGATGACAAATGTACTAACATTCTTGTCAAAGAGCTAAGATCTGCGATTCATACAACATGTTGGCTGAGTTTGTTATTGATTCATCTACTGAATTTCACACTAGACAAGAGCCACAAAACCTCAGGGGTCTGAATTTTCTGCAAGATGTGTTCAGAAATTACAACTGTGCTTGCAGTTCACAAGAACAGCGGGTTCGTTCGTCACTAAGACTTAGAAAATGATGTGCCTTTAGGCAGGTGCTTTGGTTGAAAGGTGTGCTCAGCCTAAACGAATCGCATTCAACTAGGAAGTACCACCACCATGTGTCAGGAGATGAAACTCTGTTTTACTACTGTTCAACGTACTACTGGTACTAGTTTAAGCTGACTGCGGTGGGATAAGCAATTCGGAAGTAGTACTAGTAGATCATCTGAAAAGAAGATATCTCGAAGACAAGACATGGGACGAACCTTTCTTTATCTGCTTCCCCTTCTCGCTCCACCTCCAGCCTGGCTGCTGTCTCGCTTCGCCCCCTCCGCCTGCTTCCCCAAATCCCAACAAGATGGAAACGAGGCCGCGGATCAGTGCTCTGAAATTAGAGAAACCCTCAGGGATCGCATGCCGAGCAGAGAACAAGAACCGGAGGAAAATCAACTCCAAGAAAGAAACAGAGGGTTCCTCACCCGCAGCCGCAGGACAGATCGACCGGAGGCCTCGGCTCTGCGCCCCAGTGCGGTGATCCAGCGGAGGAGGAGGAAGGGTGGATCTGTCTGATTGTTTGGAAGGGAGGAAGGCGAGCTGGATCGGCTCAGTCAAGAAGAAGGTGGGCTCCTCTCCCATGGGGATGGGGTGGGGTGGGGTGGAAGAGGAAGGAGCCTTCCATGGAACTGAGCGTGGGGGTTTCTGTACCGTGGGACCCACCAAGAACAGCGGCCGAGCAAAAGGATGCGCGTTGAACCGCTGGCAGCCAAAATTGACCGGCGCCTTTTCTTCTTCTTCTTCTTTTTTTAAAAATATAAAAGGGCCATTTGGATCAAAGAAACTTTCAACGTTTATTACAATGTATATTTTGTTTTTGTTTTTTGTAGGATTCCATATAAGCCACACGACCAAGTGATACAAAGTATTGAGTTAATCCTCAAGGGCCGACCAAAGAACAATAAGCGACAAAGCAATCCGAGAACGCAAAAAATGCACAAACTCGTGCGCAACTAAACCTCTCTGGCGCGTCACCTAGAAGAAGCATTTCGCGCGGGTCATCGGGGCCAACCGGTATCATCATTGGGGCAACCCTGGAAGATGGAGCCACGGAGTACCGGGCCCTCCATGGGCCAGATCCAATGCAGCCCTCGGAGCACACCACAGCCTAACTCTAGATCTATCACCAACGGTGTCGGAGACCCCCACGCCACCCTCGCCGGCTGCCTGTCATGGCCGGGCCTGAGGACGCCCCCGCCCCGCACCGGTGAAGAGGTCGGTTCGCGTCTCCCAAAGGAGCCGGCACGTCACAGCACCGGAGCATCGCATTGTAGCACACTGGGGCTCGAGACCTCGACGCCACCACGAGGACACATGTAGTCCACCTCCGAGTGCCGCCATCGCCACCAAGCCCAGTCTCGCCAGCCCACGAGCATGTCGTGGCACCATCGTCCACCTCCAAGTGTCGCATGCGCCAGATCCACCCCCACTACCTGGAGCATGGATGACACTAGCTTCGGCGCCGCCACTTCCAACCATCTCTTCCACCCAGACGACATGCAACGACCCACCAAGGTCATCGTCCGATCCCACTGATAGACTGCAAGTGCACATGATTTTGTTGTAACCTTTTCAAAGTAAAAATATTAATCTCACAGGGAGCACATGAAATGACATGTGTTCCTTGTAGTGAATTATTACAAAGTTCCTTCAACAATACTTGGCATAAGATCGAAAGTTTCTAGGTTTGAATTCTTATTTTTGCACAGTCATGAAGTTGCACGAAATTCCGTTATTATGTTGCGAGTAGGATATACACTACGGAAGTGGTGAAGAAATCTAGGGTCGACGTCATTAGACCAACCGCTCTAATACAACGTAGAAATTGTAGGTTGGCTACAATAATTTTGTTGGCGTTATTTTTTAGTGATCCAACTCTCGTATGGGGTACACATAAAGTACAATGCGAAAGAAAGAGACTTAGAGTATAAGAGTTTAAACTTATTCTATTGTGGTTCATGTGCCCGAGGCGAGCGTGGGAGGAGGAAGCTGTGGCGGTGCGGCCGTCCGGCTGCACGAAGGGATGCATGGAGGAGTCCTGATGCTCGTGGGCGGCAGGGTCGGCGACAGCAACGCCCGCGGCACCGGCAGAGTGGCGGCGGTCGCCATGACCCGCGGGCTCCGTCTGGGCGACACGAGCCGCCCGACGCTCGGCACGCACGCAGCGAGCGTCAGCCATGGTGTTGGTGGAGCGGGGCCCGAAACGAAGCGAAAGAACAGCCGCGCACCCCTACCTGACGCGCCAAATGTCGGAATCGGGGTTTACAAAATGAAAATGAAGAGGAAATATGAAAACGGAAATGTAAATTTGCAAAAAGGAAGTGAAAATGGAATTTTTTTATACGAAAACAGAAACAAAAATGGAACGGTGTTTTCTGATGGAACAGACATGGAAACGGAACTTTCCGTTTCCGTGAATATGGAATTTCTGTATTTATTATAGGCTTATAGCTGCTTTGTAGCCCAACAACCAAACAACACACAATGACACAATGAGCAAAATGGATCATTTGATCCCAACTTCTGCTACCACACCTGTACTCAACTAGACCCTATACGCAATGTCCAATACTACTGAAATACTATGCTAAGTTGCTAATATAATCATATTATTTTTTAGCCATGTTACCAATTCATTAAATTTGTTTGTATTTGTATGCATTTATCTATGATTCAAGGGGTTTTTATGTTCCAGACAACGACCACTTCTATTTCCGTGTCCGCTCTGTATTCACTCTGTATTTGTTTCCGTTTCCGTTTCTAGGGTTTCTATATTTGTTTCCGCTTGTGCAAACAAATATGATAGCACCCAGTTGCGTCCGTTGTCGCTCCTTTTTCATCCCTAGGTTGCCACAACGGCCAGTTTGAAGGGCGACAAGGTTGCAGTTTATCCTGACTAAAGGTGGTCTTCGCCTGCAAAAGCCTCCTGCCGTGACGCCTCGGTGGGCTCGGGGATGATCTCCGCCCTGGCGCGTCGTTGCCTTGGTCTTCTTGCACCGATCAGGAAGCCTTTGGAGATTGATTTGGGAACCGGCTAGCTGGCCCTGCTCCCTTAGCACAAAAGAGGAAAGCCTCCCTTTCCACGCCTGTTGGCGCGGCCTCCGGCGCAGCCTATCGCCTGGCGTGTCACCCACGTGGTGGGCAAGTCCGCGCGGCCGGGCTGAAGAGCCCTCGAGTCATCTCTTCCGCCAGGGACCTCGGGAGACCGCCCTGCGACAGTGCCTCATGAGGCTCCTGATGACGCTTGCTGACGTGCCTTCTCGAGGCGAGAGCCTCGCAGGGGTATTGCTCGTGAAGTCCGGTAATGGGCCATCCGCTGGGCCTTCGCACACGCGCCGCGTCCTGGGCTGCAGGCAGACGAGCCTGGGTACCCCAGTCCCACGGGCCCGACACTATCATCACCCTATGTTTTTTGGGTCATATTATAATCATGCTATCCCCATAATACTACCTTTTCTTTAGTGTAATCATGCTATCATCACCATATGGAGAACTAACTTTGCAGATATCTCTCTGGCTAATACTATCATTCTTGTTGCACTGATTTATGCGAATAAAGGTATCAAATTATATTAGATATGCTCGGAGTATATAACTGACTTCCACACTAAGCTATTAAACTTCATGTTTTCCACACAACTACTCAAATCTTTTACACATTGAAATTTTATGTGCCCATTATCTTCAAGGATGCCATGTAATATGCTTCAGTTTTGTCACATCGTAAACGCTAATTTTTTATTACTTAACAACCAAAGCTTAGTCTCATCATTTTCTTCACGCATGTCGTCCTATGGATTGTAAGAGCATCTACAGCCGTTGGAGCCCCCCGAGACAATCACCGAACCAAAAATAGCACGTCATGGGGGGCAAAACGCTTCCGTCGGATGAAACGCAAGTACGTTTTCCCAGCCGTTGAAGCCTCCAGGACAATCGCCGGGCAAAAAGTGATTGGGTGGGCCAGAAAAAAGGACGCGTGAGGGATAGGATTGGCTGTTGCTTCCGCCGGCAGCCCCAAGAGCCCCCCAGCGCGCTGAGTTTGGCCTGGGTTTGCCGATGCTATTTTGAGGTCTTGGCGGCGCTTGAGGGGCACGACTTGGCCGTTTTTGCCCTTTTTACATTGCCGGCGCAAAGAAAGTGGTCTTGGGGGGGCTGGAGATGCTTTAAGGTGTGCCATTCAAAATTTTCCACATTCATGCTCCATGCACCAAGAGAAAAAAGAATTACTCTGGTCCATTTTTTAAAACAAGAACAATTTTTCAAGACACTTTCTTTTTCGAATTGTGAGCCTTTCTTCAAAACATAAATATTTTTTCAAATTTGAACATTTTTTTAATGTCTTGAACAATTTTTTAAAACAACAATATTTAAAAATGGGAATATTTTCTGGATTTTGAATAAATTTTGGAACAAGAGTAAAATTCAAAGCTTTCATTATTTTTTCAAAACGCTTTAGAATTCTGAACATTTTTCAAGAAACAAAAATTTCAAAAATGATAATCATGTCTTTTAAAATGTTAAACATGTATAAAACAATGTTCCGATGTACACAAAAAATGTAGAAGGTGTATGTAAATTGCAGACATCAAAAAACAAATATTTGATAAACATATTCCTGATGTATAAAAATTGTAAAATGTGTATGAAAAGAAAGTTGACATCAAAACATATATTTGAAAAAATATTAACCGTGTACTAAAAAACTGTTAAACGTGTATTAAAAAATATACCTGATGTATACGTAAAATGTAGACTTGTGTTTTGAAAAAACCTCAAAGAAAACGGAGAAAGAAACAAAAAAAGAGAGAACAAAACCGGAGAAAAAACATTGATTTTTTTAAAGAAACAAAATAAAACAAGAAAACCTGAGAAAGCCGAGAAAGAAACACAAAAACCAAACTATAACCAAGAGAAAAAGGAAAAGAAAAAAACCGATGAAGAAATAAAAAAAATAGACGAAAAACCTAGAAGAAAAAAAAACCGAAACAAGAAGCAATCAAAACGAATGGAGGAACACACGTCCTAGTCAATCATCCCAGGGTTATTTATGCCACGTCAGTGAATACCAGCTTAACGCTCTCAAGGTTTAAAATAGGCCTGGATCAGACAATTTGTTGTGCTCATTTCAAAGATTAGGAGTTCAAGGTTCAATTTAGATTTTGTCTATAAATTCAAGGTTTGTTTTGGACTTCCTGGCTAGGGTCAGTGCAAAACACATCTTACACATTTTGTTTTCCTCTGGCTAGGGTCAGTGCAAAATATCCTTTGGCGTGGCCGTTTTGGTCTGCCGTCTCAAAAAGCTTCGCCCCACGCAGACTTGACTGACCAGAGCGGGTTTTCCCAGGTGGTTGGTACTTGGTAGGATACGATGCAGGGCGCTGCCGCCGGGGCCGAGGGGAGGAGCAGGGGTTCGCCGTCGGCCATGGACAATGCCGACGAGAGCGCCAAGAAGGCGCGGCTGGGCCCGCCCAACGGCCACTCCGTGAAGCAAGAGCTCGGCGTGCACGAGGCGGCGGCCGGAGGAGGTGCCATGGTCGCGGCGGCGGCGGAGCACAGCCCGAGAGTGGGGCTCATGGTGAAGATCGACATGTCCGTGCTCCACTGCCCGCTCTGCACCCTCCCCTTCAAGCCCCCCGTCCTCCAGGTTCCTCCCTTTCCTTCCTTCTTCCGGATTCATTCCCGCCGATGTGCTGATCTACTGACGGACGCCGATCTGTGTGCCTGCAGTGCAAAGGCGGCCACTTTGCCTGCGGCGTCTGCGTCGCCCGGCTGCCCTGCGGCAAGTGCAAGGCGTGCGCGGACGGCGGCGGGCTCTTCGGCCCCTGCCCCGCGCTGGACGCCGTGGTGTCCTCCACCAGGATCGAGTGCCCCAACGCCGGCTGCCAGAGGTACGTGACCTACCACGAGGCCGGCGAGCACCAGAGCGCGTGCCCGCACGCGCCCTGCCGCTGCACGGAGCCGGGCTGCGAGTTCGTCGGCGCGGCGCCCCTGCTCGCCGGCCACCTCGAGGCCGCCCACTCGGTGCCGGCGCGCACCGTCCACTATGGCAGGGTGAGCCGGGTCCAGGTCCCCGTGTCGGCCCCGCGGGTGCTTCTCGTCGGCGCGGACGACGGCCGCGTGTTCCTCCTGACCGTGGGCGCGCTCGGCGCGTCCGCGTCCGCCGTGTCCGTGGTGTGCGCCAGGCCGAGCGCCGCGACCCGGCCGCGGTTCACGTGCAAGATGTGGGCGAACCTGGCGGCCTCCAACGGCGGGAAGACGGACATCGTCCTGGTGGAGATGCAGATGAGGAGCAGCACCTCGCCGGGCGCCGTGGTCGCCGCCAGCGAGCCGACGTTCCTCGCGGTGCCGGCGGTGTACCTGGTCCCAGGACCGGACGGCGGCGGCATGGAGATGGAGGTGGCCCTCAACGTGCGCATCGACAAGAGCTCGCCGTGGTCGGACTGATGGGAAACCATGCATCCCGATCGGCTCGTGCTCAATATTCCTTCCTGAGTGGTCACATCTTCGCTGTCTGATGCCTGATGGAACTTTCAGTTTTCTGCATAATGAATTTTCTGTTCAACTAGTAACTTGTGCTCCACATACCCATAAATTTCTTCTATTTTGTATGAGCATGCAAAAGTTTTTAAGAAAAACCATATTATAGCAAAATAACTTTTCTATATTTTAAAATGTAATACTAGCTCTGTCTCTATATAAGACGTTTTGATAGTTCAATTTGAACTCTTAAAACGTCTTATATTTAGGAACGGAGGGTATTTGTTACCGGCGTTTCTTTAATGTTCAAAACCCTTACCCTCTGCATTTTCCAGCTCACACAATCATAATTTTATTAAAGTAGAATGTGAGGCACCTTGATCAAAGCATCTACCTACATACAAAAAATAGGGGTGAAATGTCTCATTAGTCCATTAAGTCAAATTATTTGCACCTTCAGGACAACAACTCCATAATTGATCAATTTAAGCCCTAAACTCACTAATTTGATCAAATAATAAAATGCAAGGCCACATTACCCCTACCTTTGACCGCTCACAAATTAACTTATTTTTAAAGGAGAAACAGTGCCAACATGACCCGATATAGGGAAAAAAATATTAAATGTTACATTACATGGGAGTTGAACCTGTAACCTAAGAGCATGTACAACCGGACCCAACCCCACCCCCACCGTCCGAGCAGACAGCCAGGTCACTGCTCGATCGCAAAATCGCCACCCAACCGGACCTCTCAAAGCTAGTCCAAACACCCGGGATGTCCGGCACCCCTCAAACTAAACCTGATCATTTGTCGGGCCGGGTCAGATTCGGGCCGGGCTTGACAAAGCCCGAGGAAAAATTCCCAAGCCCGAGCCCGGCCCGGCCCGAAGTACATGAAACATGGCATTTTTTAATTAACTTAATCATTTTCAAGATATTATATTAATTTATTATACCTATATTTCGAATAATATATATATATCGGGCTTTATTCGGGCTTTCGGGCCGGGCTTCGGGTCAGAAAGTGGAGCCCGAGCCCGGCCCGAATGTCGGGCTTCGGGTTCGGGCCAGCGGGCCGGGTTGAACATGAACAGGTCTACCTCAAACCCAACCCATCTCTGGGTGGATTTTGCGGCCGTTCGGGCGTGTCTGTCACGTCGGACCAGCCCGCAAATATCTCATTCCTATCCACATCCTGGACCAAACCCTAGCCATGTGCCGCTACATTCCACTTTGAGGATGCTCTGCACCCCCAGCTCCTCTTCGGTGATCTGCAGCCTTCTCCGGCATATGACGGGCAGCGGATCTTATTTCAGCAACTCCACATCCGTCGGCACTGGGAGGATGGCAGGGGTACGGGATAATCGAGTCGGAATGGGCAGGAAGGGAGGGAGGCGGCGGGGTGAAGGATTTATGTGTGGGTACTGAAAAGGGGGTTTATGTGTGGGGGCGGCTAGGATCGGTGCAAAACACAGGGTACATATTTTGTGGAAGGAGTAAGAGAAACTCCAACGCACCGACCCATTTTGTTCGCGCACCTCCGTTTCGATCGGCGCGGATAGAAAAGTCGGCCCAACGCGCCGACCCAAATGTTAAACAGGGCGGACGCCGAGCGGACGGCCAACTCAAACGGACAAAAGCGTCGTTCGTTTAGGTCGGCGTGTAAAGTTGCTCTAAGAGCAACTCCAATGGGGCGACCCGTTTCGTTCGCCGCTGTCCTTTTGGGTCAGTGCGGACAAAAGAGCATGCAAAACTTTTTAAGAAATACCATGTTATAGCAAAAAAAAAAAAATCTATTTGCTCCAACAGAAATGTAATACTAGCACTGTCTCTATATAAGACGTTTTGATAGTTCAATTTGAACTCTCAAAATGTCTTATATCTAGGAACAGAGGGAGTATTTGTTATCGGCTCTTATTAATTTTTTAAAGGTTCAAAACCCTTACCCTCTGTATTTTTGAGCTCACGCAATCATAATTTTATTAAAGTAGAATGTGAGGCACCTTGGTCAAAGCATCTACCTACATACAAAAATAGGGGTTAAATGTGTCATTAGTCCATTAAGTCAAACTATTTGCACCCTTCAGGACAACAACTCCATAATTGATCAATTTAAGCCATAAAATAACTAATTTGATCAAAATAAATGCAAGGCCGATTGGTTGCCGGAGGGACCACTCACAAACTAACTAATTTTTAAAAGAGAATCTTTGTAACAGTGTCAGCGTGACCCGATATAGGGAAAAATATGAAATGTCACATTACATGGGATTTGAACATGTAACCTAAGAGCATGTACAACCAGACCCCCACCCCCACAGTCCGAGCAGACAACCAGGTCATTGCTCGGTCGCAAAATTGCCACCCAACTGGACCTCTCAAAGCTAGTCTAGACATTCCGGATGTCCGGGACCCCTCACAGTCATCTCTAGGGCGGATTTTGCGGCCGCTCGGGTGTGTCTGTCATGTCGGACTAGCCCACCTCGATCCCACAAATATCCCATCCCTATCCACATCCTAGACCAAACCCAGGCCATTTGCCACTCCACTCCACTCTAAGGATGCTCCCCCCTCCTCCCCCCACCTCTTGGTGATCTCCGGCATGGCGGGCAGCAGATCTTAGTCCAGTAACTCCAGATCCGTCGGCATTGGGAGGATGGTGAGGGTACGGGGATAATCGAGTCGGGATGGGGAGAAAGGGAGGGAGGCGGCGGGGTGAAGGATTTATTTGTGGGAACTAAAAAGGGGATTTATGTGTGGGGGCGGCCAGGATGAGTGCAAAACACAGGGTACCTATTTTGTGGAACGAGTAACTCATATACC
Source organism: Aegilops longissima (assembly GCA_021605205.1). Classification (NCBI taxonomy): domain Eukaryota; kingdom Viridiplantae; phylum Streptophyta; class Magnoliopsida; order Poales; family Poaceae; genus Aegilops; species Aegilops longissima. The sequence continues at coordinate 9,267,390 of CM038678.1, read as the reverse complement.
AGTATTGAACATCCTTTGGCGTGGTCTTTTCACAAATTCAAATATCCCAGCCACGGGTCCCAAAAAAAAGAAGAAGAAAGGTTCACACTACTTTGGATGGCCAGGCCAGTTGGCTACTTCTACTCCTGTGCTACGTGGTGCTCTGCTCTCTTGTTGCATCACATCGGATCAGATCAGAAGCGGAGACAGCTTTGCTTTCTTGTGTGGCAGCTGGCACTGGCAGGGAATCGTACGTGCGCGCTCACGGGCCATCGCTGTGTGTTTTTTGACCGCTGAATTCAACTGCGTTATTGATAATAACAACATCGCATGTTATAGTAGCAACAATCACTGATAACTCAAGTGCGCTGAACACATGGCTTCGAGGTCAAAGAGAAGATGTGTAAAATAACAAGAAAACTGAGCCATCGCACCATCGCGTAAGACCACCTCCCGACTCCTCCCAAGACCACCTCCCGACTCATCCCGTGTCGCCCCTGCGCGGCGACCGGGGAAACCCTAGGGCCGCCGCGTCCTTGTCCCTCCCCCGACCTTTCCTCCTCGCCGCCGCCGAGGCGCGCTGCCGGGCAAAGCCCGGTCGGCGTCGGCGGCGGCGGGATCTCTTCTCC